>OY747710.1:21605499-22070499 GCA_963556495.2 Valencia hispanica
AGCATAAACTGAAGCTCCAAGTGTTTGTTTATTCATGTTCATGACTGTTTCAGGTTATACTGTTGACGCAAGTTCCAACATAGCTTCCTCCAACTGATTAAACAAAAAGATGTAGCAGTGACAGTAATGTGCTGTACAATTCTAATATTCACAACTAAATGATTTTTTTGTCCGATATTTCTTTTGTGATTTTGTTTAATTTGTAATTTCAGATTATTAAAGACATTCTTCTGGTCGGCCACAGGCAGGCAGTTGCATGGGTTGACGAGTGGCACGGTTGGTCAAAAACACACTAATGTCACTAATGATGCAATAATGTCTTAGGACAACTTTGATGTTACTCTTTAGAGTAAAAGTCCTTTTAGCCTTCACACAGAGTTTCAGAAAAGTATTGATGAGCACTGAAATTTACACACATTTTTTAATGTTGCCAAGCACAAATTTCAAAACATTTTATTGGAGATTTTATTTCCTGACCAACAAAAAGTAGAGAATCATTTGTGACGTGGCAGAAAAATTATACATGATTTAAATTTTATTTAACAAAAAAAACCTAAAAAGTATGGCATGCATTTGAATTGACCCTACTAGAGAGAGCTTATTTTTTGTATTTGATATGGATTTCGACTTTGACTGGGCCATTCTAATAGATGAGTATGCCTTGATCTAAATCACTCCACTGTAGCCTTAGCCATTTGTTTAGGCTTGTTATCCTGCTAGAAAGTGAACCTCTGTCTCAGTCTCTGTTTCAGCCTCTAGCAGGTTTTCCTGTAGGATCACCCTGTATTTACCATTATCCATCCTTCCATCAACTTTGACCAGCTTTCCTGTTTATGCTGAAGAAAAGCTGGGGATGGTGTGTTCAGATGGTGTGTTCAGGGTGATGTGCAGTGTTAGTTCCACCACCAGTAGCTTACTTGCAAGTTAACAAAAATTCTGTAGTGTTATTTTGTGACCAGAGCACCTTCTACCACATTTTTGCTGTTTGCCCACATTTTTTTCTGGCAAACTGCAAGCAGGATTCCTTATCGCTGTCTTTTAACAATTATTTTTCTTGAATTTCTTTCAAAAAGGCCAGATTTGTGGTGTTAATGTCTAATAGCAGTACCCTTAACATATTCTCTCATTATAAGTTCTGTAAAAAACAAATGTATATTTTTTTTGCTCTGTTTTGACACTCTATACATTCCGTTTCCCTGCAGGGCTCAGCTTAGAAGAGGTGAGGGAGTATGAGAAAACAATGCAAGAGAAGACCAACACCAAAATCAAATCTAGCCAGAACATCTCAGGTGAGGTTGCTGCACCCAACCTGCACTCTACAGAAATACCCCCGAGTGATTGTCCAGCTGCATGTGAGAGTAGTGCAGGCAAACACAGAGAGTGGGGGAGGTGAAAAAAAGAGATTGCAATGAGAAGCAGATCAAAAGAACAGTAGCTGTGAAACATACATTTGAGCTCCATGGCAATTATTGCTGCATACGGCAGAAGAGGAAGGAACAAATATAAAACACACTGAGTCTCATTTAGTTCACACAATGTTCTTGTGTTCTTGATATTCTTTTGTTGCAATCAATGAACTCCAAAAATAGCATGAATTAATAGCTGTGTAACGCTGACATCCCTGATGAGAGCAGGTTAGTGCCTTCGCTGTGCCCTACAAGTGTCCAGATGGTGGGAGTACATCTGTGGGAGAAAGGCGGAAAGGGAAGAGCAGTTGGGAGGCATTTCACAAAACACGTAGCAGCAAGAAGGGAGTGTGTGAAAAAGAGGAAGACAGAAAGACAGATGTAGCGTGTTTGTGTGTGCGTGTGTGTGTGCACGCTTGTGAGTTAGGTTTAGGATAGTTCAGGAAGTGATAATGCCACTGCGTCGCTCTGATAAACAGTGTATTGCAGCCACCTGCTGCACTCCCCTCATCAGGATCCCTCTCAACGTAAATAACCAGCCGTTGCAGCACTTAGCTGTAAATGTCAGACCTGGAGGGGGTATGTGTACGGGCATATAGGAGAAATCAGTGTGTACGTGCATGTGCATATGTGTGTATGGTCACCCGGCCCCCTGCTGGTTCTTCTGGTGAATCTCAGGAGCATGTGCAAGAAATCAGAGGTAGAATTCCCAATATGGACTGAACCGCCTTGTGCCTGCTCCCTCTTTCTCTCTCCCCCATCTCTCTCCCCTCTGCGTGTGATGATGAGAGACATCAAGCTGCAACCAAGCTGCAGTCATTGCTCAACCTGCTGCAGCTCGCTGCACTGCCATGAGCCCCTACAGGTAGTAAGCCGCTAAAGCATTCAGTCAGTGTGCACTAAAAAATACTGTAGGCTTCATTTTATTCATCTGCTGTAATAAAAGTAAATGGATGTCATTTACTAGAGAGAATCTAATAAGTTAAGCGCATGAGCTGAATACCAATAGGGGATTAAACTAATGGGAGGTGGAGTGTACAGATCTTCAGAACACTTTATTCATTAGGAACTCAAATATGGAGAAAATATTTCCTTTCTCATTTTAATTTACTCAATTTCTTTAATTTCATTTGGTATTTTTTTCCATCCTATTTCAGATTCCATAATAAGTGAAGTATGAAGTATGAAGTACACTTGTTTTGTCAGAACATCAAGCTAATATATGTCCATCTATCTCAGGTCCACAGGATGCCCCCCGTCCTGTGATCTCCCGTTCCATCTCCGTGACAGACGAGAAGTCCCTGAAGAAGATGGGAGTGAAGACGGTGGACATTTCAAGCACATCAGCCTCCTCTGTTATGCACTGTCCCCTTCGCCTAAACTCAACCCCAGAGTGATACCGTTTTGGCTGATGACAACACAGAAAAGAGAAAGTCTAGTAAGAGTTATGTGATGTTATTTGTCAACAAAAACAAAAAAAAGCCACAAAATTCCTCAACAAATTGTTAGAAATATGTGGGGAACAGTTACATAAGTATGGAAAGCCATAAGTGCCAAAATCCAATAAATAAATCATTTAAAAAAATATTTCTATAGGTTATATCAGATATGTACATATTAATAAATATTTTGTACACACAAGTACGTATTTAATATTCGTTTAAAAAGCATCCAATGATTTAATTAGGAGATAAATCCAGACATGTCTCTCACCGGTGACACTCTCCACGTCATTCTCTGAGATCCCAAATTGTTTCCTAGGCCAAAAGGGATGTATACTCTATTCAGTGAATCCTGGGGCTTCCCGTGGGGCTACTACCAGTGGCACGTTCCCCCAGAAAACCCCCAAGGGAGGTGCCCCGGAGGCATCCTAATCAAATTTCTGATCCATCCCAACTAACTCCTTTCTATTTGAAGTAGCGGCAGCTCTACTTCGAGCATCCCCCAGGATGATGGAGTACTTCACTCTATCTCTAAGATTGAGTCTGAAACTGACTAGCCATAAAGGCAAGGCAAGGCAATTTTATTTGTATAGCACACTTTCAACAACAAGGTAATTCAAAGTACTTTACATGATTAAGGGGTAAAATAAACATAGCAGTAAAACACAGGCAGAGCATATAATGTAAAAACATCAATAAAGCAAGAAGCACACACAAAACATGATACATCAAAGCATTACTCAAAGGCAGCTCTAAACAGATGAGGTTTTAGTTGTGATTTAGAAGAACTCAGTGTTTCAGCAGCTTTGCAGTTTTCTGGAAGTTTGTTCCAGCTTAGAGGAGCATAAAAACTGAAAGCTGCTTCTCCGTGTTTGTTTCTAATTCTAGGGATGTTGAGTAGATGGGAATTAGTGATGTGCTCCATGCAGGGTTCTGGATCAGCTGCAGCTGTATAATTGACTTTTTAGGCCGACCTGTGAGAATGCTGTTGCAGTAATTAATCCGACTACAGATAAACACATAGATGAGTTTTCGAGGTCCTGTTGCGACATAATAATAATAATAATAATAATAATAATAATAATAATAATAATAATAATAATAATAATAATAATAATAATAATAATAATAATAATGAATTTTATTTATAATGCACTATACATTTGACATCAAGTCTCAAAGTGCTACAAAAATTAAACAGATAAAAATGGGTCAAAACAAATTCACAGACACTTAAAAATACGCTTTTCTAAAAAGGAGGGTTCTTAGTTCTCTTATAAAAACATCCGCGGTCTTGGGGGCTGTAAGTTGTTCTGGGAGGGCGTTCCACAGACGAGGAGCGGCCATGTCGCCCATGGTCTTGAGCCGTGTCCTTGGAGCTACCAGGAGGTGCTGTTGGCCATCTCTGGTCTTAGTGGAGGTGTGTGGGGAAAGGAGATCAGAGAGGTATGTTGGGGCCGCAACGTGCAGACAGTGGTGGGTGTGCAGGAGGATCTTGTATTTTATGCGGAGGTGAACAGGGAGCCGGTGAAGGGATTGGAGGATGGGGGTAATGTGCTCATGTTTCCGCACCCCCATTAGGACCCTGGCAGTGCTATTCTGCACAAACTGGAGCTTTTGGAGGCTCCTGCCAGGGATTCCCAACAGGACTGCGTTACAGAAGTCCAGCCTGGAGGAGACAAAGGCGTGGACGAGCTTCTCTGCACCCAAAAGGGAAAGAGAGGGACGAAGTTTAGAAATGTTATGGAGGTGGAACAAAGAGGTTTTGCAGATTGTGGTGACATGATTGTCAAAAGAAAGGTAGGGGTCAAACTTTAACCCAAGGTTAGTAACGGATGGAGAGAGGGAAATAGTATTGCCAAAGAATGAAACAGATGTAACGGGAGAAGAGCGAAGTTGGTGAGGGGTTCCGATTTGGATGACTTCTGTTTTAGAGCCATTCAGCTCCAGAAAGTTTTGGTTTATCCACGCCTCGATCTCCTCTAGGCAGGAGGTGAGGCGGGAGATGGTTGCAGAGGGGGACCCGGCGGGAGTGATATGGAGATAGAGTTGTGTGTCGTCAGTATAGCAATGGTAATGAATTCCATGCCTGCTGACGACACGACCAAGGGGAAGCGTGTAGATTGTGAATAGGGTCGGACCGATTACGGAGCCCTGGGGGACCCCACAGGTAACAATGTGGGGTGAAGATTTTACCTCCCTCAAGGCTACATACTCGGTCCTATCTGTGAGATAGGAGCGAAACCATTTTAGGGAGGTGTCGGAAAGACCAATGTAGTGCTGGAGTCTGTGAAGGAGAATGCGGTGGTCAACAGTGTCAAACGCAGCAGAGAGGTCAAGAAAGATGAGTAGGGAAGTGGAGCCGGAGTCAGAGGCCATAAGGAGGTCACTGGTCACTCTGATGATGGCTGTTTCTGTGCTACGTTGAGAGCGGAAACCAGATTGATATTTCTCGTAAAGACTTTTGGATCTGAGATGGGTGTTGAGCTGGGAGGAAACCACGTTTTCCAGCACTTTGGAGATGAAAGGGAGGTTAGAGATGGGTCTGTAATTTGACAGAGATTCAGGATCTAGGATGGGATTTTTAAGAAGGGGTTTGATGATTGCTGTTTTTAGGGCTGTTGGAACATATCCTGTTATCAGTCCTTTAATCCTAGAAATGTTCTTCGGGTGATAGAAGGCTGACTATGTTAAAGGTCAGCCTTCTATCAAGGTTAACTAAGCTAATTTATGGGTTTATTTGATGAGCCAGTGACACTTTAATTTATTTCATTGTGCACTGCAAAACAAAAACCATTCTATCATCAAATAAATTAAAAAAAATTATCAATTACCTTATCCTCTATAAAACTTTAAATTTATTTAAATTCATTAACATATTTAATATATCCTTACATTTAAGAAATGTATGAACTTTTTTTATGAAGTGTTTTTTATTATTTTTTAAATTCATTCAATGCCTTTTTGCCTAGAGTTTGAATGGTGTCCCAAGGCATCCATCCAAAAATATGTATGTTAGGTCTATTTGCTGCTCTTAGGTGTAGGTGCATGGTTGTGTGTCTTTATGAGGACTGGCGACCTGCCCAGTATGTACCCTGCCACTCACCCACTAACCACTAGTATATGCACCAACCTCCCCGTGACCATGGAAGGACTAAGCAAAAATAGAAAAAGGATTGATTTATTGGACTGTGGCACTTTTGAATCTACTTAAGAAAGTCAGTGCAGCTTTAATGTCCACAACATACAATTTAAAAAATGACTTGAAAGTAAATTTAACGGTATCAAAGTTTTCGCTGTCTACACAAAAAAAGTCTAAATTAACTTGTCTTATTAGGTTGGCTTTTTGGTGCCTGTTATGATAAAGATTAGTTTCTTCCTGAGGTCAAACGCTGCTTTTCAAGGATCAAAACGTTATGTTGTGACAGTTTTGATTCGTTTTTTTAAAGCTAAGCTATGCTGCTGCAGGCTAAATTCCCTGTTCACTGTAAAGATAAATCAAAATAGTACTGATACTCTCATGTAATTGCTTGCCAGAACCCCAAGCTGTTGAATCATTCCTTTAATACCATCATATTAATGTATAACTATATTTCTTACTTTCTTTTCTATTTCACTTGTGCATGGCAGTTTATGGTGCATATGTACTTTAAGAACAAACAAATACCTTTTTTCCACAACAAAAAAACTAAACTATCTCCAAGTGTCTTTATCAGCCTCCGAACATGCATGTCAGCACTTTCCTTCAGTTCCTTAGCCTTAGTGGAGCACGCAAACCACCTAAAGGGATCTACAATTGTTTCCACATTGGAATCTACAGATAGATGCATAAAGAGTTTAATAGAATAGATCTAATGAAAGCACAGGGGAGAAGTGAAGAGGCGCTCAATGCAATGGATCAGCTCCCCCTCTCCCTCTCAGCCAATAAGGTCACACCAGGTGTATTGACAGAGGGCAGTGAGATGTGGTATTGGCCCCCTCATCGCTTTAGAGGGAGCTGCAAATGGGTCAAGCCACGGCAAAACTTCAATTATGGGTCAATGATGCAAATATTTATGATACAATACGCTTGATTTTCTTGTGAAATGGGTTATTAGGTTATCAGAATAAGGAATAGTATAACAAAAACATTTTTGTGTATAGAATACATAAATTGTCAAAGTATAACGCTTTGAGCTTGATTGTACTTTTTGTTGTAAATAGGTGGAAATGTGAAAATAAATAACAGCATATAACCATTTATGTGAGATTTGTATCAATAAATACTTTTTGTATTATAAATAATTGAATTGTGTCATATTTCCACTGTGGCATTATCAACCATGTTGAATCTGTATTGACCCATAAAAATGGACTGGCTCCTGACATCCTGCATTGCATTTCTCATCTGTATTGCTTTGTCTCTTCATACCTATTCAAACTTTCCACATTTTGTCACATTACATCCACAATACTCAATGTATTTTAGAGGTATTTTATGTAATAGAACACAAAGTAGTGATTAACTGTCTAATTGAAGGACAAGATAGGGTTTAAATTTTTTTCTTGACAAATAAAAATAGGAAAATTGTATCATACTTTTCAAAATAGACATTCACTGTAAAAAAGGACACATGACCTTTTATCAGTGTCTTTGATTTAACCAAATGTTGAGTCATTTAAGTCAGTTAGCACGAGCACATTAATTTCTATTTTGTAAATGCCAGAAAAATGAGAGTTCTTTAATACTTTCTTCAAAGTCAAAGTGTAAATACCCTAAGATCGCCATGCATTTAAACACTTTGGTAAAACCCAGAAAATGTGTTATTGCTATGTAACCTTCTAATCAATTAATTCTTATTTTAAGCAAACACTTAAAATTAATTATTTTACCAATCATGTTGCTGATTAATTGACTAATCGAATCACATGTAAATTGTATCTTATCACAGCAGCACGCAGCTGCTCTAATATAACAGTCATTTCCTTCTAGCTTGAAGTGTTATCTCTAAGTGTTGTGTGCTATCTAAAATACTGACAATTAAGATAACTAATTCAACATTTATGAACTAATTACAAAATAAAACAGAGTTACAGCAGACATGACGTGTGCTAAGGGTAATGAAAATACCATCACCACTGTTATTGTTACAGCTATCAATACCAGTGATACAACAGCATCTTCAATCAGAAACTCCATCAAAACCGCTGTAATACAGACTATTTAGAAGATCCTTCCTGCCCACAACCATCTAAAGTCTAAAATGCCAATCTAGAGATTCCATTCTGAGAAAATAACTATTTTATTTTTAATGTAATAATAAAAATAAGCAGCAGTCTCACAACGACCTCCAAAAAGGGCAATTCCAGGCTTTAGTTTTTCATTTAATACATAAACTCTCACTTTGCTCAGCCTTTGCATAGTTTTTGTGTCCATGTGACCAACGGGATCTTGGGCACCTGCCATACACAGAAACAAATAAGTCAGTTATGTGCAAGTTGCACTCCGCCCAGACAATTGTCATGACACCTGTGCTTTGATGTCTTGTAAACAGCAGCAATAGCGCTGTGCTGTCTGGTCCATCTATGAACAGATCAGAACCAGCCTCTAGGCAGCAGCCCGGGCCGCAGAGGATGTCACATGAGAGAACGAGGACATTTTCATCAATTAATGAAAAGCCCTTGGATGCCCCGGACAGAACGTGACAAGCCGATATTTCCGGGGAAAAGAGGACATCATCCCACTGTTCATGTTAATGTTAGCAGCTAACGAGCTAATTAGCTTACAGAGACTGTCCCTGTTCATCAGCCACAACGGGCTTCCTTTTAAGATGCTCGAGCATCACCGTTGTACTGCCATGGAAAGCAGGTTTTACCTTTTAGAACTTTAGAGCTCCCTTGTCGGCTCGCCATGATACTGCTGTTTGGGCTTTTCCAGTGACGTCACGACTGACCCAGATTGCCACTACTTCGCATGCGCCTCAGGGGCAGAATGGTGCGTTTCATTTACCTCATAAGTAGGAATTCGGAGCTGGGTTTGATCTCACACCTGAGTAAATTGCGTTCCATTCAACGTAGTTGGATAAGGCGGGATTCCAATATGGCGAGCCCAGTTAGCCATAGTTGGTATCAACTCTTACAAACAACGTTTTAAGCTTTACTTTCCATGTGTAAATGTACTAAGGGACAAATACCTTAAGATTTTGAGACATGTTCTGTGGTCTGACATAACTAAAATTAAAGAGTTTGACCATAATAACCTTGTTACTTCCACTATCCTAACAGTAAAGTACAAAGGAGGCAGCGAATACTGAAGCACAATCTCAAGACATCAGCCAGGAAGTTAAAGCTTGGCCACAAAGGGGTCCTCCAAATGGACAATGAAGGGGGAAAACAAAGGCAATGTTTTAGATTGTCCATCAAAAAGTCATGATCCCAGTCCATTAGAAACCTGCAGAGCTGAAAAGGTGTGTGAGAGCGAGGCGTCCTTCAAACCTGATAGAAGTTACACCACTTCTGTCAGAAGCAAGGGCGTAACCATAATCTCAGAAGTGAAGGGGACAAAAAAAATTTCAGTGGCCTATTGTGTGATTTATCATCCTCTCACATTTCGTAAAACTTTTCTCAGTGGTTAAAAAGCAGTTTAATCACTGTTACATGAGTGTGCTGGTTTAGTTATCCCCACGACCCCACGAGTGGCATAGACAATAGATGGATCGATGGCTTACCCGTTAGTGTTCCAATGGCCGCATTCAGGGCTAGCCCTGTTTCTGGTTGAAATCCACGGAAATTCTGACTTCTAACTTCTATGAACTGATACATATTTTATATCATTAGAAAGCTAAGAGTCTTGTGATTTCAATTATGGATGCCAATCAATGATACAGTCATAACTGTAGGAACGAGTGCTTTTGCCAACACACACACACCCCTGCAGAAGGGGATAAAATGTGTGATGCACCCCTTTGTAGTCCATTAAATGTGAGAAAAACCAATCCTTCTTAAACAAAACTGTCTTTTTACATCCATAAGGGTCCGATTAAAGTCCTCTAATAAAGTGATTATTCCAGGACAACAATACAACTGATAAAAAATGTAAAATAAACAGCAAAAATGCACTTCCGAAATGTCTATTCCATGTTTGTAGTCAAATAGTCATATTTTAAGTTCTCACAGTGATTTTGTTATTTAAAGCAAAGACAAGTTTTAGTAAAGAAATATTCATCCAGCTGTTTGAAAAAACTCCATGATGAAGTAAAGCTTCATCATGGAGTTAAGGAGTTCAGAAACTAAACTAGTTTATATAAAGTTGTGATTTTTTTAATGTTTATATTCAGTCGGAAAAGATTGTTTTAGTTAAAAATGTATCTGTTTAACTAAACTATTTGTAACATTCTGTTTGTCCCATGTTACGAACTCTACTTTTGAGTTATGGTAAATAGTTATTTATCTATTTACCTGCAGATCACAATATTGTTAATGCAAGCAAAGGAAATGTTTGTCAGTTTTCCTGCTATATAACAGTCTTCTGTTTCTGCCTGCCTGTCAGTTCTGCAGCCTGGTTTTTGCCCTGTCACAAGACTTTCTCCCTAAGCTACCTATTAAAATACAAACAAAAGATATTTCTGAAGTGGGAATGACAGCAATTTTGAAAAATCTTTAATAACCCTGTCCTGATACCTGCTTAGTTTTGGCTAGCAATTGATGTCTTATTATCTTAGCCAATTTTAATTTCTCTTTACCTGTGGAAAAACATGCATCCTCTCCCCTGCTGCTGGCCTCTGGCGTTTTCCCTCCTCCCTGATTTTTTTCTCGTCCACTTTTCTTTTAAAGATTGATAAAGACCACTTTTAAAGATTGATAATATCACTAATATTGTGTACAAAGGATTTCTTTCAAATATGTGGAAAGCAATAGTGAGCACTGGCTCTACTTGAAAAATGGAAGAGAATTGGGTTCATTACAAGCATAAACTAGCAAGGTAACATAGCTTAGCTAAACCCCAACATTAGTATTGTTAATTAACAGTCTTGCAGTTTTCGCCCCAAATGTTTTAAAAACGCATACCCACAATAAAATAAAGGCTGTTCTTAAACCATTTTGAGTAAAGACATGGCTGTGATCTCTTTGAAAATAAATTGCTCTGAAGTTTCCCCCATAACAGTGAGAATATGTAAGTGCTATTGTTACCAACTACTATGATTTCGAATATATTTTGAAATGATGATACCTGCCGGTATCTAACCCATCCTTTAGCTAATGTTATCTGCACACAACAGCATATCTCAACTTACACAGCTTGTATGGAAGAAACTGTCCAAAGTTTTTTGCCTTTTGCTGGCTGTGGCTGGCTTGTTAGACATGTGCTGCACTGCTCTCTCCAGCACCTGACGATAACCCACTGGCTGCGTTAGCTTACGGTGTGTTGAAAGACGGCTCGGAAAAATCCGATACCACATATTAATGGTTAAGACGGCTGTAAAGGCTGAAAAAAAGTGCGGGGGACGCATGGCACCGACACGGGAACTGCGGGGGACAGGTCCCACGCGTACCCCGCGGTTGTTACCCCCATGGTCAGAAGGATTGTGAAAAGCTTGTGAAAGAATAACTAGAATATCTGACCCAAATCATAGAGTTAAAAAGGTGCTGTTCTCTAATCAGCACACTGTGGAAACAGTTTTGACAGCCTGCTAACTGCAAGAAATTTAAAAACTTGGTAATATTTAATAACAGAAGTAGGGATTGGGAGTTGAGCGTGAGTGAATGTCTGTCACCACAGTGTCAATTTAGTGCTCAAGACTTCTTCATGACAAAAGCCCTAATTGTTACAAAGAGACTAGAAAACTTCCTTTGATTGACAGACGTGGCAGTTCGCTTTGAACAGCATGCTAAATAGCTCTCGTTATGGGGCTCATCATTGTTGCTTCTTTTATCCACACAAATCAGGAGCCAGCATGACAGATTGTTGTAAGCTTCCAAACAAAGGGCGCTGCAGACAAAAAAAAAAAAACATAAATACGTTCGCGCAATGTCTCCTTTTACAGTAGCAGCGGGAGGTTGATATAAAAGAGCGAGTGCTCACCGCAGCCAGGAGTGCTCACAAGTGGTGCAGAGGGGAGCACAACCTGCACGCTGCACTACATTAACATTACCTCCTTCTGTCTTACTCCTTTGTCTCTCCCATTAAATTTTCTTTTTCATAATTGCCACCTCCACCACTATCATCCACTCCCATTCCTCTGTCTATCATTCCTCCTCCTCCATCCATGCACTCTCATTCTTGAAATCTACCTTGATCTTTTCTTTCTTTTCTCTTTATCAGTGTCCTCATCTGAGGGTTTCTAAAGATGATGTACTGTGTTCATTATATGGAAATGTACCCCCTCCTACATTATCATACATTCTAACCCTGTGGAGCTTGAATCACCCTGCTTCAGGCTTTATTCATAAAAACCCACAAATAGGTTGAATGGAGAAAAAAGTTTAACTTCCTTAGACCTGCATCAGTCAGCTGCACATTTAGAGCAGAAACTGGAGATAAACATTATCAGCCATGTAGTGGAAAAGAGCTTCAGTTTCTTTTGGTCAGAGATGGCACAGGTTATATGAGGACCTAAGCCTAATTTCTTTGGGGGCCTAGTTTCAGCTAAGCCCAGGGTTGGGTTATAATTTTTCCCTAATGGCGACATTAGCAAAAGTGTCAATAAAGTGCATAATAATATTGAACATATTTACATAGTTTTCCACAATTCCCAAAGCATATTTCTGGAAGCCATTTATCTTTTTTATGCCAGACTTGTAAAACACAAAACCCAGTTTTTAAAAAATCTTGACACAAAACTGAACAATTACCTAAAAAGACTCGTAACTGTGCTTAAAAGCAACTCATCGCCTCAACTCATTCCAAGTGAAAATACCACAGAGCAGCAGTGATTACACTCTGCACAAAATAACAGAAAACACAGTCTTCAAGGCAGGGCATTTAGCTCCTAGAGAAATGTTTATTGATTACAATATAATGGAAGTATTTTGCATGGCTGACAAAAGAAGCACAAAAAAGAGAAAATGAAAACAAATTGAAAGTGCTTGAACTTTACTGTAGTCACCAGCATGGAAAATAAATCTCCATCAAAGATACTCTTTGTACTCCTTTTCTTTCTCTGTCCACTCTTACTCCCATCCACCCCCCATCTTCTTTCTTGGAGCATCCCAGCTCTAACACACATATCCCTCTGCCAGAGAGTAAGTTTAGAGTCTTGCACTAAGTATCTCACAAATATTTTAAAAAGTTGGATGTAGTGTTTTACCAGTTAGGAAAAACGATATTGTAGCTAACCAATAAAATGTGACCCACCAAACTGAAATTTATACACTGAACATCAATATAAATGCAACACATGGAAGCAAAAACAAGTGCTGCGGGGTTTTTTTCTGTGTAATTACTTTAAAAATAAAATATTTTACAGAAAAGGTAAACAAGGTCTCGTATTTTTTGTTCTATGTTTATTTATTATTAGTACTATTATTTATATTCAAGTTGAGATTCCCAACAATAAATCTTTACCTGTTTTACACAAACTGAGCACACACTTTAATTCTTACTTTTATAAATAAATACTTAGATACTTGTTTCAAATGACGCATCCTGTATTAATCTCTCTTTATTTTAGAGTGAGCAGAAACTTCCTAGAGTACCTCACATTGCTCTCTGTACACAGGTTTGGAGACTGCTGACAATGTAGAGCTGCTGGAGGAATGCATGAGAGTGCCTACATAGCTACCATATAAGAAAACAAAAGAAACCATAGAAATAAAAGTCAGCTTTTTAAAATAAAAATGGAATATTCTAATTTGCTGCCAGAATTAGTTCTGAATGCATGCGTTCGAAACAATTTTTATGCAGGCTTATTGAGGACATCTAAAGTACATGATGTGGGCCATACAAACCTGTAGGTCTGGTTAAGTCAGTGTTTCTCAAACTTTTTTTATCATTCCCCACTTTGGACAAAGGAGCATACACAAGCCCCCCATGCTTTTATCGCCCCAAGAGAATGGTGACCACGCCTGATTTTAAAGTGTTTTATTTATTTAAATAGCCGAGTTAGTCTACAAGTTTTTAAGGGTATAAATTGGTTGGAAAAAGGTTCCGCACTGGTATAAAACCGGCTCAGAAATATATCCTGTCAGTAATTGCTACATGTAGAACTTCAGCTCACAGTTGGAGAAAATAAAAGTTCTAGTTTTATCAAATTTACAAAGCTTTCAAAGTACAAAATAAAATCAAAATAATAAAATAAATAAAGAGCAAGATACTCATCCCTGTATTTCCTACGTGGTTGACCGTCTGACTTCTCTTACTCTGAAACATTCCCTGATCTTTTTAGATATTTGTATATTTTGTAGATGGAATCTCTGATAATGCGGCTACTTCAGCTTGTTTTGTTCTGCTGCGATATATTCCAACGTCAAACTCCCAGCTCGATGTTCCAGGTGCCGGTTCTGTTTACAATGATGATCACAATTGCTAATTTATTTGAGTTTGTTCAATTTTGTGAGAGGGGGGAGCTGGTTGGTTTAATTTACATTGCAGTGAAACATTCACGACAGAATTTAGGGGGGAAAAAACTGTTTAAATCCCATTGATGTCACGCCCCACCTGCAATACCTCTGCGCCCCACTAGTGGGGCTCGCCCCATAGTTTGAGAAACACTGGGTTAAGTCCATCAGACACCACAGCACCAATAAACATGGTTTTTCAATGCTCATGCTTGATCATTCATTGTCATGTTTGCGAAATAAAGGACCCAAGTGCAGCAAGTAAAATAAGGATGATTTAATTACAACAAAAAACAAGGAACATGAACTTACAGAACTCAGGAAACCAGAAAATGCAGCGATGGGAAAACAGGAACCACACAAGGAAGATTGACGACGGACCAGCGAGTATTAACTGAATTAGAGCTGTTTTTATACTGAGGAGGAAGTGAGGGAGTGACAGAAAAGAGGCTGAGGACTAATTAAAAAATGCCAAGCTTTTCACGGGAAGACCACAGAAGTGGGAGTAACAACACCGGTAGACAACAACACTGCAGCAACGAGTGTAACACAATCAAAATGTATAATACCTACAAAATGTACTCAAATCAATCAATACAACTTTATTTATAAAGTGCTTTTCATACAACTCAAAGTGCTATACACATTAAAATGACCCCACATAAACCATATTCCCATCCCTCACCCACAGATTTAAAAGCATGTTCACAGTTGTACCCCTCTCCCCCCTGACCAACTCCCATGCACACAAACACTTAAATGAATCCACATCAATGAAAAGGACATAAAAACGGCATTGAGCCAAGTGCAGAAGAGTCAGGTAAGGAAACGCCATCAAGGGAGCCTTCTGCGCCGGCAGCAGCAGATCAACCGCAGTACCTGAGGCACACAGGGAGCTCAGAGGAGGCAACGCCGAAACCCCCACCTCCACCCAAGCGCTACCTGGAGAGCACCCAGGAAGCCACAGCCGACCACTGCTCCCGAGGTAGAGGCCTCCCATAGAGGATACACTGGCAGGAAGATTAAAATAACTGATTGAAGTATAGAAATAACAGGGGATATACATATGATAAGAGCGAGTGCTCACCGCAGCCAGGAGTGCTCACAAGTGGTGCAGAGGGGAGCACAACCTGCAGGCTGCACTACATTAACATTACCTCCTTCTGTCTTACTCCTTTGTCTCTCCCATTAAATTTCCTTTCTAATTATTGCCACCTCCACCACTATCATCCACTCCCAGTCCTCTGTCTCTCATTCCTCCTCCTCTATCCATGCACTCTCATTCTTGAAATCTACCTTGATCTTTTCTTTTCTTTCTTTTCTCTTTATCAGTGTGTCCTCATCTGAGGGTTTCTAAAGATGATGTACTGTGTTCATTATTTGGAAAAGTACCCCCCCCCCCCTACATAATCATACATTCTAACCCTGTGGAGCTTGAATCACCCTGCTTCAGGCTTTATTCATAAAAACCCACAAATAGGTTGAATGGAGAAAACACGCAGTAAAAAACTGAAAATATAATCAAGCAATAATCAGTTAAAAGCTAGGCTAAAAATGTGAGTCTTGAATGGAAAGACGCCTCGCCATTAATGTGAGTCCTGACTTTAGGGATGACAAGGAGACAGCTGCCAGAGGAGTGCAGAGACTGTGAAGGTTCATGTTGTAAAAGCCGTTCTGAAAGATAAGGCCCAAGACAATTGAGACACTTAAAACCACTGTGTACTGTGCTGCAGCATTGTTGTCGTCCATTTCTTCGATCATTGTGCATGTCCTAATTTTACTCTGTCTGCTTCAATGCTGCCAGCTTTTGTTTACTGTCTGTGTGACTCTCTAGGCCAACCGGAGAAATCCAATGTGAAAGAACACATGGTGACGCCCTTCTTTCAATAATTTGATTTTCTGAGTGACATGAAAACTGGGATAAAGGCTCCCATATGGCAAGTTATAAGTCCGATTTTTGCTAAAAGCTCAATTTAGATGTGCATGCAAATGTTCTGAGCGTTTCCAGTGTCTACTGTCACTGTCAAATAGCTCTCAACCAACCTAGTTTTAGCGTTTTCTTTTTAATAACCTTCTGTCACATTGTTTCCTATCTTGCAATCGATTTTGTATTGAAAATTGATCTTAAATGTGAGGAAATTAAGGAATATCAAGTCACTTATTTGAGGTATGTGTTTCAAATCTAATGTGCTTTCATTCGGAGTACTGGATGCTTATTAGCATGACTACTGTGCCAAACATCCAGAAAGACATTTCACAACAACGGCACTGTGTTTTCCTATGCCAATAAAACATAAAGCAGATATGCTAGGATGAAGCAAGAGAATAAGGCTTTGCAATTGAATGAGAATAACTAATATATAATTTTATGTTAAAAACAAAATCTGCCATGCAAGAGATGTTTTTCTCAGTCTTTTAGGAACCCAGCGGAGAGTAGAAAAAAACCATGAAACACCAAAAAGGTTACCCTTTAAAAGAGTTATATCTTTTTTATAACTGTTGTAAAAGGGAAAAAGAAAACTTTGTTTCATTCATACGTTTTAATAGAAAATAGTTTCCTTGTTAAAGTAACAATTATCAGAGTAAAATAGCGTAGAGTTGTGGTGAGAATTTTTACAAAAAGCCAAAGTAATCCAAAAACAATTATAGTACACTTTAGGAAAAGCCAGAATAGTACACACAAAATAACATTCTGGCAAGCACTTGATTGAATCCACATGCAATACTATTGAGTGGTTGTTCAAGTATATTTGTTGACGCATAGTTAATTTGGTGCACTTGCAGCCTGTTCTGTGCCTAAAATGCTGGAGTCACTTTTGAAAACAATATTAACTTTCTAAAGCAGGTTTAGTTGAATATAAAAGAGCCCTATGATGCAAACAATTAAAAACCAATGCATCTAAATTTTTTACCCAAATTGCATCTAATCACAACGGACTTACTAATGCGTTCCCACACGTGCATGTCCTGGAATTGGTAGGAGTTTAAGTAGACATTAGAGACAGTGAGCTTATCAAATCAAATCAAACTTTATCTATAAAGCACTTTTCAAACCACAACAAAGTTTCTCAAAGTGCCTTACAGATTAAAATGACCCACAATCACCACCCCCCCCCCCCCTTCTCAAAACCCAAAAGTAAAAAACATCACCACAACTATAACCCCCCATCTCCCATGCATGCACACACATAAAAGCAGCAATAGACAAAACCAAAACGGGCTGAGTACAGATGAGCCAGGAAACGTCATCATGGGAGCCATCTACATCGGCAGCAGCAGGTCAACAGCAGCAGCCAAGGCACTGACCCAGGGAGCCCAGAGGAGGGAGGGGTGGTACCCCCATCTCCACCCAAGCACTACCTGGAGAGCACCAAGGCAGCCACAGCCGACCACCGCCCCTGAGGCAGAGGGCTCCCACAGAGGAAACACTGGAAGGAAGACTAAAATAAGTTAAAATATAAAAAATTAAAACAATTATAGATATGATCAAATAAAAATACAAAGCAGATAAACAATATTTGATAAATAGCCAGCTAAAAGCTAAAAAGAAATTAAATCAAAACATGCAGAGTAATTAAACAGATTTAATAAATAATAATCAGTTAAAAGCTATATTAAAAAGGTGTGTCTTGGGCCTGCTCTTAAAAACATGAACTTAGAGAGGAGGGACATTTTTTGTTGCATTTATTATTGTTTACTAATTCATTAACAACCTGTTGCATGTGCATAAAATGTTACACCACTCAAATACAAGCAACAGAAATTAATATATTAACTTTAAATTATGACTATGAGTGGATAACTTTTAAAATATGAAGGTTTTCTTTTGTACGTGTACAGTTGATGTATTTATCAGTCACTAAGATTGCTTCTGTGTTGGGTGGGCCCTGGTTTTAGCAAAGTAAAAAGTGTGTGTTTGTGTGTGGAATTTCCAATTCCCCCTTAATGGTGTTTTTGCTTAACTGCACTGATGAATGAGTTTCTGTTCCAGATCAATACACGCTCTCCATTCACTTGACAGACAGTAATGCAAATGCCTCATTTGTTTGACGATCTGGTGTGCCTGTGTGTGTCTTTGTATATGGCTGTCAGACTGCTCCCCATTTCCTGGCCGTGCAGTAACTTTTACTCGGCCGTTAAAATGAGAGGGACCATTAAGTCAGAAGGTTTGAAGTGTCCTTAAATTAATCTCTCAGTATAGATGTCAACATTGAATTGGATTACATTGGTTGTGCGCTAGCAGTGCATGTTAAGCAAATCAAGGGGCAACTTACACAAACATGTTCATATTCAAGGAGTATTTCAAGTGTTTTGTAAATTACTCACACTTAATTAACGTTTTATATATATCAATCACAAAATGTTAAAAGATTTTATGAAAAACAGATGCAGCATAGTGCATACAGTAGTTGTAGGGTGGATGGAAAATGATATTTGTTTTATTTACGGCATTTGTGTTCAACCCCTGTGAGTTGGTACTGCATATAGTCAAAAAACATCTGGCACAAAACGTTCAGGATATCTTGTAGGCTTCTTTTTTGTCATTTTTCCATAAAGGACAGAAATTCGGGTCTTTATGGATGATAGTTGTCCTGTCAGCATATTCTTCCACTTTGCAGTTAAGCACTACTCCCTTGGGGTCTATCAAAGCCATCTTCAACCCAGAAACTCATGACTAATTGGATCTGTCACAATGACCCTCAATAACTTCAGTCATGTTTTATTTTTTTTTTGGGGGGGGGGGGAGCTACACAGAAAGATAATAAGAAAGGTTGTCTTTTTCAGTTATATTTGACAGCAAAATTACTCCAACAGCACAAGTAATTTGGCTGCAGAAGATGTACATTACTTACTCTGTTTTCATATTTTTCTTCAGTATTTATTAAAAAGGTCTCAGGATCCTGGTTTAACTAAAAAGGAGTCCTACTCTTTTCCATGGTTGTAGTTTGGGAGTTTTAATCTTCTAAAACCTAAAAGGGGGAAATAAATTGTTCTTTAATTTCATCCCTACACAAACAAAAAATTATACAGTTGTCATGTTGATTTTGTGGCACTCAGCCAAATTCTTTTTAGTAGGTATGTGCAAGAAAATGTATCTTTTGATCCCAAAGGTTGCTGACCGTACTCTCATTGTGATCTTGTCCATGTGCATGTATCTGTATGTGAATTCCCACAAGTATGGGTCTAAACAGTGAAGCCAAGCTGCTTGTGTTCCCTCATTACAATGTCAGTGATACAGTTTTTAGCCCACTCAACCATATAAATGACTTTAAATCCTGTGCGTATTAAGCCTCACCACTGGGAACACAATTTGTAACCTCTGCCCAGTAATACATTAACTGGACTTTATCTGGGGACAGGCAGAGTGGAAAAATTCATACAGTATCAGAGAGAACTAATTGAACCAATTAACAATGTGAATGTGGATTACTGCAGGCCCGTGAACACACACACTCCCGCCCGAATAAAGTTGCAGATTGCTGCGTTCATGAGATAATGACTGTCAACACAAACGGTTGCTGGTGCAGGGGTCTCAGTTTGGGACACGGCGACACTCCCCGAGTCGCTCAGCTTTCCATGCACACTCATGTGTTTTTATTCCAGCAGCAGCTGATCCCAAGGCCGCGGTTCCAGGCTGTAATTAATTGCGTGCGGGTAAAGGATAAGTCAAGGATAAGTGTTAAAGCTGTTCCTTGCTTTGTACACGCTCTCACGTCGCATACAAAAGGCAGCACTTATATTTCATATGAGCATGCGTTTGCTGGGAGGGGAGACGAAAGGCAAACAAGTATAAACAAGACAAAATGTGGAAACTTGCAGAAAAATAAGAGCCTTGGGTTCTTCGAGCTTTAAATACCTTAATCAGCAGGACCATAAAGTCTCCAAAATTTTAATTGCACCACCATGACTATTAATTACATAACGGCTATTGCATTCAACATGTCCATATGTTTGCAAATGGGAGAGGATGGATTAGAATAGTAACTGGAATACATCGGCATGCAATGGATTTTATTGATCTACAAAGGTTGAATTTCATTCCCCTCAAGGATGTGCAATCAAACAGCAGCATTATTTTCTTGTGAGCTCCAGAGAACGGCATTAAATAGATGGCGGCTGGTCCTTTAATATTACCGAAGGAACAATGCGGCATCTTATTGTAAAGAAGCTTTATTAGACAACATTACTATAAAGCCAAATGTACTTCAGAGGCTGCGAGGACAAAGCACCAAATTATCGTAAAACAAAAGATGCCTCACAGGCTGCACGAACAACACACCCTTGTTCTGTTGCTAACATACTGTCTCCTTGACGAACTACATTGTGGAGATGGGGGGGATTTTTTAATATCAATAGCAAGCAACGTTTCTGCTGCATATATATAGTATGTGCCATATTTATGGCAGTTTCTGTCCCAGGGAACACAAACACGCAATAAACATCATGTTGTGTTTTCTTCAGCTAGAGAACAGTATCTGTTTACTGATCCTAACCCACTGCTACTTGGCTGTTTGTTTCACTTCCAGCCTGGAGACAGATTCACGGTGGATATCAAATGACAACTTTAAATATTCAGTGTTTAAAATTTCAGAAGTTGAAACTTAGCCACCTGGCAAGAACTTCCTGTTTGGTGAGCTGTCTTGTGTTTCAAAAAAGCATGAAAACATAAAAGTAAACTTATAAAGTTTAGATATTCCTTTTTTCCTTCTGGAGATCTGCTTGCACATAGCTAACTCCTAACAGCTGGACTATGAAGCAAGTTCGAGCCACCTTGCAAACACTGGGTAGACTGGTTCACTAGATCCCCTTTATACCAAATTGTTCTGGAGTCCATCAGTCCAATAGCTAAGGCTTGTCCCACATACATTACAGCTGTACACTTAATCAGATTTACATTTAAATATTAAATGGACTGGACTTATATAGCGCTTTTCTAGTCATACTGACCACTCAAAGCACTTTACACTGGAGCCACATTGACCCATTCGCACTCACAAACGCGCACACGTTCGTACACCTATACAGAGCTCGGTGGGCAACTTGGTGTTAAGTGCCTTGCCCAGGGGGACATTGACATGTGACGGGAGGAAGCTGGAATTGACCTACAACCCTCTGATTGTAAGACAACTGCTCTACCTACTCAGCCACAGTTGCTCCAACCGACTTTACAAAACAATGTGATCAACAAAACAACAGTGATTATAGAATCCACTTTAAACATTTAATGTTGTGAAATTTGTTAAAAGATGTGATCAAATTGATCTGAGTTTTCCCAAACAACCTAATAGTTTTCTTACCTTAACAATGATGTTAACAATAAAAGATGAGTGAAGTAGACATTCTGTATTCATAGCTGCAGACTAACTTAATGCACTGGTTTTAGTTATCAGTTACTACTACCATATTCCACTGCTTAGTCACATTTTATCCAGCTCCCTGAGCAGATTAACAGTAACCTGAATACACCAAGAGACATATTTGCAGAAGGTGACATTTTTTATTGTTGGAAAAAATAAGCAGTCCATGAACTGCAGCACATTAAATACACTTTTTTAAAAACTGCTACCGGATTTCTTCCTTCAGGATTCCTACATATGAATTGTGTCAAAATTCATTGTTTTTTTATCCTTTTAATGTAATGTTAGGGTAAAAGATTTAAACCCGGATGTGAACTTCTGGTTGGTATTTTTACAGTTTCAATATGTATGTATGTATGGATGTATGGATGTTGTAAAATCCATATTCTTTTAGACTTTTTTGCATAGTGTATGATCCCCGTTTTTTATTCACGAGGTGCCTAAGTTCAGATTTGGCTACTTTGTAGGTCCTTCTCAAAAAATTAGCATATTGTGATAAAGTTCATTCTTTTCCATAATGAAATGATAAAAATTAAACTTTCATATATTTTAGATTCATTGCACACCAACTGAAATATTTCAGGTTTTTTATTGTTTTAAAACTGATGATTTTTGCATACAGCTCATGAAAACCCAAAGTTCCTATCTAAAAAAATTAGGATATTTCATCCGACCAATAAAAGAAAAGTGTTTTTAATATAAAAAAAGTCAACCTTCAAATAATTATGTTCAGTTATGCACTCAATACTTGGTTGGGAATCCTTTTGCAGAAATGACTGCTTCAGTGCGGCGTGGCATGGAGGCAATCAGCCTGTGGCACTGCTGAGGTGTTATGGAGGCCCAGGATGCTTCGATAGCGGCCTTAAGCTCATCCAGAGTGTTGGGTCTTGCGTCTCTCAACTTCCTCTTCACAATATCCCACAGATTCTCTATGGGGTTCAGGTCAGGAGAGTTGGCAGGCCAATTGAGCACAGTAATACCATGGTCAGTAAACCATTTACCAGTGGTTTTGGCACTGTGAGCAGGTGCCAGGTCGTGCTGAAAAATGAAATCTTGATCTCCATAAAGCTTTTCAGCAGATGGAAGCATGAAGTGCTCCAAAATCTCCTGATAGCTAGCTGCATTGACCCTGCCGTTGATAAAACACAGTGGACCAACACCACCAGCTGACATGGCACCCCAGACCATCACTGACTGTGGGTACTTGACACTGGACTTCAGGCATTTTGGCATTTCCTTCTCCCCAGTCTTCCTCTAGACTCTGGCACCTTGATTTCCGAATGACATGGAAAATTTGCTTTCATCCGAAAAAAGTACTTTGGACCACCGAGCAACAGTCCAGTGCTGCTTCTCTGTAGCCCAGGTCAGGCGCTTCTGCCGCTGTTTCTGGTTCGAAAGTGGCTTGACCTGGGGAATGCGGCACCTGTAGCCCATTTCCTGCACACGCCTGTGCACGGTGGCTCTGGATGTTTCTACTCCAGACTCAGTCCACTGCTTCCGCAGGTCCCCCAAGGTCTGGAATCGGTCCTTCTCCACAATCTTCCTCAGGGTCCGGTCACCTCTTCTCGTTGTGCAGCGTTTTCTGCCACACTTCTGTTGTAAATAAAAACTTTTAAACAAGCATTGAATGATAACACAGGCCAAAAGGTGAAGGGGTTATGTGCTAAAATAATTAACTAAATGCAGAAAAGTGTTGGCACAGGATGTGACCCACGGGTCAGAAAGGAACGGTCACGATTAAATGGACAAAACTGTTAAGAACAGGATATGAATTAGACCATGGGTCACGATTCTCTGAAAAAAACAGGAAACATTTGTTGGTTTGGTCGTGCAAAATAGGCTGTTGACAGAAGGAAGATTTTCTGCTTAGCAACCAAAAGGAATATATTAACAGGGGCTTAACCTATTAGGGATGGACTACAGGCACACTTTGCATCTATATGAATATGTATTATTAAGCTGATTGGATCCTGTAAGAGAGGCTGTCTCTCAGAATGTTTTGTAATAACTTTGTAAAGAAATAAAAGGCAGTTATGAGGAAGAGTTCTTTGAAGATGATTTTGGGGAGGATCTCTTCCCATGCATGCCCAAAAATATATATTGTGTGAATGTGTAATTCTTTTTTATACTCTGCCACAGGATAAACGAACTGGGAGAGAGGAGTTAGCAGACAGAAGGCTGGTCAGGGACTGGTAGTATAGCAGCACGAGGCGCAGGCTTTCACTTAAAAATCTCCTCTCATCACTTCCCACAGACTTCCCACTGAGGTGCCTTGATACAGCACTCTGGGAACAGCCTATTCATTCAGGAATTTCTTTCTGTGTCTTACCCTCTTGCTTGAGGGTGTCAATGATGGCCTTCTGGGCAGCAGTCAAGTCGGCAGTCTTACCCCTGATTGCGGTTTTGAGTAATGAACCAGGCTGGGAGTTTTTAAAAGCCTCAGGAATCTTTTGCAGGTGTTTAGTTAATTAGTTGATTAAGATGATTAGGTTAATAGCTCGTTTAGATAACTTTTTCATGATATGCTAATTTTTTGAGATAGGAATTTTGGGTTTTCATGAGCTGTATGCCAAAATCATCAGTTTTAAAACAATAAAAGACTTGAAATATTTCAGTTGGTGTGCTATGAATCTAAAGTATATGAAAGTTTAATTTTTATCATCACATTATGGAAAAGAATGGACTTTATCACAATATGCTAATTTTTTGAGAAGGACCTGTATTTAGGAAGGTAGGTAATGTTTTACTGCAGCACATACAGCTTGGGATTTCACTTCTAAAACAATAAAACATCGTGCAAGAAGAATTGTCATGCCCTGCGTTGTATTATGGGTAGTAATAAACAAATTTACCAATTTTTCTTCTGTTTATTACATACCTAAATATTTTAGAAGCTGATGACAGTATACTGAATATTAACAGACACTCAACTACAATACCACTGGAATAAAAAGTCTTGAATGGATAATTCTGAAGACCACATGAGGCTAAAATTTCACTTACTTAGCTTCAGCTGCAGGCAGAGTGAGTAAGTGGAGGCGACAACTGAAGTCTGAGGACTTACAGTTGAGCCACAAATTATTCATAACTCAGATTTAGGTCTGATTTAAGTAATGATTTTAATTTGCCAGTATGTTTCTCCTGACTGGAGATGATATTTATATTTTGGAGTGCCCCAGCCAGAGATCTAATTTGAGTCTGAAAATTAAAAATTAGGACAGGGGCAAGGAGGCCTTTCAACCTCAGGGACTCATCACCAAAAAGATAAATACCAGTAGAAACATGCAAAAAGCTGGTCAGCAATTTTCAAGAATGGTATAAATAATGTTTGACATGTCTTCTTTTTTTCTTTTTTTTTACAAAAAACTGAAACATGTTATTTTTCAAAACTCATATTTTCCTCTTAGCTTTTGAGAGATGCTGGTCTCATTCTCTATCAGAGAAAAACTTCTATGTTGGACATAAATTATTTTAAATCTAAATCTGCCATATAAATAATTTTGGGCTTAATTTTTTCTTATTCTTTCTGGATGTCTTACAGACAAAAAAAAAATCCTTATTCACACCAGTGCAACCAAGTAATAAAATTATTGCATTTAAGAGATTTCTTGTTGCATATGCAATAAATTGGTATATTAAGGCTACATGGTTAGTTAACCCCATTTTTATGTTTGAGTCTTTTTCAAAATGATGTTGTGAGGAGTAAAGTTTCCACCTCCCAGTGTGTGAGTTATATTGTTAAACAAAGCATTACTCTATCAGTTATTTTGGATCTGTATGATTGATGTTTTGTTTTGATTTTAATCACTGTTTCTATCCCTTAAAATGATATGTTTTTATTACCAACAGCTGAGCTAAATAAGTTAATGATATCAGTCTGATGAGATGTGTACTAGGTTGTGCAGATTTTTTGTGACTCAACAGAGCTCTGTTGTACTGAATTAATGAACTTAACCAGTGGATGAGCAGGATTTTTGTCTTCCCCTTTTGGATACCTTCACTGATTGTAAATATGCAAATATCGTCCGTATCATCTGCTTGTGACAAGTGGACTTTGCAATTTCTGTCTGGAAGAAAACACCTGAGCAGTGCTGTACTCTCAGTGTCTAGAATTTCTTAAAGCCACACAGCGATAATATGTATTTGTGCTTTGGTTGAATTAAATAAAACACATTACAGTTTTTGCTGCATTTGGAAAACTTCCCAACTTTTGTGGAAAAGGGGTTTTGGCATGTTTTCTTTCATATTTCTGCTAACCACTGTCTGACTCCCATACAGGCTTTGCTGACAGGTTTCTCATAACTGTCAGAGCAGTGGAAAATGGGCAGAAAAATGGCAGCCGATGACTGGCTTTCTAGTGACAGTTCAGGGTAACAGTCAGGTACTAGTCGACCTTTGTGTTGAAAAAGTATCATCCTTTAATTTTCCCAAGCCCACCTGTCACTTTTATTCCTGTTAGCCAACAGCTGCAGTTGCACTTTTGCAGCCTCAAACTCTTTGTTTTTTTTAAATATATATATAAAACTTTAGTGCTATTCAGTAGTTTCCATATCCTCTGAACTTCTTTATACTTGTCAGATTTTAACTATATGTTGGTGGTGGTACTTGAACAAAATGTCAAAGGTTAAAGTGTATTAATGTGTTAGCAAGTAAGATACATCAGCAGCAAGTAGAATATTAATGTAACATACATGCTTACTTGCATTTTCACAAATTAAAACCTCAAAAGTTTTGTTTGCATTCGTATTTATCTCACCTGAACCACTATTAAGAAGAACCACCTTTTACTACAAATACTCTATATCTCTACCACACCTAAATGTTAAGTAAAAATAACTCAAGCTCTCAATTAGATGTAGGTCTGAACTTTAACTGGACCATTTAAGCACATTGATATACTTTAATGTAATTCCTCCCATTGTAGTTCTGGTGGTATGTTTAGCGTCTTTGTCCTGCATGAAGGTGAACTTCCACTTCAGTTTAATGCCTTTTGCAGACTTCAAGAGGTTTTCTACCAGGGTTGCCCTGTGCTTACCATCATCTCTTATCTGCTTCTTCGTCCCTGCTGAAAAAAGTATCACCACAGCATGATGCTACCACGGCCATGTTCAATGGTGGATCTGAGGGTGAGTAGTATTAGTTTTTTGCTTGTCTGTGAAGAAGTAAAATTTCAGACTGATCAGACTAGAGCACCTTCTATAACACGTTTGCTGTCCCCCCACATTGCTAGTCGCAAACTGCAAAATAACTTTTTATGGCTTTCTTCTTGCCACATTTCTCCATATTTTTGGAGTGCAAAACTAATAGATGTCTCTTAAAGGGATTCTCCTATCTGAGCTGTGGATCTCTGCTCTTTGTTGCTTCTTTGATTAAAAACCTACTTTTAAAATTTGGAAATAAATGCTGAAAACCATGTATAATTTTTCACCCATCCAATACTTTCTGTTTGTCTATCACAGTTTTTGTATTTTTGTCATATATTCTTTCCTTCTACTGAATTGTATTTCTATGTACATTGTTTGGAAGCATAATTTTAATACGAACAATGCAGCCTTCAGAAACCTAATGCTGAAAGGGCTTATGTTAATGAGCGCCAAAGTCTTAATTCCATATAAACGCCCACATGTTCTTATTTTCCTGCTGCTCACATAACATCTATTACAACTTTCCATAGCTCTAGGCCAAGCTTTGCTCCTTTTCTTCCCTAGCCCTTCTCTCCATCTCATTTCCAGCTTTGCCGCTGCTGTGTTTTATTTCCAAATTAAAGTAATAAAATTGATTGTCTCTGAGGTAAATTTGCAGCAAGTGAACAGGAGGCTGTCATTACTGTGTCATGTGGAGGGGATGATGAGCAAAAATGGAAAGAGGATGAAAGCAGAGGGGCAAATCAAATAGCGGTGGCTGCCTGACATATATCTTTGTTTCACGATTCTGCAAGATCTACAGCTACTGCCTTAAGAAAAAAAGTCTACCCTTGAATACTCTTACAGTGACTCACCAAGCTCTGGTAGATTTCATGAGTTCATTTGTCATGAGGTGCTGACATTTTTACTCTACTATGCATTTTCCTATGTGACTGAGGAACAATGGTGCAACATCTTACAACTTCTAATAAAAAGAACAAGTTTTTCACAGACAAAATGGAATTTCTTCTTGTTTTTACCCATATTGGTGTTCAGCAGTGCACAGTGATGGACAATAACGGCCATCGTGCATAATGCTGACATAAAATTCTCACATAAAATTCTCACTAATGCTGCTGAAAACTTGATGTTAAAGCTTTATCTCTTGAATCTCTTTCTGGTAAAGATTAAACACAACGTGCAGGTAGAGACTGAGGGGGAAAGGTTGGGTCATAAACTCTATTTTTATAAAACAGACAGGAAACCAGAATATTGAACAAAGGCAAGATGCGTTTATCCCATTTGTATACAGGGTGATTCAAGGTGCTTTACAGGAAAATAAAGGAACAGAGATCAGACACATTAAAAACACAAAGCATCACATTAAAGGAAAGAAACATTCAAAAGTAAATTTAATCACTCACTTTAATCAATCACGTTAATGATAATAAATAACCTGATAAAGTAATTGTTGTGCCTTTATGGTTAAGCTGTAGAAAACAGTTTTGTTTTCAGTGCTGACAAGAAACGAGCCAACAGTTTGTGCACTTCTCTGGTTTTCCCTGGTGCCTCCACTTATTTTGCTCTGTTCTTGGGAACACTGAATGAACTGGTCTCTGATAGCCAGGGTTCTACATGGTTAATGCCTGAAAAATAACTCTGGTAGGTAGTAATTCCCAAGCCCAGTCAGTGCTCATTAGACTATCAGCAGGATTTAAAGGTCTATCATTTGACAAAGGGGCAGCCAGTGCAGTGATTTAACGAGTGTTGTGATATAATCCATCTTCCTGATGATGGACAGGATGGGCAGCAGCTTCATAGATGAGCTGCAGCTGCCTGATTGACTTTTTTTTAGCAAGACTTTTATAGACAGCCAATGGTTCTCAATCCTGTTGCTGAGGGCCGACTGTTCTGCATGGTTTAGGCATTTCCCTGCACCCACATACCTGACTTAAATGAATGTGCTTTCTGCACCACCTGGTAGCATGTGAAGGATCTAACACAACTATTTTAATCAGTTGTGCTGGAGCAGAGAAACATAAAGGACTGCAAGCCTGAGGAACAGGATCGAGGACCCCTGACTTAGTCTAATGAAAATAGAAGCATGCTACAGTTTTCTGCACTGTATTTATAGGAAACCCTTTATTCTGGCAATTTATTAAGGTGGTAGTAGGTTAATTTATTAACTTAGGAGAAAACAAATAACTTGAAACGTAATAATAAATAATAAAAAAGTAATACCAAATTATCTATCAACGGTGCTTCAGATAAACAAAAAAATAGTGGTCTAAGAAAATGTTTTACCCCCATTTGTATGTCATTTCCAAACTGTAGGAGCCATGTTTTAAGAAAGTAAATTGACCCAATAAATTGTTCTTGTCTGTGGCTGTTTTCAGGTCCTTTTGAAGACACCTCATATTTCTTGTGCCAATAAAATACTTGAGCAAAGGCTGAAGTTGCATTTTTTAGAGACAGATAATACCCTGGTGCTCTTTGTGTATTTTTTATTTATTTATTTTCGCAGCAAACCCCTCTATAGTTGTGAAACAACCTCACAGAAATCAAATTGCCAAAATGACAGAACCCCACCACCCACAGCTGGGACTGATGGCCATTTTATGCTCACAGCAGTTAGCCTCACAAACATTGTCTTTCAGCAAAAACTCCAGGCCACCCCCAGCATTCATACTGTTACTGCTCAACAGGGTCAACAAAAATACTGTATAAAGACAACAGAAATACTGTAGAGACAGCATACATACCGTATAAACAAGCAGGCTCTGTTGCTACAGCTCATCAAAAACATCACTTATTGCAAGTATTGTAAATAAAAACTTTTAAACAAGCATTGAATGAATACACAGGCCAAAAGGTGAAGGGGTTGTGTGCTAAAATAATTAACTAAATGCAGAAAAGTGTTGGCACAGGATGTGACCCATGGGTCAGAAAGGAACGGTCAGGATTAAATGGACAAAACTGTTAAGAACAGGATATGAGTTAGACAATGGGTCACGATTCTCTGAAAAAAACAGGAAACATCTGTTGGGAGTAGGAAGGTTTTCTGCTTAGTAACCAAAAGGAATATATTAAAAGGGGCTTAACCTATAAGGGACGGACTACAGGCACACTTTGCATCTATATGAAAATGTATTATTGAGCTGATTGGATCCTGTAAGAGAGGCTGTCTCTCAGAATGTTTTGTAATAACTTTGTAAAGTAATAAAAGGCATTTATGGGGAAGATTTCTTTGGAGATGATTTGGTGAGAATCTCTCCCCATGCATGGCCAAACATATATATTGTGTGAATGTGTAATTCTTTTTGTACTCTGCCACAGGATAAACGAACTGGGAGAGAGGAGTTAGCAGACAGCAGGCTGGTCAGGAACTGGTAGCATAGCAGGGCGAGGCGCAGGCTTTCACTTAAAAATCTCCTCTCATCACAAGCCTGCCATACATGGCACAGGGGCCATTCAGGAAATAGAAAGGATTGCATGGCAGACCCTGAAAACCTGCCCCTTTTTACAGGCATAGGTGGGTTGAAGATAACCTCTACTCAGCAATTGGGAGAGGAAGAAGAGTCTAGAATAAGGTTTTCTATTTTGAGCCCTCTAGGGCTTGTTTTGTTTAAGATATATATATGTTTTAACAGAATTACTTTAAATCAATAAGTAATTACCAGGTCCTTGAAGACTTGAACTGGACATCGCTAGTTTAGAAAAAGTACTTTCCTCTGTTCAACCCAAACTACAAAATTTAGTCTTATTAATATTACTTTCAGAAGGTTTTTAAAGTTTGTAATGAACCTTTTGATCATTAAAGAAAATGCCTTTACAAATTAACACGCCTTCAAACTCCACCCTGCAGCTTTAGCGAATGCAATTTGCACCATGGGTAACAACTTTACAAAAATAGGGATTTTCAAACTGTGGGGAGAGAGGGAAAAGCTTCAACATTTGAGGAGAATGTGCAGCTGAGCTACTTACAGTCTGAATCTGCAAATACAAAATCTACATTTGCACATACAGATGTAGAAAACCTATAAAGTCTCTAATCATGCTAAGAATGTTCTTCTTTTGTATTCTGAGTGGCAGGTTCAGATACTGGGCTGCACAGTGGCGCAGTTGATAGCACTGTTGCCTTGCAGCAAGAAGTTCCTGGGTTTGAATCCCAGCCTGGTGTCTTTCTGAATGGAGTTTGCATGTTCTCCCTGTGCATGCATGGGTTCCCTCCAGATACTTTGGCTTTTTTCCACAGTCCAAAACATGACTGTTTGGTTAATTGGTCTTTCAAAATTGCCCTTAGGTATGAGAGTGTGCATGCATGGTTGTTTGTCCTGTGTGTCTACATCTATGTTGCCCACCTCTCACCCAATGATTGCTGGAGATAGGCACCAGCCCCCCAATCCAACCCAGCATAGAATAAAGGATGGATGGAGGGTTTCACCAGAGCAAAAGGTGTTGTCTCACCGAAGTCTGTGGGTTCTGTGTATATGAAATAAAACTTTTTCAAATACTTTGTGTTTGTCATAAAGTGTAAACTTTTGCTTGAGGAAGAAGCAGAAATTCCAGGTAATATTAAAGGTCAATTGGATTCATCCCCTGGAGACGAAAAAATTCATGGCAATCTAGCAATTGGTTTATCCAATACTCAGTCTGCTGAAATACTTCCACAGGTGCTCTATAGACTAAAATTGTTCTGTGGACACAACGAGGGCTACAAGCCTCTCAGGAATTGCTGTACAGCTGCAAACATTCAGAGAATTTTTTTTCCAGTTTGCTTCCACAATGCCGGTGTGACTCCTGACATATGTCATGTTAGGTGACATATTAGTCACTAGCAGTGTGGATGCTGCTCGACAAACAGCAACAATAATGAGGCAGGGGACGTTGTCAGTCCATGTAAACTAAAGCCTGGAGTTCACCTTCTCCCTTATTTTCAATATTTAGCACTTCTAAAAAAATATTTAAGTGAAGAAAAGATTTAATCTATTATTTTTAAAGCTGCTGGTGTTGAGTGATTTCACTTTTGTCAAAATCTGTCTTCTGCTGGACTCAGCCATAAAAAAGCAGCTAGAAATATAGTTCTTCATTTTTTCTAAGTATACTGCTTATTCATGCTGGTTTATAATTATGTTTTACAAACATTTAGTTTACAGTTTTACAACATTTAATAATACAATTCCAATAAGAAGTTTACATTCCCTCAAAATAGCCATGATATACATGTTTTTAATGATTTATTTGAACCGATTTTTCTCAAGGGTGAAATGCATGCAAGAATCACTGGCTGCACAAGCTTTAATATGTTGTGAATTTTCTCTAACCAACATAGGGTTAAATACGTACAAGCTTAAACATACACATACGGTTAAGCCCAGAATTATTCAAACCCCTGAAAGATTTTGGTTTCAAGTTACCTTTTAATTTTACCAACCTGTTTCTTATGAGTGGAGGCCATTTTAATATTTTGGAGTAAACCAACCAGAGAGTTGAATCTGAAAAAGAATCTGTGGAGGGAGCTAAAGATTAGGGTGATGGGAAGGTGGCTTTCCAATCTCAATTGGTGCAAACTGTATTATTTAAATAGTGAAAAACACTAATCGTAACCTATGTTCAACAGTCATTGGGCCAGAAGCAGGGTACACCTTGGACAAGTCACAAGACAATCAACATATAGAAACCACACACACACACCAAAAGACAATTCAGAAAGTCCAGTTAACCCAATATTCGTATTTTTAAGCCATTGGAGGAAGCCGGATCACGCAGAGAGAACCTATGTATGCACAAGGAGAACATGCAACCTACCAATACATCCAGAAAGACTCAATCGGAATTCATGCTTCATGCTGTTTCTTGGTGCAAAGCAAAAAAGCTTGCAATTGCTTTGCAGCCTATAGATAATGTGTTCAGTATTATTTCACAGCCTATTTAAAAATCTTATAAATGTTTTATAGTTTTATCAAATTGAACATGTTTTTACATTTGCTATGTGACAAAAATGAGGTACATTGGGATTATTGGACATTTTTAAGTTAAGTTTTTAACCACATATAAAGTATATCTAATTTTTGTTTATATACTCAACCAAAATCATACAGAGGATCCTGTAAAAATCCAACTTCAATTTATTTATGAAAAAAAGGAGAACTGAAATACTTCTTGTATTGTACTCTAGCCATTATTCAGGACTCTTTAAAGCCTGTAGAAAAGCCACTTTTTCCCCTGTATCTTTTTTTTTTTTTTTCAACCGGCCAAGTGTGGTCAAATTTATTTGCATAAACTACACATTAAACTAAATTGAATTCCTCCTACTCACTCTCTCCCTTTAAGCAAGTAGGAAAAACAGGTGGGTGTAAGTGTCAAAAGCCAGTTTTATTTGTTCCTTATGAGCTACTGTACTAACAAGGTGAACGACTAGGAGCAGAAATGGGTATCAGTTTAAGCACAATTATACACTAATTAAAACGGTCATAAATAGCTGTCAATTGGCCAAAATACATATTCTAAATTATTGTAAATCAAAAACATAGACAAAAAAAGAATGTAGAGATGAAATCATCTGCTGACTGAAATCAGATGTTTTATGCTTGACTGACATTCAGCGTTCCATACTTCCACGCTAACTAACAGGTCCCACTGACAAAAACCCTCTTCAGTGTGTAAGTTTTTGACTGACTGTTGTTTTTTCAGTATATATGAGGTGTTGAAGCAGAGGAAGCACAACAAATATGAAAATCTATATTTTCTATTGAGGCATGTTCGTTCAGGGGGTCAGATGAATAGATAACACAGAGGTGAAGATATTACAGCAAAATGGGAGTGTTTTATCCTTTCAGAGAGTCCAATTCAGTTTACTTACTGTAGAGGAAATATAGAAAAGGAACTGCTGCATACAGTTAGTAGCAAAAATATAAGATGCTACAGATAGATTAAAATATCAATTCAATAACCATGTATCTTTATGTAGAACTGTTATGAAAATCTATTTAACTGCACAGCTGTGTAACACCGGCTGCCCTCTCTCATGGTGTGACATAAACTAAAACTGACTTAAAAACAAACAATTAATGACTGCTCCTGACAAAAAGGCTTTCTATGGCTCCTGTACAGCTAAAATAAACAATCTCAAAGATCTCAAAAAAGTAACTCACCACGCCTCAATCTAAAGAAATTTATGAATAGGTGAAAGATAAAGTCATTGGCATCAATCACACTGCAAAGGGTTTCTCAAAAATGTAAGGACTCCAGTAAGAGCCATTCAGTTCAATTCAGTTCAGTTTATTTATGTAGTGCCAATTCATGAGAAATATTGTGTCATGACAAAACAAATATGTATGCAATCCAATCTTATGTACAGCTTAACAGTCTATTGCATGCATTCGAATTTGATTCTCTTTATCCAACATCGCAGTCAAGTGCAGTTCATTGTTCAAATGGGTTTAAAAACGTCTCTATCTAAGGAAACCCATCAGATTCCATCGAGTCATTGACCTGCACCATTTACCCCTCCTGGATGAGCATGTAGCGACAGTGGACAATTGTTTGCATTGTGTCGTTGACTTTGCAGTAATCCCTCATACTAAGCATGTATGTAGCAACAATGAAGAGGAAAACTCCCTTTTAAACAGGAAGAAAGTCCCAGCAGACATTTGCCTCAATGTGAGCGGCCATCTGCCACAACCGACTGGGGATTTGAGAATACAGAGCATACACACAAAAAAGAAACAGGAGCACTGATCTAGGAGTACTTGCTGCGTTAAAAAAAAGTAGAGAGCTATGGCAAAAGTAGCTCTGTTAGCAGCTCAATCTAGGAGAGAAACGTAGCTAAATGGATAAGCTGTGTTAGCTTCAAAGTCCATTAAGAGAGCACAATTAGTCGCAAAAAAAGCTCAGCCAATGCCTATGCCTAGTAAAAAGACAGGGTCAAACACAGAAAGACAGGATCAAATGTATCATCTATAGGAGGAGAACATTAAGTTGTTGTCAGCAGTATTCCAGCCAATGGCCTCCTTTAGAAAGTTGCCACTGCTAAACAGAAGACCAGAACAGATATAGCTTCTAAGAAGAGTAAAAAACAGAGAGAACAAAATTAAAAGCTGACAGAACAGCAAATAATACAAAATTAGACAATAATTGGAGAAGGTAGCAGAGTGAAGAAAAGTGGTCATTATGTCCTCCAGCAGTCTAAGCCTATAGCAACTAACCTAACCTAAGCCACTCCAGCTACGTATAGGCTTCATCAAAAAGAAAAGTTTTAAGTTTGGTCTTAAAAGCAGAAAGAGTGTCTGCCTCACAGACTAAAACTGGGAGCTGGTTCCACAGGAGAGGAGCCTGATAACTAAAAGATCTTCCTCACATTCTACTTTTAGAAATCCTAGGAACTACAAGTAAACCTGTAGTCTGAGAGCAAAGTGCTCTGTCAGGAACATATGAAACAATCAGATCTCTGATGTTTGATGGAGCTTGGTTATTAAGGGCTTTATATGTAAGAAGGACATTTTTAAATTGTATTCTGGATGTAACAGGGAGACAAAGAAGGGAAGCAATGATAGGACAAATATGATCAACATAAGGTTTTTGGGACAAATACACGATTTGGATGGCTTTTTCACTCAATAAGTGAAATAATTGAACTGCATTTTGTATTTCCTCAGGTTATCTTTGATCTTGAAATCCTTTAAGGATCTAAAATATTTAGATGTGACAAAAAAGCAAAAACAGAATAGTTGTGGAAGGGGGCAAAAACTTTTCAACTGTAAAGTTAAGAGAAATTGGAGTTGGATAAAATTGAAATCAGCAGGTCAGACCACAAAATTCCAGCATTTCTAGAAATCTCTTGGTACAAATCAGACATTACTATTCACCATAAATTAAGATGGGCAAAATTAACAGAAATTCAGTTAAGCAAAGCAGCAACTTACAACAAAAGTCATCTAATGGCATTTTGTAGAAAGACAATGTTTTACAACAAATAAAGACATGTTAATCGAGATAAACTGGAAACCTACTTTATTCCATTTGCAGTCTGACTTAATAAAAAAACTCTTCTCTTTGAAATGCTAAAAATAACTCCATTCTTTTTGATTAGCTGATTTTTCAGTGAATTCTTTAAACTTATCAGGATGAAATGAGACCAGAGTGCACCTGAGCACCTCCACTTCTACAGGTCGCTTCATTTTGCTGCGTGTCTACCTGCTTTAAATGCCTATTATAGAGACATCAGGGGAGTAACAGAGGCCGACAGAGACAAACAGGTCACCCTTACCTGGGCTCCTGGATAAACGACCCCCCCTCCCCACCCGCTGTCTCTACAACTGCTCTACCCTGCTGATTTTCTCCATGCTCCATCCCTCCACAACAAACATCATCAACCCTCCTCTCCTGTTTTCAACCAGTCTTCCGCCACCTGACTGCTTCTTTCCACCTTGTGTCCCCTGTTTTCACCATCACATCCTGATTTTTGTTCTTAGGATTTGTGGTCCTCCCTTTTTCTCATCCATCTAAGCCACATAACCTACATTAACAGGTACAGAATGGATGTATGTGAAGAAAGGGAAGCCTGTGATACATTGACCTTGCTCAATAAGGGTTGCCAAAGTATGTAGCAACCATGTCCTTGTTGCAACGCAGTAAAAGCTCTGAGGCCCCAACCTTATCAAACTAATACAACCCTCAGTGCACTGACTTTATTTCTGCAGGACTGCATGCTCTTTATCCACCTTAAGAATTCTGTTCATTTGTGTGACGTTGAACAGAGAGTAAAGCTGCTCTTCCACTGTAGTATCAAAGAGCTGCCACAGACTGCAGCTTCACTGATTTGTTGCGTGGACGAAGCAGGAAAAATGTGCTCACTGCCTGTTCCACTTTAACTGTCATAGAAAGGGACAAATTATGTCAGACCCCGCTGCTTCAAAGATGCACGTGTCCTTTTTTTAAAAGCCCTTGAGCCGTGGCATTTAACTCAAACATAAGACAGGTGCTGTTATGCCTTCAGCTGGGTTTCACTGGCAGGTCTTAGCATCGTTATGCATGAAGCCACTGATGTGCTGTCGCATGCATAAAGCGTGGATACATGCATAGCTGCGTGTAAGTGTGGGTCTGTGCTACAGTGGCATAAATCACTGGAGCTGAGCAGGGAGCTGGTGCTGCCTCCTCCATCTGTCTCTGTCTGCAGGGGTGAGGTATTTTACAGTGATGATAGGGCGAATGTGGGGAGGTGAGAAAAAAATGAGCCATGGTTGAGCTGTGTGGGACGAACAGAAAAATAAATACCGCAGTTTTGAGGGCCTTTGTGAATGCGTGCATCATGTAAGTATATGTAGAGACCTAAGGGAACAGATGCGTCAAAGCTCTCGGTGTAGGTAATCAGCATCTCTGCAGGGCTTCTTACTCTGTATCTATATCTGCTTTTAAGAAACAGACTTCAGCAGTAAGAAACAATTATTCCCAAGTGATGTATCTGGATGCAGCACTCCTTCTCAATAGATATACATGAATGCAGCCTAAAGCTTGAAACGCAGCATTTGTTTGCTCATAAAGTACGTTTTTATACGTGCTATGGACATTTCATCCTAATCTCTTTGGTTAAAAAGTGCTTGTTTCATCCACCTGCAGCATACTTCTTAGACTTAGTGTCGACTAGCTACCTCCAATAATCAATGCTCTTCAGGTTCTCTTAATCGGATAAAGCCCAGCAGAAAGGCTCCTGACCAAATGTGTATGGTGCTCTCCTAACAGACACAGTGAAGAGGGAAGTGAAGAGGGAAAACACCTTTTGACGTTATTGCGGCGAACAGGATCAGGATACTTTATGCAATTTATTTGACAAAAATGAGCATTTTGTGCAATGCATATAAAAGGTATAACCTATCCAGTTAAAATGTGATTTTTGTAATGTAACTAAAGGAGACTGAGATTAATTTTTTCAGAAATGTTTTCACCTGTAATATGAAATATAACCTGTACAACTCAAACTAAAACAATTAGAAATTTTAGAGGGGGAATTAAAAAACTTAATAAATGTGATTGCATTATTTAAGTGTACACATCCTCTTAAAAGCTGGGTCTTAACCACCAAAATTAAACTCATGTTAAATAGGAGTCAATACAAATTGTAAAGTTCAGCGGCTTTAGAGGTTTTCTTAGTTGCATCTCATTGAAAAGTCATGCTCCATGGACAGATTCCAAGGTATCAGAGATCTCATTGTCAAAAGGTATTGGTTAGATGAAGGAGAAAAAAGATTTTCCAAGTCATTAGCCAGTGCCATTGAAGGCAGTTATCATTAACTGAACAAAATATGTCAACCGTATTATAAACAAGAACTGGGTGTACCTCCAAAAGTGTTCAAAAGACAAGAGGAAAACTGGCCAGGGAGGCTGCCAAGAAGCCTGAGGAACATAAGACAAGCTGCAGCAACTTCTGACAAATACCGATTCATATGTCAGGGCATTCATATGTCCGGGCAATGGGATAGAGTAGCAAGACAAAACCAATTTTTTCATTTTAAAGAAGAAAAACACCCACCTAAAATGGCCAAAACATTTACAGTCTCTTACAGCCAAGTGAGAAAATGTATTTTGGTCTGATGAAATCTAAACTGGAACATTTTAGTCATGAGTCCAGATGCTTCGTTTTACAAAAAGACAACATTACACATCACCAAAAACACTGAAAGTAGTGCACATCACCCCAGTTCTGAAGTCCTTACACTGGCTCCCTGTAGCTCAGAGAATAGACTTCAAAATACTCCTACTAGTTTATAAATCATTACATGGCTTAGCCCCAAATATGTTGAAGACCTGTTGTCACGGTACCAACCACCAAGACCACTTAGGTCCTCCAACTCTAGCCTACTAAACATCCCTAGACTCAGAAGTAAACATGGAGAAGCAGCTTTTAGTTTCTATGCTCCCCCCCTTATATGGAACAGACTTCCTGACGAGTGTAGAGCTGCTGAAACTCTGAACTGCTTTAAATCGAGACTAAAAACCCATCTGTTTAGAATTGCCTTTGAGTAAATGATTGATGACATATGTATGAAATTTGTTCATGCTCTCTTGCTTTATTGATCTTTCTCTTGCTTTATTGTGTATCATGTGTAATGTGTGTTTCTTTTACTTTTAATTTCCAATGTTATATTCCATGTCTGTTTGTTTTGTTTTTTTGTTTTTTAAATCACCAAATCATGTAAAGCACCTTGAATTACCCTGCTGTTGAAAGTGTGCTATACAAATAAAATATCCTTGCCTTTTCTCAAGAAGACCGCAATGGCTCTGTTGTACAGTTTATCTGTGCTCTTCAGGTCCAAGAGTTTGTTAGTAAGTCCTTTTCTATGGACATGGAGGCTGATGCTAAAAGCTGTGTCTGTCCGGTTGTGTTTATTGAAAGGTCAGTCTTGAAAATGGCGTGGCAAGTATATCTGCAACCAAATCTATCCCTTCTCTTCCTTCAGCCTTCCTGGGTTAAATAAATCCACTTGTAGCTGTCGGTAGCCAACAAATCTCGGGGTTTAGTTCAGATCTTTTACAAAATGCCGCCAATCAGGCTCTAACGGGTGCTTATCCAATCACAGAATGCGTACATGTCAAATTAAACTCTTCCAAATAATCCTTCTTAGCCGAGCGAGATGGCGGCGAGAAGAGGGTGATTCTTTAGAGCTCTCGGCACTAGAACATAAGTATATTTTTAGCGCCTTTTTGACATTCTTTTAAGCTTCTAATACTTTTTTGAAGATTAGTGTAGTAAACCTGCCAGGTCTGACACCAAGTTTAGAAACAAGAACATGTCAAAATCTGCTCTGAAAAGGCTGAGTAATTTGAGCAAGCCACATGCGTCTAGCATGCTAGCTAGCGACCACAACTATCTGAAAGAAATGGAACGACAACAGTTGGATGAAGAGGAATTTCCACCACTACCAATAACACCTTCCAAACCTCCAGTGGATAAGAAAACAGGATTATCTACTGCTCACTCTGATGCCGACACTCTGAAAGCTGATGCGGTCAACACCTTGATCAATCTGATCAACACCAGGAGCGTTGCCATTTAAGAAATGGTAGGAACAGTTCGTACGGAACTAAAGAATATAAGTGATAAGATTCTGGACATTGAGAAGAGAGTCAAGAAGAATGAAACTCTTGCACAGAAATGTGATGAACGTATTTCAGAAATTGAACACTACAACCGCAGTTGGAACCTGAGACTGTATGGATTGCCGCAGTCTAAGAAAGAAGATGTGCGTGCAAAGGTGATCAAAATATCCCAAAAGCTTCCAGAGGATTTAGACGTTGTTCATCGAGTGAGGAAACCTAGACAGAATGACCCAAGACCCAGAGGGATCATCATCTGGTCCATCTCAAGGAGGATTTGTGATGCAGTGTGGAAAGCTGCCAAGAACAATTATTTCCTTCAAAATAAACATTTACGGTTTACTGAAGACCCGACGAAAGGGGATAAGGAAAACAAACTAAAGCTGTGGCCCATTATAAAGAAGTCACGTGAAGAAGGGAAATCTGCCTACTTTGCTGAAGGTCGAGGTTTCGTGAATGAAGCTGAAATTTACACATAAACTCTACAATATACCCAGAATCTTAGATCTTCTCAGGTTTTCCTACAAGGTATTCTTTATTTTTCTCCATATGGCTTATGGGAGGAAAAATAATAATAATAATAATAAAAGGTTAGTTTAATAATGTTACTTGATATCTGTTAGATATCATATTTGGTTATCTAAATTGCTCTCTGTTGCTAGCAATTTTTTTTTTAATAGATAAAAAGCTATTTTCGATTGAATTTCAATAAGGGATCGGAAAATGTTGATATTTATACCGAGAATAATTTCATATTCCAGTGGTGATCTTGGTGTTAGGTAAAAAATTTAACTCGGATTTACATTCCAGTTACGCATCTTCTCTTCTTTCTATTTTTTTTGTCAAACTGTGTTCTCTATTTCTTGTCTCTATTAACGCTAGGGGTATGCGGAACAACTTAAAACGTAAAGCCATTTTTCTTTATGCAAAGCAACTTACAATACTCACAATAAGTTAGGGATATTGTTATTTGCATGAGTGCTATTCCTATTTGTTCTGAATTTTAATGAAATAAGTATCCTTTGATATTACTAATAATGAATGAGAAAAAACACTATTTTCATTAGTGTAATATTTATTACCCCAAAAATGTAGACAATAGCAAGGGTAGCCCCAAAAAACACAAATTGATAATGTCAGTAGCGGGTGTTTCCACCATTTGCCCCAATGACAGCCTGAAGGCGACATCTCATGCTCCTCACGAGCCTCATGATGTTGTCCTGAGGCAATGCTTTCCACTCTTCCACAAGTGCTACACGCAGTTCTTTTTTTTCTTTTCTTTTTTTTTACGTGTCCTGTTTGGCAGTGTGGAGCTCAGAATTTGTGTCTGAGTACCAAGTAGAAGCCCAACAGATTTACTTTCACAAGCGGAGCAGTACAGCTTTTGCTATAGTCCTCCACTTGATATATGTGTGAGAAATCTTTATTATGAATTGTTGGGGTTTTTATTTCCTGATGTTATGGACACGGAGACGGAAAATTAAGGAGAAGAAAGAAGGAAGATGAAGAAGAGAGGTAGGAAACAAAAAGTCAAGAGAGAGGGTGAGTTGAAAATACAAGAGAGGAAGGGGAACAAAGAAAACACAGGAAGACATTGAAGTCTGCCTCCATACCCACAGGACGGCAGAGAGAGGGGGAAAAACAAAACAAAACACGAAAAAGGAACATCGACAAAACAAACCAAACAATGTGAACTAAGAATTACACAACCACATCACACAAAAATAAATATAAAAATACAACACCAATGTCACCAAAAAACTCATGGTACCGATTAATCAAGCTCTAGTAATGATAACCTCAGCCCAACCAGGTCACATGGGGGTGGAATACGAACATTCAGTCTCTGCTTCAGCTGGTCCCAAATGTGCTCTATGGGGTTCAGGTCAGGGGACATTGGTTGCCATACCATAAGAGGCACTCCGACTTCCTGAAGTCGAGCTGTGACAATTCTGGCACAATGTGGTGGGGCATTATCATCCATGAACAGAAAGTTGGGGGTGAGCAGGTGGAATTTGGGGATGTTGATGGGTTCTATGATGTCTCTGTGGTAAGAACGTGCAGTGACTGAGCCATCTACAATAACCAAGTCAGTTTTGCACTGACTGGTGATGCCTGCCCAGACTGTAACACATCCTCCACTAAAGCTAAGCCTTGGGACCATTTTGACCTTGGCATATCGCTTACCTCGCCTTCTCCAGCAACGCTGACAACCATAATTTCTGTGCAAGGTGACCTGACACTCGTCAGTGACCACTAGTAGATCACTGCTGCTTTGTCCAGGTCACATGGTCTTCTGCCCACTGCAAACGTTCACGACTGTGCCTTGGTGTCAGTGGAGTCACCTGCAACGGTAATCTGGCATTCAAGCAAAAGCGGTGGAGTCGGTTGCGAATGGTTTGACTGGAAACCCTAGTACCCTTCACATCTTGTAAACGGGCCTGCAGCTGCGTGGCAGTTGCATGACGATGTCTGAGTCCATAGGTCCTCAGGTTCTGGTCATCGTTGCGGTCTGTCACTCGTGGGACTCCACTCCTGGGTCTGTCACAAACTCTGCCAGTAGATCTGTGTCTTCATCCAAGTCTGCCGATGACACTTTGAGACACACCAAGTTCACATGCAACATCTGACTGCCTGGCACTGAACCGAAGGCGCGCTATGGCCAGGTGGCGCTGCTCATCCGTTAAGTGACGTTGTGTGTTCATGGCTGTTTGAAGGATGAAGTTGGAATGACGTACTGACAATACCAGCTTTTTAAATCCACAGAATGTTGAAATAGATGCCACACTGAAAAGGGTTGTCTTTAGTATGTTTTGGTGTCGGCCCCAATATGTAAGGCACACTGTACATAGTGAGACTATTACGTGAAAAACACAAAATGAGGTGTGTCTATTACCCCAATACAATTACCTCCCTATCTCAAAAATCTCTGAAGTGAAACAAACACCATGTGTATGACATCCACTGAGTCTCTCACAATATCGCTAACTTATTGTGAGTAGTGTAAATCTAACTTTGTGTTTCTACAAGAATGTCACTCTATTCTTAATGACGTCAGTTTTTGGTGATCTCAATGGGGAAATTCCATATGGTTATCTCATGGAACTGAATGATCCGCACGGGTATCAATCTTAAAAAACAGATATAATGGAGATGTTTTACATACAGAATGTGATCCTACAGGTCATTACATATGTCAAGTCATAAAATATAATGATTTAGTTTTAATTGTAACCAACATATATGGGTTTAACAAAGCTAGAAAATAATAATCTATTTTTGATGACTGAAAAAAAATATCTAGCTGGTTAAATAAATTCCCACATGCCAAGTTATTACTAGGTGGAGACATTCATTGTATTATGGATGGTGAATTAGATACATTTCCTCCAGGACATTCGAACAGAATAAATACTACATTAAAAGCTGTTATGGTAAGTCTTAAGCTCATAGACATTTTGAGATTTAAATATCCTCATACCAAAATGTTTACTTGGTGCAACAGTTCCAATTCGAGACATTCAAGGATAGACTTTTGGTTAATCTCGGAAAGCTTTGATAGAGATAGCATAGATGTAGGTGGGCAACAGATCATAAAGCCATATATATTAAAATAAATGTAACCTAAATTAGATCGTTTATACTCAGATAAAGCAAAAGAGGCTTTTATCAGATCCAGATCTAAATGGCTTGAAGAAGGTGAGCATAATTCCCATTATTTCGTGAAATTAGAAAAGAAACATTCAAGCATAAATAATATTAACAAATTAAAGATAAATAGGGTCATAACAGAGGATTACCGATTAATATCTAAACACTGTAGTGATATCTATAGGGAACTTTGTAGCTCTAAATTTTCTCAGGAAACTTCATCATCTCTTAGAATTGCTGAATATTAAGTCTATCACCCAAGAAGACCATATTATGTGATCAACCCATCTCATTAGAAGAAGTCAAAGATGCAATTGGGCTATTAAAAAATAATAAATCCCCAGGCAGATTGTCTTATGGCAGAATTATACAAAACTTTTTCTGAACAGTTATCTCCCTTTCTTCTTGAGGTTTTTGCAGAAAGTATAGGAAACCAACAACGTCCCAGTACAATGAATCATTGTTTGACCACGTTGATTCCAAAGCCTAATAAGGACCCATTAATGATTGATAATTGGAAAACAATTAGCTAATTAAATAACGATTATAAAACATTTGCACTAATTTTAGCTAACAGGCCTAAGATGATAGTTTACTCAGTTACTGATGAAACACAATCTGGATTTATGCCTAAAAGACATATAACTAATAATATCAGATTGGTTTTTAGATATTTTGGATTATTCTGACCTAATAAAAGGCAAAGGATTCATACTATTTTTAGACTTCTACAAGGGCTTCAATACAGTGGAGCATAAATTTATTTTTCAAGCTCTATTAAATATGGATTTGGTAAGTACTTCTCTACAGCGATTAAAACATTATATAATAACAGTAACAGTAGTATTAAATTAAAAAATGGTACTTCACCAAGATTCAACATACAAGGAGGGATAAGACAGGGCTGTTCCATTTCTCCATACCTTTTTTTGATAATTGCCCAACTGTTGTCTAACCATGTGAAGCCAAGTGATGTAAAAGGTATAAGCAAAGATTTACTCTTAAAACAAATAGCAGATGACACCACATTATTCCTAAAAGATGAAAATAAAATATCTATTGCTGTTGAAACAATCTCCACATTTTCCAAAGAACTTATGGCCATAAAAGAATGTTCAAAAACAGCTTTATGTAACATTCTGATTAAACAGGAGGTTTGTTATTTAGGTGTTATAACAACCAAAAACCAGGAAAAAAGAATTACTCAAAATGTCTATCTTATTCCAGAAAAAAATCAAAAACAGATTTACTCAGTGGCTCTTAGGAGATTTATCATTAAAAGGTAGAGTATTAATTACTAAAGCAGAAGGCATCTCTCGTCTTACATACACAGCATTGGCATTGCACCTTGATAATAAACTCATAAAAGAGGTTGATAAGTTACTCTTCAACTTTATATGGAAAAATAGGACACACTACATAACAGATCTTATGAACTCTTATGTCAATGGAGGACTTAATGTGTTAGATTTTAACACTCTAAATAATACATTCAAAATAAATTGATAAAAAATATAATTAATAATCCTACTTCCTTTTGGAATACTATACCTATGTACATGTTGTCTAAGTTAGGTGGCTCACTTTTTTTTTCTTACATTTAATTACGATATCGATAAAATCCCTATAAAAATCTATGCCTTTAATTGGCAAGTTTTTTTTATCATGAAATCTAATTTATAAACATAACTTATACTATATAGATTATACTAAAGTATTTGGCTCAATACCATCAGGGGTTTGTATGCTTTTTAAGAATAAAATTTAAATCCCTTCCTACCATATGCCGTCAGTATCTCCAATACAAACTGTCGTTGGTAAGATATGCTTTTCTAAGCATTCTAAAAACAACAATAAATCTATTAGATCCTTATTTCAGAATAGTAGAACCACGCCACCTAATGTAATCTTTTTTTGGAACCGGTTGACTGATGTTATTATGTGGAAAGAAGTTTGGAGACTACCTAATCAATTTTTATTACCAACAAAGTTAAAGAATTTCTTATAAATTAATACACAGAATTTACCCATTCAAAGATTATCTTCAAAGCTTTTAAATTAGACATTGATGCGAACTGTAGCTTTTGTAAGACTTATAAGGAATCTCCTAATCTCCTTTTTTGGTTATGTCCCCTTGTACAAAGCTTCTGACAGAGGCTATGTGTCTTTATCTCAGAAAATGCATTTAAAGGATTTGCACTGTTTTTGAAATATGTTTTATTTGGTCTCCACCAAAACAAAAGACAATTCAATACTAATAGCAGATATATGATTAACTTTTTTATCTTAAAGGCTAAATTTCATATTCACAAATCCAAATGTTTAGGAAGACACCCCTCCTTTTATGTATACTCCTATGAGTTTATGCAATATCTTAATTCAATTAAGAAATCTACTAACCCTAAAGCTATAAAAACTCTTGTTGCATGTAAACTTTAATCCTTTAATCAGTTTACTCTTTGGCTTAATTAGGTAAGGGATAATGCCCGACGAGGTGTCCTTTATCAGAAATTAATGGACAACGCGGAGGCGCGTCGGACGGTTCCTTCCGCGAAGTCCATTAATTTCTGATAATGGACACCTCGAAGGGCATTATCCCGCTTATACCATGGTCACTTACGAAAGAAAGAAGCATTTAATCAATTAATAATACTTTAATCTGTTTTAGAGTTAAATCGTGAGGGTTTTTATTTTTATAAGTCGAGCGCACTATTTAATATCTCCCGTATGGCGTTGCAAGCAACGTGCGCCACAGCGAGCTGACCGCAGCAGTTGATCAGTGATGGGGAGTGAGATTGTGGCTTTACCTTACGTTATGTGATACAAAGTATTAATATGTTAATGTTATCAAACTCACCAAATAAGTTAAAAGAGATGATAAAATCACTCATGTTTTGTCTGTCTTGCTGTTGCGATGAGTCAACTGGGAAATAACGTTGTCTCCGTTGCCATGGTAACAGTCTAGCGTTTGACCCAGCACAATGATTTAGAACTGTGATCAGGCAATTTGGCGGGACGCCTTACCTAGGTGTACATTATCACTTTTTAACCTACACACTCCAGCCAATCAGAATCGAGTATTCACCCAGACCATGGTATAATTAAATTTATCCCCCTAGCGTATGTGTATTGTATATTAGGCCTATGTCTAATGCTTGTTTCTTGTACACAATTTCTGTAAGTTCAACACCTGTAATATAATACTGTTTTACTTTTGCTCTGTATTGTACTAATCTTTCAATAAAGTTTATTAAAAAATAAAATTGAAATAAAATAATAATAATCCTTCTATCACAGACTCGAGAGGTGATTGGCTATCGCAGCCGATTGTGGCCGTTCACTTACGTCGTACGGTTCCTTTGATTGTGAAGGCCTCAGGCAGATTTCATACAACCTGATGACACAAGCTGGCTTAAATATGATTGGATAGAAATTCTACCACAATATATAGCACTGGAAGCAGCAGTCCAATCAAGTGGATATAGTATGACATAAAGATAACAGAACAGGGTGAATAATTTGATAAAAAAATAAAATACAGTTATTTTTTTGAGTATGTTTAGGCCAGCAGAGAAGGCCTTGCTGGCCCCGATGACCCACCACTGGTTCTTAGTTATTTTGCCCATTAATGATTTCTGTTTAGCTGTTTAAGTTTTGTTTATAAAAAAGGTGGGAAAAGTTCTGAAGTGATTTATCCTGGTTTCATTTTTGTGCTTCATAAAAAACAGATATTTTAACGGTGTTGTGTAAACTTTTATAAATCCCCTCTATTGAAATTCTGCAGCTTCAATGATCCTGGCAGAACTGCCCATTTTGTGTTATTTCATGCCGCTACAGACACAATACACTCAAGGACCAAGTGGGAAAACAACAGAAGAGCTGGAGGAGGTTGCAAGTCCCATTTTATGACTGGTGTTGCGTCTCTCATCCCTCCTATAAACTGGGATTACACTGTTTGGAGGGAACTGCATGGAGGATGTGGGAGAAACTGTTGGCTTATGTGGATGTCCCAGTGAGGCAGAGGAGGTCACGGTTGGCTGATTTGGTTGTTGAGGTAGAGGGAGCAGGATCTCTCTTGACAGACAACCAGTCACTTGCCACATTCCAGATTTGGTTCTGGGTTTTGAGATTAGCTCAAGCATGGAAATCTCTCCTCGAAAGCGCTCTGGAGGACTTTAAAAGGCAAACATAGAGCACCAACTGCGGAACGGACAGAGCGGTGCCAAAAGTGTCTTTTTTTTTACATACTTGGCAATGAACAATCCGTGGAAATACTCTCAAAAGACTGTTGAAGAATGTATAATTTTGTACTTGAAAGTACATCAGCAATAAGCCACAACCCAAGGATCTGGTTCTAATTTGGTGTCTTATGTGGCTTCCTCTTTAGAATTCTTTTTTTTTTTACCAGAGGACTTAAGTATTCTGGAAGGTTGATACAATAACAATAACATCTTTATTGCATTTTGGTGCTAAGCCATTCAGTGATTTATAAACTAAGAAAAGTATTTTAAAGTTTTTTCTCTGAGCTATAGGAAGCTAGTATAAGGAGTTTAGAACTGGGGTGAGGTGTTCTATTGTCCAAGTCCTTGTGAGAATGCGAGCTGCAACGTTCTAGTTTGGTTGCAGATTAAAGATAGCACCATTTTTCTCTAAAATTATTCTCTTAATCAAAGTGTTTGTAAATGTTCAGCATTTACAAACATAACTGCAGACTACCTCTATATTGATTTATAGAGTATAATGTTCATTATTTTGCAATGATATACTACAAATATTTCAGCAAACATAAATCCATCCTTAAAAGTTAGGTTAATTAAAATTAAGTTCAATAAAATCTACTTATCTGTAAAATTTAGATGAATAGGCTGTTATTTTTGTTATTAATTGTATATCTAGGAATTACCTTATAATACAGAAAGGCGCAGCAGTAGAGCTTTCATTGGCTCATATTGGCTGGAAAACAGTTTTACATTTCTATACAGTAGAACGGTATGGAAAGAAAGGTGTCAGAGTAACGCACATCCACTACTGAGTCAAATTTGGTAATGACGGACAATGATCAAGAAATGAGGAATTATGCAGCCGTTTCCCTTTGAAAGGCTCTGCTTCTGCTTGGCAAAAAAGGAAATGGGATTTTGACATATCTGCATCAACTTAAAGGGCCCAATTAACTACTGTTTACATCTGCATATTTACAGAAAAGCTTAGTAGCCTGATCACATGCTGCACATTGTTCTGCACGGTGGTCTGCTGAAATGTAAAATTTACAAAGAAAATTTATTGGAGATTAAATTATTGTATTTTCCTGTGCAGAGCAGTTTTCATTGAATGACAAGTTATTTTTTCCCTAAACTCGCTCTATAGTGCAAATTCTAGGCCTGTTCCTTCTTAATAGAGATGGGATTTAAGGCTTTTTGAATAGATCCAGATCTTAAGAATCAATTTGTTTCAAAGACCATTCAAAGAACTGGCTCATTTTTAGATTTATTTATACATAACTCAATTTATCTAGGAAATAAGGAAAAACATGAAAGGGTTAGTTTCGGATCCAAATCAAAATATTCAAAAATGTTCCTGTGAGATGTGGAGAAGCGATGCATTTGTTGACCTGCGATTAAATTTTATATTTTTTCTGGCACATAATACACTTCAGTTTAAGGGGGGGTGTTATGCAAAATGGACTTTCTGAAGCTTGATATCCTGAGAACCTGTCCTTCCCTAATTAAAAACATGCCTGAAGTGTTGCTCTGACCCATTCATTCATGTTAGAGTAATCTTTGAGTCTCTGCTGGTAGTTCAGTTGCTGAAACACCTGCTCCCACCTATCCCCGCCTTTTCCACCCATCTCCTCCTCCGACCTTACGTACTCAGCCGAGAGCCTCGCCCCTGCAGAGCTCCCCGCCCCTCCCCACCTCACACAACTCCGGCTGAGTCCCAGGTGCAGTAATTACAACACACCAGCTGCAGCTGCGCGTCTCTTGTGGGATTCTTTTTTCCGACTCCGTGCATGCTGCGATGATGCACGGTATGTGACAAACTGAAGGGGGAGTGTCAGAAAGAGTAGGAGGGCCTTAAGAGAGGTACAGGCGAAAATCAAGGCGTCCAATACGGAAGTAAATTTCTTTAAGGTGGATTTGGATATATGACGGACTTTTAAAAGACTTAAAGGTGACAATTTTATTGGAGTGTGCTATAGAAGGGTAATATGTGCCTGGAAGAAGCATAATACCCCCCCTTTAAGCAAATTCTCATCAGAAAAGCAGAGTAAGATACTGTTGTGTTTTTATTGGCTCGGATTGGTTGTTTGTCTTTTTTCGGCTGACAGCTTTTTACTTAGAATGAAGCATGTCCTACTGTCCTCTTTGGACCGCAGCATATTAAACACTCTTGTGAAGGCAGTCTGGACAACTCAGGTGACATCATTTGATATTTCCTCTTTAAATTATGACAAAACATGTAACCTGCTGTACTCTTCTTGTGGCTGTTCTGCTTCTTGCTTGGTAGAGCAGCAAAAAAGTGCTTGTTTATTTATCTTAGTGAATCACAGCAAGGGGAAGAAAAACTGCAACTCGTATCAATCATTTTAAAGAGCAGGTACATTTGTTCAGTTTTATTGTGAACTTCACAACTCTAAGTCAAGGCAGCAAGCACCAATCCTTTGATATTCAAAGAAACAGTATTTGGTTGAAAACTGTTTTAAAGAAACCAAAAGCCAATCAAAATTTTGATAAATATCAACATTTATCAACAAGGAACCAGACGGATGTTTTTGCTGCAGCATGAGCTTTGGTCCTTATTTGGACCTCTTTCGTGGAAAAGACCATTAAGTGAAAAGATAATAAAAGACAAAACAATATAGGAACATTTAAACATAAAATTTGAAACAACAAAATACTTTGATGGGATAACTATCCACAAATCTTGAAACAAATGTTAGACTAAAGTTAAAAAACATTTGAATGTGTTATTACTTCCTCCCGATACCAGGCAAGGGGTGTCCTCACAACTGTGCTTTTTGGGAAATAGTCCAGCACATTACTATGGCCATGCAAATGTACAAGATGAAATTTTCACACTTTTAGATAGAGCCAAGTTGGTTCTTTCCAGCTCTGCTGCTTACCAAGACATCTACTGACCCATAGATAATGTGAGAATAAGCCAGTAATTCTAACAAAATATTTGCAAGAAAAGTCATGGGTGTATTTTACGAAACATGAAATCATAGAGGCTATTTGTATCATAGCCTCACAGCTGCGATTGACAGCGTACCGTGACACTCTCCTCACATCTAAATGTAACGCCATTCTGTCGCTGGGTAGTGTAAAATCTGAGTTTATTCCCTCTTACATTAAATAAAGATGCAAAAAGCCCTGCTGATTACTGGAACAACTCAAGTACATGTGTTTTTTTTATGTAAAACATAACGCTCCATATGCTTCAAGGTCATTCACATCTGCAAGTGTCTACCGCCAATACAGAGCATATGGAATAAGGATGCAGGGGGCTACTAATCCCTACAGTGTTCGACCTTGAGGAATGGGAGCTCTTATATCCTCATTAACATGGATGAAGCGTGGCCATGAGGTGAACACACCTACCAGCTCGGCTGATCCTCAGCAAACCGACAAGAGGAGACAACAAGTTCACACAAACAATCCACACGAGCACACAGCTACACTAGGAGTGCAGCAGTCAGACATGTGTAAACCTCCAGCATCTATGTTTCATTATTACAATCTCATCAGCTGGAGGCAATGTTGGTTTGTGTTTTTGCTGCAGCTCACTGAGGCAGAGTGTGTGAGGTGGGCTGTCAATGACACTCGGCTTCAAACAAGACTCGTTGCAAAGGCATGCAGGAAAGTCCCAGCGGGGAGCAGGGGAGCAGAGCGGTGGAGTCTAGTTCGCATCAAGATCAGCTGTGTCCACTGCAGGTTAAAAAAAGCCCTAACACAGATAAATACCCTCTCGCTCAAATACACCAGATGACCTGTGGCAGGAGTTTTCTTTTATCCGATTTTGCCGTAATCTTCAAAGATGTTACAAAAAGATGAATCTACATGTCATGTGCAGGAACCTAAATCATTTTGTGGGAGTCCTGAAATCTTTTTTTTTTTTTACAAGAAGTTCTGTTTTCAACAACATTTTGCAGTAGCATACAGGTGCAGCTCAATATATTAAAAGCTCAAAAAGTGAAATTAATATATGATATGTTATATATTACATTTTGTAGATTTATGAAATGGCAAATCAATAAAAGTTAAGATGAAATAAATAAAAAAAAAATTATACAGATGTATGAGCCTACTAAAAAGTTTGCTTCACTGAACACTTGGTCAGGGCCCCTTTTTAAATTTATTACCGCATCAGAGCAGCGTGGCATGGAGGAAATCTGCCTGTGACTCTGCTAGGGTGTTAAGGAAGCCTACGTTGTGGTGAACCTTCATGTCATAGACACTCAATGGGGTTTAGGTTATGGCATCAAGAACAATAACACCATGCTTATCAGGGCCAGAGAGGCACTCATTTTCAGCTAATGAGTTTCATGCCTCATACCGGCCCACTTTATAACCTTTATACAACCTATTATTAAATTCATGTAATTATAATCTTACATGTTAAAGCTACAACAGCACACTGTTCTGTAAAGCCTTGTATATCAGAGTATTTTTCTAACAAAACGTCCAATTCAGTGTAAATAAGGGTTAATTGCTTCACAATGTAGATTTATTTCAGCATGCGTTCACATCTACATTGTTCTTTACAACGCATCAATTAACAGTGTCAGAATCTATATTCTGAGCTGCTGCCTCTGTAATCAGTCCATGAGTAGACTCTGCTCTCCCTTTCATACTTCTTCCAGTCTCCCTAAACTCATCTACTGCACCTGTGTCTCAATAAAAAAATACTATTCTGTAAAGCTTTAGCGCATTTGATATAAAAAACACATTTGACTTAACCAATTAAGATATTTTCAATGGCATAACATGCAAGGTTGTTTCATATTACTTTCATTCTATTCTCTTTCTCTTGTGTATTTATTGTCTTACCTTAAAAGAAAGAAAATATAACAGGTCCCACGATCATTTGGGCATAGAAAGTGGTTATATTGGAACTAATGTCTGCCTGTTCACACACCTGTTGCTTCTATGATATCAGTAGAAATCCCCTCATCACAACTGATTCCTGGCTCTGTTTCTAACACTAAATCACATTCAAAAATTGCCATAATTCTCAGCACAAATCTCACAGTTGTACAAAGCATATAATTGATTTACATCAGTTTTATTATTGTAGTGCTAAATCAGCTAGCATTGCAGGGCACTTTTCATATGGAGCAGGTCTACCTTGAATTATCTTGTTGTTGAAATTGTGCTATACAAATAAAACTGCCTTGCCTTGCCTTACACCATGCTCTTCATTATGTTAATTATAATAATATTCACTCAATAAGTAATCCTGCCCATGCTCTTCATTATATTAATAGTAATAATATTCACTCAATAGGTAATCCTGCCCACTCTGGACTTGTGGTCTCATATTGCTTGATGCTGGATTTTCTTTCTAACTCTGAGGAGCTACAAGACAAGTTTCCCAGTTATGCGGCGTCGCATTATTTTATCAAAAAAATTATATGCTATGCTAGTTGCCATAACGTGACACAATTCATTGACTTGAAAATAATTAACTCGAATGGTAGACAAAGTTCAACATGTTGTTTTACCCGTTTCATCATCCTCATTTGTTGTCACAAACCACAAGCTTGTTTCAGTGAAAAAGTTGCCCATTTTGCACATTTAGCAGCGTCTGTGTCCAGAGCTTTCCTCTTTTTAATGCTAGCCTTCTCCACAGCACCCACCCACACCACTGATTGAGCACTCTGATGTGTTACACCAAGGTCCGCTGCAAAAAATACAAGCTGCCAGTGGAGGCAGAGGTGGCCCAGTATGGCAAGCCATTTTGGTAAAAAAAACGGCATATCCTTGATAGTACGCAACTACACAGAAATAGTGAAAGATTTTCCCCAACTAGTGCGAACCTTTGCCCAACTAGTTCAGAAATACTCCTACTAGTAACAAATTTTTGCTCTATCTTTGGCACACTAGTCGGATTGACATAGTACACCGGCCCTTGCGGCCCATACATCAGTCCGGCACACTGGGAATCGTCCCGGTTCTCCCAGTTACCCACTCCGGGCCTGATGGTTATTAAACCAGGTACAGAGGTGGGTAGAGGGCCCAAAAATTGTACTCAAGTAAGAGTTGCACTACTTCAACATATTTTCACTCAAGAAAAAGTAAAAAGTAGCTGTCAAAAAGTTACTTGAGTAAGAGAAAAAAAGTATTTGGTAAACAAGGCTACCTGAGGACTGAGTAACATCTGATTTTATTATTTTTTTTTTTTTTATTATGCCATCAGACAAACAAAAATATAACAATAGGGGCAAACTCTGGTTTTAAAGAGCAAAGAAAATGCAATACAAATAAATAACCTACTTACAAAATAAAACATTTTAAGCAGAAGAAACACTTGTAAGTCAATTTATTTTTCAATATAATACCAATACTGACAGTAGGTAAGGTAAATATATATCTTAGAACACGGTAAAAAGTAGTACCAGTGAAAATGTATGTTACTGTATGTTCACTTGACCTCAAAACGCAACAACAAGCTCAACAGATTGCACACAACAAATTGCATTATAAAAACAAAGTTTTGTGTAGAAACAGGGTATCTCCTTCAATAAACTGTAGGCGTCTTTCTGTGTCTGGTGTATTTTTTTAAACATTTTTCTAGTTTATTAAGTAAATTTACTCACAGTGGGTAGAACATCTAGAAATGTTACTCAAGAGTAGTGATACACCATAATACTACTTAAGTAAAAGTAAAAAGGATGGTGCAATAAAGCTACTCTTAAAAGTACAATGTAACTGGGTAAATGTAATTAGTTACTACCCACCTCTGACCAGGTATTGGTACTTTTGGCAGTATTAGCACACAAGTCTGTTGTGAAAATTTAATTGGCATCTCCATAAAGCTCGTCAGCAGATGGGGACCTCTGTATTTGATAAAATACAGATGATCACCACAAGCAGATGACATGGCTCCCCAAATCATCACCAAGTGTAGAAACTTCAGTCTGGCCTCTAAGTAGTTTGACTCCCTTATCTCTCAACTTTTAAATCCAGACTCTGGGACCTTGATTTTTTAATAAAGCGCAAAATTAACTTTATTCTAAAAAGAGAACTTTGACCAAGTCTACTCTAGTCCTTTTTCTCCTTACCCAAGGTAAGACACTTCTAACATCTCTGGTTAAAGAGTGTTTATCACAGGTGATAGAACAGTTGTAGCCTGTCTCCGGCATACGTCTGTTAGGCCTTTTCCATTGCAAAGAACCCAGAGCCTGTTCAGAGCTTTCACAAAACCTCCTTCATTTTCCATAACAAGGAGTCAACTTGGAGCTACTGTGAGCTACGGCCTCGAAGCATCACTTCAGAAATCACGCGGGAAGCCGCTCGCCGGAAATAAAGCAGACGCAGAAGAAGAAAAACCATGACAACAAAGATGGATGACCTCGTCGGAGTGCAGATGCTAATCGTCGCTTTACAAGCATTTGTTGCGATACAGCGGCAAAAGCAAGGCAACGTCGTAGTAGGCAACGTAGTCTTGATGCCATCCATGTTTTAAACAACAACAAAAAAAACATTCCCAGCAGTCTGGATTTAAATATGGCGGTCTTCTATTGTGCAAGCTATAAATCCCCCCCATGACACAGTGTATTCTTGGATAGTTCCGCTTTTCCCACAAGACTGGTGCCAGAGTAGCACCCATTTCTGGCTCTCGGAGCTGGTGCTTGCGGGAATCGAAAACGGAAACACCGGAGCTTAATCAGCACGGGAGCCACGGGAGCTCCAGCTCTGCCTCAGTGGAAAAGGGCTATGTGTGAGGTGGCTCTTGCACCTAGGCCTGGGGCAGTAACCGGATTAATGCCATACCGTGGTCATGTGACGCCCACCGCGGGTCTGAGCGCCTCACCGTCATCACCGCGCCCCCCAAAAAAAGAAGCCCTGCACACTTGTGTGTGAGCGCAATTTTTTTGTCATGCATAATAACATTTCATGTGTGTTTTTAGCCTTATCCTACGATCTGTGTAATGTTTTGTACTTTTGGATTTAATATGCACACATGAAAGCATAACATGTGTGATGCACAGCATGTCAGAACTCACGAAAGCAGAGCCGCAGGTGAAAATAAAATAAAAAAGCAACCGCCCTGAGCAGGCGAGGTGCAGGCATCTTTGAGCTGTGGTTCCCGGACCTGGCCACAGCGGAGGAGCAGAGGGAATGTTCCAACCGGCGAATTGGGACCGCCAAGCCGTGGATGCATGCATAAATAAAGTCAGTCGCCCAGTAGAGAAGAATGGGAAGACGAAATTTATATATAGGGCCGAAGCCTTCTCTGTGCATAATAGTGCCGAAGCAGGAGCTATGGTGGGCTCCTCTCCTGGATAAGTTGTTGCGGGATGCGCTCTGCCTTCACCACAGACAGAGCCGTCTTTGACACATAGGCGCAGCCATAGTTTGGCCTCAAGGTACAGCTCGTTATGCACACGAGCAGGGTACAGCCATGGCGCAGCGGCAGGTAGATATAAATATTTATATGTTTATGGGTATATCACAAAACCGTGGGAATTTGTTGATTACCGACCGCGGTAAGAAAAAATCCAAACTGGCACAGCCCTACTTGCACCTCTAACTCGAATGGGGGTCCACACTTTGTCAAGTCTTGAATCAGTTTTTCATCACAACCCTTTTAAGTCTGCAGTTATTTCTGTTTGTTGTGTGTCTTTTTCTTCTAAACTTTTTCCTTCCACACTACCTTCCAATATTATGCTTGGATACAGTACTCTGAACAGTCAGCTTCTTTAGTGGTCACCCTTTGCAGCTTACACTCCTTGTAAAGGTGTGTAAGTCACTGTAGGCTAGGCAACTGTCAAGTCAGGAGTCTTCCCCATCGTTGTTTAGGCATTGATTTCACCATAACAGTTATTTACCATTTTTATTGATATTATTATATCTTCGGATTTTATTAAATAAATAATAAATAACGTCTGCATCGTGACAAAGTTGTAAGCCCTGTTGCTTTTCATGTCGAAGGCCATGGCTTCTAATCTTGGCCTGGTGTCTTTCTGCTTGGAGTTCACTTGTTGTCCCAAAAGCAGGGCCGCTTCTCAACCACATCTCTATTTCCCCAGCAGTCTACTTATACCTATTTAACCTGTCCATCACTGTCTGTCACATTCTTTCAACCCCATCTTCGTTTGCCCTCAACCGACATCACCTCATTCCGGATCCCTCTTCCTCCTCTATATCCCATCACCCTTACAAGGCTTTATGGACGCAGAGCAGGACCAAAGAGCAGAGAGAAAGAGGAAGTTCAAACCGTCTATTCCATCGATCATCATGAACAAGGATCATATCCCTTACTCCAACGTCTCTCTGCCCGGCTTTCTAACCATACAGTCGGACAGAGATAACAGGAGTGACAACTGATGGTGTCATCCAGGACATTTTACTATGAAATATTGTCTCCGCTGCCTGGATATTGAACTGTTAGCATGTCATGACAGTCATGAGACAGTTGTACACTAACAGCCTGCAGAGTAGACTAACTACGATCAGAGATCTTTTTACAGCATCAGCATCCACAATGACTCTTTGAGGATACTTGGATGATATTAGTTACAGCAGCATTTAATTTCCCTTTTGGACGATAAAGTATTTTTGAATTGAATTTAACTGAATTAAATTATCCCTCTTTCTCCTCTTCATCCCATCACCCTCATGCCTACTTTGTATTCTAAGCCTTCATCAACCAGTCTCCCCAGATGACCCATTCCCACATCCAATCCATCTAACCCTTAAATCCCTTTCTTCAATAAATCTTTCAAATCATATCATTGTGAAGTGATCCTTGCTTGAGAACTGAATGTTTTTGAGTTTCACTTTTGAAATGAATTAATGGAAAGAAATAGATTTTTCTGTTATATTCAAATTTATTAAGATGCACCTGGAATCACTAATTTATATTTGTGATGTTACCATGTAAAAAGGCTGTTTGATTTAAATTAATTAAAACTATGCCTGATTTGCTGTCATACATTGTGGTGTTACATTTTATATTCAGTTAGAGGCTATAACTAGTGTATGTTAAATCCCTGATATCATCTGTCTGTGATAAATGGCAAAAAAGCATATTGTTCTATAAATTTACACGCAGATGTGACATGTCCTGACTGTCAGAACAGTATCTGCTCCCCTGGTGGTGTTAAATGTTCAACAAACAGGGAAACAATGTAAATTATAGAGGACAACCCACAAGATGATCTAATCCACTGACAAAAGACAGGAGAACGATTTCCCGGAAACCTGCATCATAAATAGTACGAGCATCACACTCTTGAAGCATTTGCTGCATAAATTTTCATGAACAGCTGGAGGAGAAAACCAAGGAATGAAGGGGGCTGTGTTATTTGTGAAGTGTCACACCTTTTCAGATTTACTGTGAAACACCTCGAGCGCACACACCCTAACGAACATGCATAAAATAAAACTGCCTCTAACTTCTCTGCAGTGGGATTTTTGAACTGATTTAATAGGGTTTTCTTTATATTTGTTTAATATTTTTAGAAAAAGAGATGAAAACTACCTTGATAAAGATGGATTTCTATTTGAATCCGACTGACACTTGGATAAACGACAACAATTTGAAAAAAAAAATCTAACATCAGAGAAGATTGTTTTGGAATATGTCTATTTTTCCTGTTTGCAGCATTTTTAGAGTAAGATAAAAAAAAACAAGGGCTGCACAGTGGTGCAGTTGGTAGCACTGTTGCCTTGCAGCAGGAAGGTCCTGGGTTCAAATCCCCACAACTGGACTTGCTGTTGCCTACATTAATACATTGGGTCAGAACCAGGGGTTGGTTTTGCTCATCAGCTGCAGTTTGTCTCTAGACCAGCTTTTAGTTTTGTTTTATACACCAGACCATTTTGCACTTAGTCCTTTGGACTTCCTTTTGTACTGTACATTTGCACTCACTGTTAACAAATGTGCTCTTTCATTTGAAGTGTTGTCTTTTTTTCTCAGACTACTTCAAAAAGCTATTTTACATGTTAAAATCACAAAATTCTTCTGGGAGGGTGCCCCCAGACCCCCCTACAGGATTTTAGTTGTCACCTTTTTCACACCTTCTGAGTTTGCAGGTATGTAAAAAGCTGAACTACAGCTGGAGGTGGAGGATCAGTACGGTTGTAGCTGCCGGTCAGTTTTTAGGTGACAGATGCCTGCTTTTCTGTGGTGGTAATGATGAATTACTTGGATCACCGCTCAGTGGTAACTTTCTTGGCATTTTGGAACCTCTCTCTCAGTTTTGTCATTTTCTTAGTTATGTTGGACTACAGCCCTGGTGGTAGGAGTTTCATCAAGAACAGGAGGAGCTGTGAACTCCCAGACCCCAAAGAAAGTAGCTGATCGTTGATTGGCTAACTGTATCTGGAAGATGGAAAAAGTCCTGAAACTGACTTGTTCAAAAGTCTGAAGAAGGAATCTTTGGAATAAGAGATTCCAACAAAGAAAGAGAGACCCTCTGTTTGGCTGCACGATCCAAACTGCTCACCCGAATCTGCCAAGCCAAGAGCTGCTGAGATGAAGGGTGCCCATGGTTCGTGGGAGAAGATTGCTGAGGCAACCCAAACGGAGCTAGAATGAACAGGACGACCCGAGTTCCGGTCAAAGGTGGCTAGCTAGCCCCGCACTCCGAAGCCTCGTCGCTAGCCTTGACCACATGCAGCTGCTGCTAACTGACCAGCTAACAGCCGGTTTCACTCCTTTAACGCTGATTCCCCAGACAACGGATTCACTCTTCTTTGGAGAGCTAAGGATCGTTCAAGTAAGGTTGTGTCTGGGCATTGATAAATAGGCTTAGGATAGAAAATTTAAGGATCCCCGAATACATTCTACCATGTCCCCCCACCGGTAAAAAGGTTGGAGAAGAGCTTTGAGAGACAGATAAAGGTTAATTAAACACATTATTATGTAAAAGGAAAAGCATTTTTTTACTTTGCATCTGTTTTCAATTTATGATCAAAGGCTTTAAAGTGTTAGTCAAGTTTAACTAAACTGATTGCACCTTTTTTAAGAAAGAAGAAGAACATATGGGGAAGACAATGTGATGGAAAATATTTCAAGGTAATGTGAATTGGTTAATTGCATGTTTGTAAATGCATCTAGGGAATCTATCAGGTAGAAAATCATCTGAATGTTTAAACAGAAGTCTGTGAGGAGCAGATTTCATTAGAAGGCCTCTGATCCAATTCTTTTAGCTCGGCAGTGTTAGGTGTTTTGATCACCTTGGGGGACTAGACATGAGACAGGGTGTGAGGAATAACATGGAATCACTTTTTGGGGTATTAAGCTTGAGGAATGCGAGAGGAGAGTTTGAGCTTGGCCCAGCTTGGGCCACTTGGATCATTATGGCCTGATCTTTTAATAAAATACAATAAAATGCCTACTAATATTATTATTGTTATAATTATTATAAAGCAAAAAGATACTTTCTTCTACATCAACATGCAAAGACACAGAAGGGCAGCATTGGAGAGCTGAGAAGCAAAAGATCTGAAAGAGCAGTGTGAGAGAGTGTAAGAGAGGAGAGAGAGGAAAAAACTTAACGAGATGATTGAGTTTTTGTGATTAAATTATGGAACAATCTGGCTTTAAACACTTTGATCCCGGGGGCCTCTGCTATCATAATCCGGCCCTGACTACTAATGAAAAATTAAAAGAAGGAAAGTTAGTATTTCAACATTATTGATGCAAAATGTTGCAGCTTCTAAAAAAAATCTGAATTGAGTTGTGGTAAAAAAAACCAGGTACATTATTTTTCTTAATCAGACCAAAATTAGGAAGTTTTACCATAGCAGCATACTAACATGAAATTCCTGAAGTGCTGTTACAGCTTTTGACTTTCCCAACATTAAACATTAAACCACCAACATAAAAAAGTGTCAATATTTTATTTGATTTGAGGGTGTCAAATAGATTGTTCAAATCCATGTTGATTTAAGAACATATATGAGATGCAGCGATCAGAATGTTGTCAGCTTCCAATCTTGGATTTTTCCAACTACTCGATTTTGATTCCTCTTTTATCAGAAGAAGACATAAGAACTGCTTTAGGAAAAATGTTAGCCTTATTTTATTATATCAAGAACAATTGCCGCGCCACATTGTGTCTGAGAGAGATTTGACATTTAAAACTGTTTTTATTAGTGATTAGCACAGTTAGCGCAGCTTCAATGTATAGGGATGAAAAGCTTCCACAGACTGCTCTTACTCTCGTGCTTCCCACAGTAACTAAATCCCCACTGAAATCTGAAGCGTTTAGAGGCATTGTCCTGCTGTGCCACGGTCGCAACGTTAGAATATTTGCAGAGGTATTTGTAATATCTACACACTTCACACTGACCTGCAATCAGAATGACATGATTCATCGTCTCTTTAAATCTGAGATTGTCCAGTTGTAGCTTAGCAACTGTAAAGAATGCATCGCAGGTCCGCGAAGCTTTCGCTTTCTCTACATGCTATTACAGGGAGTGATGGATTTAATAGGATCATTAATGGATTTTTTAACAAGCAGATTTACAACATCAAATATAGCAAAAGACTAAAGAAACCTAGTGTTTCATTTTCTGTAATGTAAGATGTAGAACTCTATCTAGCCATATTTGTGTGTGTTTAGGCAAAGTACAGGTTTAATATAGCTTTCATGAGATCTTAAGGTGTTGAGATTGCAGCTGGTACAATCACACAGTTTGTAAAGTAAAACTAAGCCTAAACATTCAGTGTAAAGTCAGCAAAGCTTTCATCCCACAGGGCGCAGTAAGACTCATCTAAGAGGTTTCAGCTTTTGTGGCAAGGGTTAGCTTAAGCTTCGGTACATCAAAACATGTCTACCCACCTGTGTTGTGACTGCACAGCGCCTAATAAGGCCACATTGGGTTAGCCTTGAAAAGGAGGCTCTTTTTTTCCTGCCTCTGTTTTCAAACAAGAAAAAAAGAGACACATTATCTGCGGTACATAGAGACTGCTCAGTTGAGTCTTGTTTAGGTGCTAATTAGTCCAATTAGCCTTCCCCATCTCACACGTTCTAAACAAAGACAAGCAGCAGTTCTGCTCAGCTTAACCAGCCATGCAGTTTGATGTGTGGCGATGCTGGAAACCTACAGAAGCCTCCAGTTACAGGCACAGGCTACTTTCAACAGTTTCAGAGCATCCTTTCTTCAGAGGATAAAGCTGCATCCTGCCTTGTTTTCTGAATTATTCCCTGTGTTTCTATAGCAAGGCTGTAGCACAGAAATGTGAGACCGTGCACTCAAAGAGCAATACGGAGAAAAGATTAGCTTCAGGACATGGTCCATATTTGTCCTATGTAGCGCGAGAAAAAAATATTCCAGTAGTAGGTGTGAATGAAACTGATACAACCAAGCACAAATAAACAGCATGGCAATAACAACTAATAATGCTTCTAGAACTTTTTAAAGAGCTCACTCTTTCTATAAATGCTAAAACATTGATACCTGTCTTTTAATCACAGAGCAATGAGAACAACATTTGAATTTTTCAAATATTTCCACCTCAGGGCAGAGTGGCAGTAATAATTCACCAGCTTCAACTGTGCCAAAAAATTTCTGCAGCGGTTTCACTGAATCCCTGTTTTGTATTCCAAGAGGACCTGGTTCATTCTGAAGTTTTTATTTTCTTTCTGTAGTTTTACAGAACCTCTTAGAGATAAAACAAGACATAACACACAATTTCTGTAGCTGCCACTGTGTGCAAGCTTGTTTCAATGACAGTATTAATTAAATCTAGGAATTTCTCGCTGTTTCTTTCTGTCTTATTTGTTGAAAATTGTTAAATTGTATGGTGTTGTGTATTTTCTCCAAGCTGTCATTCCAACCTGAAGTTCTCTTTCTTTTAATAAGGAATGTATAAATAGCAAAGCATAGAAAATAACATTCGTAATGTTGTGCACACAGTCCTAAGAAAAAATTAGGCCACTGAATAAAAGTCTATTTTTTCTAAGATAGTTAAACATATTAAGAATTCACAAAATGTAACCAACAGTTTGTAGGAAACAAATTTAGACACATCCACATTTATTCCCACATAAAATAGTAAAAATCATGTTAGGTGCACAAGATGAGAACATTGTACTCAGCATTTTGAAAGTGCTTTGCACTGTTTAAGTCTCAGACATTTAATCTGGTGTGCTCCTGACTGTTGAACTAATAGTGAACATGGTGGTCAAAAGACCTGCCTAGTGGCTTATGTCTGGTAAAGGATTTAAAAAGGAAGAAATAACATTCTAAATCAGTCTTACCCCTGTACAGAAAATATAAGTGGAGGACAAGCAAGCTCGCTCTGAAAGCAGACTGCAAGATGCTAAAAGAAGTATCTAAAAACCTGTAAATGCCATTGTGGGACCAACAGCAGATTTGTGTTACTGCTTATTTAAAAGTGTATGTCTTAGCAAACAGAAAGAGTCTGAACAAGTTTAGCTTTCATGGAAGATGTGCAAGGAGGAAAACTTCATTCTCTAAGACAAACATGAAGGCCAAGCTGAAAGTTTGTCTTAGAGAATATAGAGAAATGCAGACGACATGTTGGGCTTAAACCCAAAAGTCCAGCATTCCAAGGAAAGAAAAACTCCCATCAACTGGGAAGCATGGAGGTACATGTGTTATGGTTTGGAGATGCTTTGCTGCTGCAAGACCTGGCCAGTTCAACATCAAAGCATCCACTATGATGCTTATTGTATAGCAGAAGGTCCATGAGGAAAATATGATATCATCTGTAAACAGTAATGGATCTAGCAACTTGACAACGACTCAAAAATATTTTTTCACAAGACTGCATATTGTCTTATATATGCAACTAATATTTATTTTTTTGCCAAAACACCCTGAATAGGTGGTTTATGCTCCATAGCAGTTAACGTTGAGGGTGTACCATGGTTGTGAACCATATAAATGGTATAAATGAACTATATGTGTGACGTCAGAGCTCTGATCAGGGAAAATGACCTGGTTAGCTCCTGCACCATTGAAAAAGTTCTGAAAAAAACTGTACCGATGTGAATTAGACATTGGTCTTCATGAGATTATCACGGTTTGGTTAATAGAGGGAAAATATCATAATTTCAATGTGTTATGGTGTTTCACAAAAAATGGAAACAAAATATGTACAAAATGATTACATTTGTTTTATATGGAATAGAAAAACAGCAATTGTACTATGATTAAAAAGTGATAATACTGTTAAAATGCTAAGTATGGAAGCAGTTGGTAGAAAAAAAGATGCAGGGGAGAGTGAAATAAAAAGATTTCTTTATCAGTGATGATTCTGAACAAATTGTTATGAAACCATTATAGCCTGGTTCAGTCACATCATCCCGAAGCTGGAGCGGATAGATAAAGTTTAATTCCCAGCAACATATCCACCACAATTGCTGTATGATGCTGAAGTTAGAATATTTTTTGTAGAGTCTGAGTCAGTTGCATCTAAATGAGTATTTTACTGCTTGTAAAGAAGCTGGACCACTGTCAGCTGCATTTCTCTTTAGTATATAAAAACTGTATTATAGAGTGGATCCAGATTTTTTAAAACCACTAAAATAGCCTTTATGATACCAAATTAGGCACTATAAATCCAACTTTAGCATCACTACCACTAAGAGTGATTGAGAGGCAGAGAGAATCCGCCAAGTTAGATCCACCATTTCTGTATCTGCCTTCACCATTATTTCAGTCAATAACAGAGGGAAAAGGTTAGACAACACCAGTGATATCACATCACTCTACAGCCAGAATAAAAGAAAGTGTTGGTTCAAGTTTTTCCAACGATTGTGTATACTTATAATTTAATTTGAATATATTCGTAAAATGTTTTGAAATGGCAAGCACAACTTTTAAGATAAACAGAAGAAGGCAGTTATGAGTGGTAAAAATGTTGGAAAACTAATCTGATGCAAACTTTAAAACAGGAATAAGTCATTGTCCTCCCCAGCCAAGCTAACATCCATGATTTTTATTAATATAGTGGTTTTACATCCTGCCGGCGGTACGTTACATGCTTCCGGGTCAAATGTGTCTTTTTTTTGTGACACCCTTTCTTATAATACTGTACATATTATATATCATTAGAAAGATAAGAGTCCTGAACTTCCAATGATGTATTCCAAAGCATATAAGAAAGCAAATAATGTACAACTCACCATTCGAAGCCTCATATCACTGACAGAACCGAGTCATCGTGACCAAAAACATTATATATCATTAGAAAACTAAAACTTCTGAAATTCCAATTATGTATGACAATCAAGGATACAATCATGACTGTAGACACAGTAAACACTTTTGTCAAATTACCTAGAAAGCAAATAATTTACAACTCACTGTTCGAAGCCTCACATCATTGACAGAACCGAGCCATCACGTCTTTTTACATCCACAAGGGTCTAATCAATGTAGTCCAATAAAATAGTTAGTCCACAAGTCTTACGCCCATAATCCAACATAATCTGCTGCTAAAAAGGAAGGATTTAACCGTATTACTTACTCACAAAGTTTTCGTCATAACTACCACTAGCGTGCGCCCTTCTTTTTCTTCTTCTGCTTCTTCTTGGTGTTATTTGGTGGTTGCCAAACAACAAATTGGTGCATTACCGCAACCGACTGGTATGGAGTGTCGACCAGAATGTCACTCAAGGTTGCTCTTGCCTCTCTAAGAATGCTGATGTAGCCTATTAGCATCGTCCTTCCTTGTGCTAGCGTTGCTCTTGTTTTTATTACAAGCAGCAGCACAAATGTCCATTTTGGCACACAACTGTATCAAAGTATCTTCTTTCCTGCCACAGAAAGTCCCAATTGATAGCCTACAGCAACCTCTGTTGATTGTCTTGTGTCAATACATTGCATGGTTGCAACTTAATTTACACTTAATTCTGTCTTGGGGAGGAAGGAAGTGACAAATGTTAAGCAGAAATCTACCACTGAATCCCTAATCTGAAATCTAATCTGGCTATTATGGAGGATCAGTTTAGTTTTTAAATTGGATCGTTTTAAATGACTAATCTTCCCTTTCTTTGTCAAAATACAATATGAAAATGTTTTATTTTTTATAATTAAACATTTAGTTCCCAATGCTAAATTGGGACCAGAATTAATCTTAAAAAAGCAATCAAATTACATTTAATTTCAGTTTTAAAAAAAGTGCCTGTACTCTCATGACACAATAGTCATTCTAATGACCTAAGAACAAGCCACAATAGCTGTAATTTGAAAAAGTCAACTAACAGCAAAGTATTGCTACACTTAAGATGACAGAGCCCACTCTGGAAGTGATCGCAGAGCATCTGCTTCAAGTGGTTCAATCACTCCCACAGGGATACAGGGAGGAACGTGTGTGTTAACGGTGGATATACTCCACTTAGATGAGGTCCCGCTCGCACATTGGTTCAATGTCATGGTGTGTGTGAGGCACGAGAGGGCACTGAGGAATCAATAATGTTATTTCCACTGGTGCTTTTGGAAATCTCTCATGTCCCACCCACACCAGACTGGAAGGATTACCTCTTCTCTGACTTATAGAGAGAGCTTAAAAAATTGTTGAGACCAGATATTTACATACACTGCTCACCCCCTTTTTGATATCTGACATTAATCCTGAATGAATATTTAATGTTTTAGGTCAGTTAAGATAACCAACATTTTAGTGTTTTTTTCAGATTTTGATAGTGACTTTGTTCAGCCAAATATTTGACTTCTAAAGTCAAGAAAGTGAACAATGAATTTTTATGAATCTTTAGTGCTTGTCATTTTCCACTTTTCTAAACAGATTTCTGTGCAGGTAGCACAGTAAGGATTATATGTGAATGAGGAAGCTGTAACAGCAGCTACATTGTTAGTGAAGGTGACCTGATCGTTTGGATAGGCAAGTGTTCCCCTTCTGATAAAAAAAATTATTTTATTATATTTCTGAGGTTCAATAGCATTTTAACCATTGCCCTTACCACTTATCCCGAAGGTCTGGATATTTAAGACAGTAAGTTATATTTTTCTAATATTGTTTGCTATGTAGGGTGGGAAAATGGTCACAAGTTGTGCAACCAAAGAAACGCACAAATACGTGTCTTTGAATTATTTCATACAAACAACTTTTTCAATTTCTAGTTTAATGTCTTTGATTTTGTTATGTTTGGTATTATAGTCAAGCTTACTAAAGGAACAAAATTATATCTCATAGTTAGAAATATTTTATTGTCAGACTACCCTGAATTCTATTTAAATTTTAGAAAATTTGGCTTCGGTATAATAGTTGATCTTTACCATGTGGATGCCTGTTGCATGCTGAATAACTCATGAGTAGGACTGCCAACTTTTGGAATCTGAAATACAGACTGTATCCTTTCACACCACGTTTTAGTTAGTGATGTGGGGATATTACTGTTGAAATATCAGAAAGTAAAATACAACAACTTTCAAAAGTAAACCATGCACAGGCCTGTGGAAATAAAAAGAGACACTATTCAGTCAGCTATGACTGACTACAATTTGTTTAGCCACATATATCTCTTCTTCTTACAGTTTTACACAAAAAATGCAGACAATATCCCATTAAATTCTTAATTTGGACGAGAACATGATTAATATATTTCATAATGCAGATGCGCAAATGAATCACAACAGACTGTTTTTAGAGCACCTTGAAGGAAGTTTTTATTAATGACTCATGCTCAATGTCTCAAATTAGTTTGACATTAGTGGAAACAGAATACTGTAATTGAAAACTAGTTGTAGCTCAAATTAGATTTTTATTGGTGAATAGTAAATTCAATAAAAGCTCAAAAAAATCATTTCCTACTTGGTCTCCTGCATCCAGCTTTCAGATAATTAACAAATACTAAAGTGGCTAAAATGACAAATGTTTAGCAATGACAAGAACAGTTTAACAATAGGCAAAAAATGTGCTGCATTGACTTCATGTTGGCTTCATTTTTGGCATGTGTTTGTAATTTTTTATCAGTCACATGGTGTCACTTTAAATATAAAGAATTCTGGGACAACTTCATGGATAAAAGTATCTTAAAGTATTAATGCATAAGTACTTAAAGATAAAGGTATGAAAATAAACAATTTATTTAACAAACTTACAGTCAACCCCAATTAAATTCTTGCAAACATGTTTATTCTTACGTGAAGAAATAATTATGCTTAACAGTGCCCCAGCTAGAGTTTGGACTTGGATCAGATAGAGCATCATTCCAAGGAGCTAAACATTAAAGGGGCTATATGCAACTTTCCTCCCAAAATAAATGTAACAATAGCCTTTTTATTTGACCATTTATGACTCAAACATCTCCTTATGAGCATACTGACACCTTGTCAGCTCACAGTGGGTGCACCTATAAACCTGTATCCAATTTTTTCTATTTTCTGTCGGGTCGGATTTTCCAGCGCTGTCTGCGGATCTGACGTCAACATGTTAAATGTTTCAGATCACTCTGCCACCACCGCTAGTCAGCACTCGCAAGCAGTTCAATGGATTGTACAAATACACAGAAGAGACCAAGGACAACTTTGACACCAACAGTAACTCCACATAAGACTAAAAAAGTTAAACCCCTGACAAGTCCCCGAAAAAGATACAAGATTGAGAGCGAGTGGCGTAGGAGTGCACGCTGCGAGAGCGAGCAGAAAGGAAGAGCAGTTCCGTTTTTTGGCCACAGGTGTCCATATTTATTTCATTTTCAGATTAAGCTAGCTGTCACTGTCCTCCTGAACACACCCCCACGTTTCCCTCTCCGCTCATCCTCCACACTTGCCCATACCCCTCCATTCTTCTTGGCACCGCCCACTTTGTAGAATTTTTCAAATGTTGTCTGGGGGCGGGGTTATGATTTTTCATGGGGTTCAGTTAAACTTTATGGACTATTCCTCTCCCCTTTTGCCACTTCCCTGGGGGGTTCCTCAGGGATCCATCTTGGGACCCGTACTTTTTTCTATTTACATTCTTCCCTTAGGTAAGATATTCACAAAACACAGTGTAAACTATCAAATATACACTGACGACTGTCAAATCTATCTGGCACTAAATCCACAAAATCATATTCAGATACTCATGGACTGCTTTCTGGAGGTTAAAAATTGGTTTGGTTCTCATTTCCTCCACTTGAATGAAAACAAAACAGATATGCCATCCTCTAAAAGAAAAGTTATCTGACTGTTGACCTTTCTGCCTTCCCCTTCAAACTTAAATCCTGCGTAACAAGTGTTGGAGTCAAACTTGACTGAGGGCTGGTGATGAGGTCATGGCGGACTGTGGGTTTACCATTCAAGACTTGCTTGATGAGAGAAAGGTCAGTTTGAACATCCCTGCATTCATCTACAGACGCAATCAGTTGACCAATGAGGAGACTACACGCACCAGGCGAGTAGCCAATGTCCACATACACGTGGAAAGAGCAATCCAGAGACTAAAGGTCTTTAAGATTTTATCCCAGACCATTCCCATCAGCATGGCACCGAAACTGGACAAGTTCTTAACCATCTGTGCTGGCCTAGTTAACCTGAAGAGTCTACTGATCAGAGTGCCTCATGAGGATTAGAATCTTGCCATTTGTTAATTAAATACAGATAAACACAACAAATATTGTGTATCATATTATATATGAATATTTGTATAGTGGTGTAATTGTGTGGGCTGCTTTTGTATTTTACTTTTTAATACCTGTTAGGATTAAACACATCTTTCTTGTTGAAGCCATTTGTTCAATTTCCTCAAAACAATTGATGCATCCTGTGTTATTTATGTACAGTATGAGCTTACTATGAATGATGAACTGTGTTAAAATAAATTATACTATGATCTGGGTGAATACTCGATTCTGATTGGCTGGAGGGTGTAGGTTAAAAAATGATAATGTACACCTAGGAAATTGTCTGATGTCAGTTCTAAATTATTGCGCTGGCGCAAATGCTAGATGGTAACCATGGCAATGGAGACTCAACGTTATTTCACAGTTGACTTATCGCAACAGCAAGACAGACAAAACATGAGGGATTTTATCATCTCTTTTATCATCCAATATCTACAGATATTGATATGCCTTGGAAGCTTTCAGATTTTCCATTGCTTTTTCATCTATTGCCATTGACTGCACGAAGTAGGAGCAAACATTGCTGTACTTTGTGCTGGGTCACGTCGTCATGTTATCCTCCCAGTTTTGCACTGAATTCGGGTGGGGGAGAGTAAAGCCATCTCCAGTCAAAGTAGCTGAACCGTGTTCCCAAGATAGCATATACATTGCTGTGTTTACACCAGTTATATTTAAATCGTGTTCGCAAGTGTTGAGAAGGTGTTTTCACTCTAATTTAAAGCCTCTCTTAAAGGAACCGACAAACATTTAATTTATGACCCTGGCCTCTCTGAGCTCTCATTTCACCTTCCCTCGTGCTCGTTCATTTCTGTAAAAAGGAGCAATAAGAACAACAAACAACAATTATATATTTTAACAGCAAGACATCGTTCGCTGGACTCAGTTCTAGTAACTGAGCACAGCTTTATCTCAGCATAAGGTTTTTATTGAAACAAGTCAAAAGAAACTTCTCCCACATAGATCTTCGTTCACAGAATGGTCACAGCTTCTTCACACAAGGCACACAGGATGTACCACATTCCTCTTGATTGTTCAATGTTTCTAAGTGTTTCAACATGCGCTACAAAATTAAATCCTCATCCAACATTTACAGAATTTCTATCTCTTCACAAGCTATCATCAAAATCGCTGTGTTTACACTGGCAGACACTGGGTAAGCCACTTCCGGCGGAAATGAAATGCATATGTGTATACTAATGGCGCCGCTCAGAGTTTAGGCGCGTAAACTTGTCTATCTTAAGCTAATTTATCTCTGCCCAGACACAACCTCACTTGTACGATTCTTAGATCTCCACTGAGAGGTGGCTCTGAAGGGTGGTCTGAAAAGACTGGCGATAAAGCAGAGAAACCAGCTGTTAGCTGGTCAGTTAGCAGTAGCTGCATGTGGTCAGGACTATCAGTGAGGGTTTGGGGTGCGGGACTTGCAAGTTAGCCAGAACTCGTATCGTCCGGTTTGTCCAGCTCGGTTCGGCTCACTTCAGCAATCTTCTCCCACGGAACGCGGGCAGCCTTCAGCTCAGCAGCTTCGGGGTAACAGCTCTCGGCTCCTGCAGCAGCATGTCAGCAAGGCTCTCTCTCCTTCTCGGGTGCAGCCTGTAACTCAAAGATTCTTTCCACAGGGTTTGAACAAGTCAGGTTCAGGACTTATTCCATCAGCCGGATACAGTTTACCTGATCAGCAGGCTTTTCGATCCAACGAGTCTCTTTCAGAAACTCGACCATCCCCCCCCCCACCGCCTCCTTGCCAGCGAAGTATGAAAGTTGAAAGCGTGCGCTAACTTCACTCCCCATGTGAGCTGGCGGAATCACGGGAAAAAGAGACTGAGCTCAGGTAAGGACCTAGTTTATTTGGGGTTTGGGCGTTTACAACTCCTCTTTCTATTGAAACTAAGAGTGCATTGTGTAATTAGCGCTCCTACTGGCTGGAGGTCTGTGCTTGGTCCAGGAATCATAGCTGTATTTCAACACCTCAAAGAGCAATCTTTATTTTTTATGAATGCTGGCGGTCTGCAAAAGCAGGCTGCATTAAAAAGAAACAATAGACGCATTTCAGAATAGGCATGCAGAGCTAATGTATGTAGCGCAGCTAAGAGCCATTCTGCTTAGCTTAGCACCAAAGAACAAAGGAAAACTCCGGTCGACCATAGTAACTCATTGTGCAGGATTAAAATGAATCTTTCGATCAGTCAGTAACCTTTGAAAAACACTGTTTATACCCAAACAATTTAAGAATTAAATCTCAGAAATGCAGCAAAAACCTAGTGAAATAGACAAGCAAAACAGTACTTAAATTGTTTATCCTATGCTAATTTATCTCTGCCCAGATTAGGGATGGGCATAATTAATCGACGATCGATTAATTGATCATTAAGAATTTCATCGATGACATTTTTTTTACCGATCCAATAACGCAAGTTCTGTTGCATGGTGTGAGTTTTGAAAGAATGCAATTAATTTTGCTATGTGGCAGTAATTAAACACTTTACCACATGAGGGCGATGACTGAAAATAAAACCCACAGGCCAACTCAGTTTCTTGCGAGTTTCTGTGTATTTCAAAAGTAGCACTGTCATGAAGAGGTCACAGCAAGTGTGGCGTGGGACCACTTTGACTAAAAAAAGTCTCGGTTCACTGCCAACACTGCGTAACTGTGTACTTGAACGCACTTCCAACCCTGGTTAGAAGCGGAGCATCCTGCTCTTGGTCTCAACTTAGCATAAAGTCGGTGTTAGCACGGAGGAGCCGAGATGCACAACGAGCAGAGAAACTTACTCACCGATTACTTTCTGAGGGAGGCTCCACCACCCCCTGGATTGCACCATACAGACTGGTGGAAAATGAATTAAACGCGATTCCAGATGCTTGCCAAGTTAGCACGGAGGTATGTGTATCACAGCGACGTCTGTCCCCTCACAGCAGGTGATCTCGGCGCTGCAGGTCAGACGTGACAGCAGCCTGGACCGTCAGTCTGGTCACTAGGCTGCTTTCGCTTCTGACCCAAGCGCATGTTAACATGCTCATCTTTCTCAACAAAAATCACTAGACTCCTGCTAAAGTTGTATATAACTTACGGTTTCTTTTGTTTTTGTCTTTTTTACTCTGTTAATGACCCTAATTCATTGTTAGGTACGCTGATCTCTCTCATCCTCTTTCACAACTCTTTTTGCCAAATGTAACACAAAACTATCAGACCTATAAGTATTATATTTTTTTTTTATTCAGTTATCGTTTAACATGACTTTTTATTTTTTACTTTTTGGAGAAGAAAAAAAATATGAGCGTTAGTTGTGTTAATGAGTACTGTCTTTTAGCTGTCGGCTCTGCTGCTTATAGCGTATATTTTCTTTGTGCAATTCAGTTTAACTGCCACAAGAGGTGTCCCACTTGTAATGAAGATCTCAATGAGGAAACACGCTATTTTTCTATTCTCACTGCATTTAAATATAGCCTATTGTTAATTCTCCCGATGATCGATGAAGACAGTTTAATCAAATGCCCATCCCTAGCCCAAATACAATCTTACTTGAAAGATTCTTAGATCTGTGTTGAAGGTAAATCTGTTGGCGAGGGAAACTCAGCCATGAAGGAAAGCAGCTGTGGTTAGCTGATTCAGCTAGCAACGCAGCCTCGTGGGTGTGTGCCCAGAGGGGCCCCAGCGTGCCACAGTTAGCTCGGTCGTTGGATTGTTCTCTCAGCTTTCTGCTCCCATGTTCTCCGACGGACTGGTCCTTTTTCAGGGGTAGCCTTCAGCTTAGCTCTCGGCTCAGCGGCAGGGCGTCATCAAAGAGAGGCTCTCTCTCTTTGGTGGAATCTGTAATTCAAACTATCCCGTCTGCAGAGTCAGGTTCAGGACTTATTCCATCGGCCGGATACAGTTACCTGACTAATGATCAGCAGGTTGTTGTGTCTTTTGCATCCAATTAGTTTTTTCAGAAACTCGCTCCCCCCTCGCCAGTGAAGGATGGAAGAATAAAGAGCTCGCCTCTCCCCATGTGAGCCAGGTTGTGGCTTTGGGGTAAGAGAAAGAAAAGGGGCGGAGCCTATGCTTATATAAGGGCGATGATGTGTCATGAAGTGCTCCTTTTCCTAATGAAAAGAAGTGCATTGTGGGATTTTCAGTCCTTACAACTGGAGGTCTGTTTGGTTCAGTAATCACAGATGTGGTCCAACACAGGGGAGAGGTGGAGTCAATCTTGGACAGGTTGCCAGTCTATCACAGGGCAACACAGGACAAACAACTATATACTCATACCTAAAGACAATTTGGAGATTAACCTAAGAGTCATGTTTTAGACTGTGGGAGGAAGTCAGAGTACCCAGAAAGAACTCACAAGCACATGGAGCACATGCAAACACCATACAGAAAGACCTCAGGGTTGGATTCTAACCCAGTATCTCCTTACTGTGAGGCAACACTGCTATCAACTGCACCACCTTACAACTGAAAGTAGGTTGTAGTAGTGTTTGCCATGACAGTATACTTATGAATCATTAAAATGGATTGATGGAGTCCCAGTTTAGCAACACAGAGGTGGGAAGAGTACAAACGTCCCCTTTAAACACTTTTAAAGGCCCAGAGAGACCTAAAACAAGCTGTCTTTGGGTGTACAGCAAGCTAAAACTGAATATGTTGATAAGTGTAACAATATCCAATCTGTCTAGAGACGAGGCACAAGATGAGACAATCTACCCTCTTTGACTTTTACACCCAGAGGTGAGTGTGTATGTTTTCACCAGAGTAATACTATAAAACTGTGACCTGGTTCTAATCAGAAATTCTCTGTTGTGGGCCTTCTGGCCATTCCACGTGACTTCCCCTCTGTTCTCACTGGTAAAATAACTCCTTCCTGCATGATTTCATGGGGATTTAAGGGTGTGCTTCATATGTAAAGCAGGAAGCTCCATCTGCGACGTGATATGCTATGAGTGGTTGCTTGCTCTCCCTCTTTCCTTCTTGCTCTCTTCTTTTTTTATCTCCTGGGTGGAGGTTGGGTAAGCTTTGATCACTGGCAGAGGGTCGCTGTGGTTCAATTTTCTGTGGCACTCCTCTGAGAGGTTTGTGCTCTGCAATTAAAAATTATGTGAGAGAAGGTAGGGGATGATCATTTTTCCGGAACTTCTGTGGTCTGCGCATCAGGCATCAGCAAATGGTGATCATGTGAGAGTGGAGTAAAAAAAAAAGTTTTGCACATCAGCATCAAAACCTGCCATTATTTGCTTCTTAAGGTAACATTTGGATTCAATATGAAGCAGAAGAAAGATTTACATTTATAAATAATTACATTTTATTTTGTTAGATATCACAAATGATTGGAAAGTAACCATTCTTTAGCTCAAGTCGAAGAAGGCTTCTTATTATCTGGGGAATACACTCACTCTACAAGAGGCAGTAAAGGTTTAGCTTATTAAAATATTGGTGGTGCTGGACTTATGGTGGAAGGACTGTTTTTAATTATGTTTACAGAAAACAAAAATGGAAAAAGTGAAACGGGTGAACAACAGCTTTAGAATGTCTCATTGGTCTTCATTTAAACCAAGGGTGCTCACTTTTTCAGCATGTGAGCTACTAATTTTTTTGGGGGGGGCACATAAGGCGCCCGCTCTAACCACTACGCCACACGACACCCTGAGCTACTTATGAAATAATCAATTCAAAATGATCTACCAACTTCAAAAATGCGAAACATATATTTATTTTATTTATTTATTTAGTCATTTATTCATAAATGCAATGAGAATTCTTTATATGTACACTGTATGTTGATGTACCTTGCATAACCACATGACCCCATATTATGCAACACAATTAACTATGTACATTTTTTGTCATTACCTGAGTTTACTCTAATGACTTGCACTGAATGGAATGAGCCAGGGATGCATAGTCTGGACAGTAGCTGCTGACAGCCAGCCTCAAGCACACTACCAAAAGATCATCAGTGATGGTGGAACGGTACTTGGACTCGTATAAATAAGTACAGCTGAATAATGCAGTCAAGGAGATAGAACATGTTCTCATGTTTAGGTACTTTCCCTCTGCGAGTAAGTTCCGGAACTTTCCAATGAGCTCTGGACTTCAAATAAATGTCGACTTGTAGTGTCCAGAAGAGTTCAGGTGAAACAGTGTTGCAATTTTTAATGTGAGTGTTACACTGTTGGAAATGATGGGCCAACTCATCTCCCGTGAAACATATTTATTTTGCAGAAACTCTGCAGAAACAAGAGATCAGTAGTTCAATTGGAGCTACTCGGTGCGCAATCTGCTCTCACTCTCTACGTACTGACTTCTTCTGAATTTTACAACAAAAATAGCACATTTGTACTGTAAAACACAATATCTCTGTAATACTGAAACTGTTTCTAATATAACCAATGGCTTTACATTTTCTATACTTGTTTATTTTTTTACAATTTTACATCCACATGCCTCACTCATGAATTGACTGAAAACATAAAAATATTTTACTCAAAACAAATACAATAATGAGCTCCTACAGTTCAGTTTTATAGTGCTTTTATGGGATCTTGAAATTACTGTTTTAAACTACTTTTTAATCGTATTCACTTATTTATTACTCGTATGACCTGTATTTATCAATTTAAATCCATTTTAAACAAATGCATTTTTAATACGTTCCCCCTATTTAACCTTACTGGATAAACAACACATTTTACATTTTCTCCAGAATATCCAGAAAATATAAAGTGCAGTTCTGACCAACAAATAACTGTACAGCTAATACACTCTTCACACCCTGACAACTGAATCAGCACAGCTATAGACCCTTTAATTGTTTGTAAACATTGTGACGTATTTTGGTGGGCGGGGCTTAGCCTGGAGGCAAAAGCCGGAGCGAGAAGCCATGTTGACAAGCGGCAGCTAACAAGTTTGGTGTGGTATTTTTTGATAATGGTGGAATTTGAAAAGAGTGGTTCGGTCTCGGATCAGTCGGACTATGTATGGATACTTTCTATTTTACTAAATTAACACTAACGGATGGTAGCAGGCTGGCTGACCCATACACCTTGCAGGAGTGCCATGAAGACTTGACGGGGCTGCCGAGGGTGGAGTGGCCGGACATCTACATGTATCTAATCGAGACATCGTGTGTACAGCAAAGAAAAACTCAAAGCGTATAAATCGCTGGATGCCTACAACTATGTTATTAATGGTCATGTTCAAACAATACTCTACAACAACTTGCATCCGGGTCTGTGTGTGGGGCGGTCTCAAGTTTTGCCTAGCCAACGCCAAGGCAAGAAGAGTGTTATGTACGACGCATGGGCAATCGTAAATCAGGACTACAAAACAGTTTTGACAGCAAACTGCACTTGCATGGCTGGGTAACTTTAAGATAACAATTAATTGTTCTAGGTGTATTGTATTGTAGTAGCACTAGATGTAACGAGTGTAGTAATACTAGCTGTAACGGTCAGAATGTCATGCATTGATATGACATTCTGTTGTTTTTAAGGAAAGAGTCAAATATTTGACATTTTACAGCTGTAACGTTTCACCGGTTTTACCTAGGTTCCACAGTCTTTAGCCAGCAGCTTTTTGCTGTTTTTGCCTCCAGCTAGAGTTGTGACATAGGCCATTAAGGGGTCTAGAGGGTTAATCCATGTACCGCCTAGCCTGACTATGCCTTTAGCTCACCCTTTCCGCTTACACCAGCCTCTCATGATGTTGCACATTTACTCTGATCCACACGGGCTCTGGCTACAAGCTAATGCTACACTGGCACTACATACATTTCTCAGTGGACAGCTTATCTTGTACTAACACATTTAACAGTTCTCTGATTCACCACTACAATCGCCACGGTCTACGAGTCCGCCATTTTACCCGCACATGGTGGCGGAGCACCTCTACAGACGCCTAAAACTTATGTTATCACTTTCTGGCCAGACATCCGTTACACCATAAAACACATAGGAACTATAACTACCGTTGTCTATTTAACATTCATCATTTAAGACCCAGCTTACCTGCAGAAACAATAAACAGCAGTTCAATTGGAGCTACTAGCTGCACAGTCTGCTCTAACTCACTACCACTGACTTCTTTTGCCAGACCGTCAGCTACTGGTGCATAAGGGCACCGAGCGCCCTCTGCTGGCGGAACCTATACAAGATGCTCAAATGGCAAAATGAACTGTAGTGTTTGTGTAGTGACAGTGGAGTTTACACACGAAAATGGCTTTGAATATAAAAATAAAATGGGGGGATACTATTTTTATCTACTCGTCTATATGATAGTGCCACACTATTGAATCAATCTCAGCATCTTCCCGATGGCTCGAGCAAGGAAAAGTCTTGAAAGCGTTCGTCAAATTCTGACAGACAATTATCAATCTGCTCTTTGTAGCGTGGACTGTCAAGTTGCACACAGTCCTTCCCTTCCATCTCCAGCTCTGACGTCAGGTTCTGGAAGTTTGTCAAATCATGGCGCTGCAGCTTTGAGGAGAGATGTTGCATTTTTCATTGAACGCATTAACCGAGCTAATCATATTGATCACTGATTTGTCTTTTCATTGCTGCTCTAGATTAAGGTCATTCAAAATGTTTGTCAGATTGGTTAAAAATGCTAAGTCTAACAACCACTGACCGTCATTTAGTTGCTTGTATTCTGCATGTCCAGCTTTACAGAAAAATCTCCTTAATCTCAGGACAGAGGTTTTGAAATCTTTGCAGGAATTTCCTTCGACTAAGCCATCTAAAGTCAGTGTGTAGCAACAAGTCAGAGTGGCCGCAGTCAGCCATCTCCAGATATGCACGGAATAGCTGTCTTTGAAGAGATCTGGTGTGAATAGAACAGGCGATCTTCGTTACCCCATCCAGGATGTATTTCATGTTGAGCATTTTAGCACATAACACTTGTTGATGGATAATGCTGGGGTAATTCAGAAAGTCTGGGAAAGCATCGTCCTGCCTGCACTTGGCAAAAAAACCATCTAAGCGGCCAACCCTTGCGGGTGCTCCATCTGTGGTGATGGACACCATTTTGTAAACTGGGAGCTGGGTTTTCTCAATTAAGTTTTTGAATGACTGAAACATGTCCTCTCCTTTCCATTGGCAGTACTGTTAATAGCTCCTGTTCTGCAGTGAAATCAGTTAAAACCATCCGAATGAAAATGCACATCTGGGCGGTGTCACTCACGTCCGTAGAATCGTCTAACTTCAGTGAGAAACACTCACAAATATGTGATGTCCTTCCAAAGTTGCTGGATGAAATCTTGGGCCATGGTTTCACTGCGCCGTGTAACAGTACTTCTTGACAGCTGGAGAGCTTTGATTGAAGATATTTCTGCCTTGTTTTTGAAGTCTCGGAATAATGAGTTAGCTGCCTCAACGAATGCCTCTTTTACCATCTCTCCGTCTTGGAACGACTTCTTGTTCTTAACTATGAGGTGACTCACCCGAAATGATACCTCGGTGACGGCATTCGCTTTAAAAGTTGGCTGTGAGAAAAATGACTGCTGTTTGGATAACTGGCATTTTAGTTCCTTCACCCTTCTCTTTCTCAGCTCACTTTTTGGATTTGAATGCGAGTGTCATATTTACTATGAACCGTCCGAAAATGCCGCTCCACATTTCACTTCTTCGGTATTGAAATGGTAGACTGGCAGATGAGGCAAATGCACCTCGAAAATGTCGCCATGAAAAAAAGTCCTCCTCCTGTTCTGTATGAAAGTGATACGTTTTTGTCTTCTTACTTGGTCCAGCTCCCACACTCATTTTTAGTACCCTTACTTATGTTTAAGAGAAAAAAACCAAGGCTTACAGAACTTAGCTTGTCAGTTTTTTCTGCACTTTGCGCAGTTGTTTGCACATGCGTTTGACACCTAATATGGCATCTGATTGGTTGCCCTGTATATCAGTCAAGTGACGGGATTGATGACATACCTACGTCTATTTTTTAATGCCATGCAATCTACCCACACTACATTTGCGATCGACTAGTAGATCGCAATCGACGTATTGAAGACCCCTGATTTAAACTCACAACCGACAGTAGGTAAAACATTGCATGTTTGAGGTGCATATGGCATTTCTGAGTTGAGATGTCTATACCACAGAATGTTATGGCATGTTCAAAGTCATCTATGGCTTAGCTGGACATCACATGAAGTGGCCAGTGTTCTGCATTCATGAGTGGAGCTCATTTTTTTGAGAAATTTGAAATGAACAGTTCAGTTCCTTTCAGGGCCGGGTTATGACTATTTTTCAGTCCTGGAATGTCATGCCTTAGACCAGCCTATCTTAAATCTCAATATACTATTCTTAAAATCTTGTAATTATAACTTTAGCCTAAATTTTAACTCTACAATATCACACTGTTCTGTAATGCCTTTATTTAATGTATTTTTTTAATATATCCAATTCATTGTAAATAAGGCTTGCTTCACAATATACCGTAAAATTTATTTCAGCATGAGTGGACATCTCCAACATTGTTCTTAGCAACTTTTCAACAATATCATAATTTATATTCTATTCAAATACATGTTTACAGATATCCTAACCCTTACAAATTAAATAAAAGAATAAATAAAATTTAAAAACTTAAAATTATTTGTGATGGGCTGGTGACCTGTCTAGGGTGTACCCCACCTCTCACCCTATAATAGCTGGAGAAAGGCACCAACCCCCCGCAACCATGCGTATGATAGACGGCATAGATAATGGCTGGATGGATGGAACTTCAAATTAAAGGATGAAAGTAAAATAAAGTGTTGCACTTACTAACAACACTCTTTTTATCCTCTGCAAAGAAAAAGTTCTATCACAAGTTAGATTTCACAATTTAAAGAGCCAATTTGCCCTTTTCAGTAGTATCAAATATTAGGAATAATCTAATTATTATAAATAAACAATAAATAATAAAAATAAACTGACAGAAGCAATCCTCTCATCAGTACTGGCTCCTGGCTCTGCTTCTGACACTAAATCACATTTTTAAAATAGTTATAATTCTCGGGGCGACTGTGCCTCCGTAGATATAGTAGTTGTCCTACAATCGGAGGGTCGTAGGTTCAATTCCAAATGTCAATGTACAAGGGGTATAAATGTGTGTGCATTTGGGAGTGTGAATGGGGGAATGTGGCTCCAGTGTAAAGTGCTTTGAGTGGTCAGTATGACAAAGCGCTATACAAGTCCTGTCCATTTATTTATCTCTGCACAAAAATATCCACATTTCACAAAGCCTTCTGTTTCCAGAGCCTTCCTTTTTTTGATAGCCTTCTCTGCGCCATCCTTACACTTTCTACTTTCCATCTTTTAAATGGAACTGACGGAATGCACTAGCGTGTTACATCAAGTCAAGGTGTGTGTGTGTAACGCTTCTTCATTTGGCATGGAAGAAAGACACCCAAATAGTTGATTCTCCAATGTTTATTATCCTGCAGAAGACATAAAAATAACTATCAAAATATGTCTTCTGGCAGCCACAGCATTTGTAGATCCCTCACAATACAAGACTGCTTTGTGCTATTAGACTAAGCTTTAAAACTCAACAGAAAATATAAAAAATAAAATAATTTCTCCTATTTCACAGTTTTACCACACTGGCTTTACCAACATGTACTCCACAAGGACTTTTTAAACATTAGAGATCTATTTTCCAACCATACAACTAACAATATAACATAAAATTACAATAAAACAGTGTATCATAAGCAAAACACTGCCATCTAGTGGAGACATTAGGACATGACAACTCACTATCACATGACAGAACTCGTGAACAAAATGTCCAGTCAACAAAACTCACATACCTGCAGAAGACATAAAAATAACTCTCAAATATGTCTTCTGGCAGCCACAGCATTTGTAGATCCTACAATGCAATTTAAACATTAAAAAAAAGAATGAATGGCTCTGAACACATTTCAGACTACTAAACAAAGAGACCACTAGATGGCTTGTAAAATGGCTGGTATAGAAAGGAACAAAATGCAGCTAAAATGCAATTTAACATGAACAAAACACCGACTAAATAATATTAAAATGTGTTAAAACAAATACAGAATGAGGTTCACAACTTTAAATTAAATATTTACACAGAAAATCATAAAAATACCGGAGCATTTGTGCACTGAACTCACCCTCACAATGCAAGACTGCTTTGTGAAAAATTGAAAGCTACAGTGGCTGAAAGGCCAAAGTGAGATACTGTTTCCTGTTTTCAAAATAAAATACACAAATAAAATGATAAAATTCACACTTAATTTAAATAATATTTAAGCAAAATAAATACTTCTCCAAACACATTTTTAACTCCGTTACATATGCAGACGGAGGCTAGTGTCTCTGCACAAAGCCATTTTTTTCTTTACCCAAATATCCTCATCACCTTGTTTGAAAAAAACAAACATCCACACCTAACCGCATAAATGCATTGTTAAGCACATTCATAGGCATGCCAAACCTGTACAGGGCAGTAGTTCGCCAAATCCTATCCACTCAGAGTAGATTTCTACTTTCTAACTTCTACATAGAGCCGTAATTAAAGTAAAGTAGAAACAAGCAAGCAAAAAGCATTTGGACAATCGATATTGCCAACACAGCTCTGAGGGCATCCATGCAGTTTCTGAGTGTAAACATAGGTTTTACATGTGATGTTGGACCCTTTATTGTCATGGACTTTGCGTTGCCAAGCCTAAAACCCTGGTTATTTTTGTCCTCAAGCAAACACTTGAAACGGAGCATTCGCAAATTTCCATTTTGGTCAAACGTTTTAGAAATAATGGTTTTGATGCCATAAATCTGCGTTTTCATGTGGATGACAGGCCAAATCCTAGAAAGATATCTCTGTATTGTGGGATACCCAGCTACGTGTGGACAAGGCAAGAGAGAGAGAGAGAGAGAAAAAAACCGAGAGCTACAAGTGGAGACAGAGGTGGCCAAGCGACAGCGGGAGCAGCGGATCAATCCAATGTATGGAATGTCATTTGTGTAAACAAAAAATGAGCAAGAGAACACCAGCGCTTGCTGCCCAAACATCAGACCGGTCCACCGGGAATTTTCCCAGTCCTCCCGATTAGCCACTCCAGGGCCTGGTTCCTTCACATGACAAACCTCAAGTACCCCAAAGTAATTTAACATCTCTCTATTTAAGGAGGGATGAAAGCTTTGCACTGTGTTCTTAAGGAAAAAAAGTTGGATATTTTGTGCAGAAAAAGGAAACAATAAAAAATGTTCCCTTAAAGCAATCTTATTAGTTATTCCATGGTCATGTGCGGGGAGCAGAAACAAAGTTTAGCTGGAATCAATACATAATTAATGCCCCTCCTCTGCTTTAAACTAGCTGATATTGCTTTTGGATCCTTTGCAATGTAAGAATTTTAACCGAAGTCTCACGCTCTTGTCTTGAAAGCCAATAGTTTAAAATGAGTTTTTTTGTATGCTGATTTTACTGTTCATGGGCAGCAGATGAAGAAGCTGTCATAGCCTTGTTTCACTCCTGACTTTTCTCTCAGACCATTGTATAGGTAACTATGGACAAAATAACAGCACATATGTTGTCTTTAACTTACATAGTTGAAGGTTTTTTAACAGAGTCAGGATTTTAATAAAGAGGAAAATTTTTAGTACCCTTACTTATGTTTAAGAGAAAAAAACCAAGGCTTACAGAACTTAGCTTGTCAGTTTTGCTGCACTTTGCGCAGTTGTTTGCACATGCGTTTGACACCTAATATGGCATCTGATTGACTGCCCTGTATATCAGTCAAGTGACGGGATTGATGACATACCTACGTCTATTTTTTAATGCCATGCAATCTACCCACACTACATTTGCGATCAACTAGTAGATCGCAATCGACGTATTGAAGACCTCTGATTTAAACTCACAACCGACAGTAGGTAAAACATTGCATGTTTGAGGTGCATATGGCATTTCTGAGTTGAGATGTCTATACCACAGAATGTTATGGCATGTTCAAAGTCATCTATGGCTTAGCTGGACATCACATGAAGTGGCCAGTGTTCTGCATTCATGAGTGGAGCTCATTTTTTTGAGAAATTTGAAATGAGCAGGTTAGTTAGTTATCCTTTTTTATAACATTGATTATATTTGCATAAGTGTACCTCATTATTCTAAATTTTCCACAATCGGAACTTCAGTGCAATTTGACCTGACCTTCCTGATATGCGCATGTCTTCACTTCATCGGGCCGGGCCGACAGGGCCGTTTTCGGGGTCGTTTCAGCAACCAAAAGAGTACCTGTAAAGGGGTATGTCTGCTGGATTGGCCCGATCGAGACTCTGGGAGCTGTGGTTACGTCACGCTGATTGGTTGTAAGTGCATGCCAAACAACCTTTGAAAATAAGAAGAGTTGCTGATGAAGCAGTTTGTACTAACGGCAAACAGAAACACATCAACAAGCCCTGCTTTTTACATGTTGATCTCGTGTTATTTCTGCTGCTCTGGGCATCTTTATGCGCTGATCAGTGACGCTGCTCCCTGCAGAGAGAGTTGTGATATGCGGATGTCTTTAGCTGTTTCCTTAAAGGGCAGATTGCGTATGGAGACATGGTGACTGAAAGGTGAGAGCCAACAGATTACCCTGTCAGAAAAAGATCTGGTTAAATTACCATGATGTTCCGATAGTGGAACACCTCACGATTGGTACATGGGCATTGTAACTTTAGTTCCATTACATCATCTACATAGAGGAGACATTAGAATGGATTCTCACAGCACATCTTGACCCGATCAATTGATTGGATATCAAACTCCTGTGTTTCTATAGAGTTAGCTCATTTAAAACAACATGGTCTTAACGCTGAGGAGTACGGCTATTAAGTCTGATGATCATAAAAGAAACAGTCACTTTCACAGGATAGCAATAGGAATCGTTTGGCAGGACATAACAGCAGAAAAAAAACATGACTCATCCATTCATAATAAGATGCGGTTTAAAGAAGAGCCAGTTCACAGGAATAAATGCAGAAATCATGCATTTTGCATAAAATGCCAGAATCAAAATACATTAGAGAAGCAGCTTTACCACTAAGCTTAAATACATATTTAAATATATTTGAGCCATGTGGGCAAGCTTTGAAGAAGCATCAGCTATATATTGGTAATTTATGTAATATTTTTAATTCCAGCGAAGTGTCAGATTTTTCATATATGTCAAGCTACTAGCATCAGTTGATTAGTTTTCCTTTGTTTAAATTAAAAGTTATTTTTGAATTTTTTTAAGTTGGGCAATCAGATAATCAGTGAGGTTATTGGAGTAGGGCCTGCTTTAAAACCTCAAAATGATGTGCATGAACCACCTTACACCACCATCAACATCACAGCGCTGTGATAACGAAATGCTTCTCTGCACCTAAGACCATGTTGGCCCATTAGTGGACCATGAACCAACACAGCATACCAGTAATGTTTCATGTGAAATATGTAATTTAAAACAAAAAGGTGTCAAGTATAATGATGAAGTGAAACTAGCTGCAGAAAAAGCAGTCTAGTCTAAAAATCAATGAAACAGCATTTGGTTGTACAATGTAGCAATTTACTCTGTTAGGTTACTCTTAATACATTTTGATTTGTAATATGTATCATCTGCACAGTAAATGGTCTGTGCATAGTTGGTTTTTGGATCTTCTAATGAGAAACAAGAAGTAAAAAACAAAAAACCAGTGGCAATTGATGAGAAGAGATTTTTAAGTGAAAGTCTGTGCCTAGCGCTGCTATGCTACCAGTCCCTGACCAGCCTGCTGTCTGCTAACTCTTCTCTCCCAGTTCGTTTATCCTGTGGCAGAGTATAAAAAAGAATTACACATTCACACAATATATATGTTTGGCCATGCATGGGGAGGGAGGTTCTTACCAAACCTTCTCCAAATAACTCTTCCTCATAAATGCCTTTTATTACTTTACAAAGTTATTACAAAAAACATTCTGAGAGACAGCCTCTCTTACAGGATCCAATCAGCTCAATAATACATATTCATATATATCCAAAGTGTGCATGTAGTCCGTCCCTAGTAGGTTATGCCCCTTTTAATATATTCCTTTTGGTTGCTAAGCAGAAAACCTTCCTTCTCCCAACAGACCATTTGCACGATCAAACAACCAGATGTTTCCTGTTTTTTTCAGAGAATCGTGAATAATTGTCTAACTCATATCCTGTTCTTAACAGTTTTGTCCATTTAATCGTGACCGTCCGTTCCTGATCCATGGGTCACATCCTGTGCTAACACTTTTCTGCATTTAGTTGATTATTTTAGCCCACAACCCCTTCACCTTTTGGCCTGTGTATTCATTCAATGCTTGTTTAAAAGTTTTTATTTACATTAACCTCTCTTTTCACCTCTAATATTTTAAAGGGGAATCTACTCTTACTCCTGTAATTCCACCTGTTCCATTTCTTTTATAGGAACTAACATGTATTGTCCTCTAAGTGGTGTTTGTGAGATCATTTTCTTTACCATAATTTTAAAACACGGTATTGCACAACATGTCAGCAGGAAAAATATTAACATCAAAATTCCTAGGAAAGCCACTACCTTCCAGAATAGCCACTACCATCCTCCAAAAAACAACCAGTTCATCCATTGTGGAGTATCTGCATTTACAAAGTCTGCATTTTGGGCTTTGGCAACTGTGCGCATTTTAGAGAGAGCATTATCTATGTCGTTTCCATCTCCAGAATGATCCGGGATGTAGGTGCAGCATGACTCATTAAGGAGTACACAAATTCCACCTTGGGCTGCAGTCCAGAAATCTAACACCATCCTTTTTTGAAGTAACATCAGCCTAATGGCTTTCATCTCTTTATTGTTGGATTCCCATGCACTAATTGAGGCATTCATGAATAACGAGAAACGATAAGCTTGGGTTTCCACTCTTTACATGACTTTTCCAACCCCTATTGAGGGAATCAGTGATCCAATTATTTTCTTAGCTGTGGTCCATAATTTATGGTCGTCTGGGACATCACTACCCCAAACACTGTTGTGCTTTTGAACTTCTATTTTGCTTAGAGACCGTTTATTCCTACTACTCTTATTTTTATCCGAATCAGTTTTCTGTTTTGTGGTAATTATGAACGTGTGGTCAGTTAATCCTACTGGCGCGCATACTCCACCCCAATTTTCAGGCAAATATACATACACCTTGTGTCCGCATAGCCAATATATGTCATCTACTGGTTTCGTGCCCTTTTTCCCAGGTAGCGTTGCATTATCCCAGTTTACAAACGAATAATTTCCTACGGGGGGAGTACTGGTAGAATACAAAGAACTAATATTACACGGACAGGTCTCATTTTGATCTAAGGTTTGACTTATAGTGTAGCTACTATGGACACACTTTTTAGGGGTGTACAATTTTTGGCATCCAAACGGAGACAATCGTCCTAGATTCCTTGTCCCGTTGCTGTGAAAACAAGCTGGAAAAGTCATAGAGTATTTTAAATGTGCAAACCCCAAAAAAGATTGTGGGAACGTTGCAAGTGGTTCAAGTGCAGTAAGGAATTTATACGCAGTGAAATTTTGAGGACACAAGTAGGACACTAAAGTACAGTTGTTCCAGTTAATCTGATGACGGCCATAGCGCTTCACATCAGTCTGGAATACACAAAAAGAACACCTAAATAACAATGGGAATGGATCCAATACGGGTTGAGAGGAGCTCTTTGACATGATAGAACACACATAGCAGTTAGAATAATTATTCGATCTTGCAAGAACCTCCACATAGTTATACCACTGATTAAGATGGTATCCATGCAAAGGGTCCTCCTCTTTAACGCCTAAATGAGGATCTGATACCCATCTTTTGCCATGTTGTATTATCTGGATATCTGAGTGGTTTTCTGAATTTATCGAGCTGTTAGGACGCAGGCGGTTGTCTGTGTTCTGACAGTAAGCTGCATGTCTGTAGGGCCAGTCGCAATTCAGAAGCAATATAACATTCAATATTAATAATAGTACAAAAACCGCGCAGCTTAAAACCGTCCAATTACCCCAAATAGGATCAGTTAGGGGATTTCTTCCCAATCTCCTGTAGCTAAACATTTTCAATCTGTATAATTTGCACAACACCTTAACCTTTAATATTTTTTTTTTAATGGAATGTAAATGATAAAAAATATGAGCATTAAAATTAAATACACTTAAAGGCAGCGGTCCTTCTTATTATTTTAGCAAAACTGGTAATACTCTGTACTGCCCCTAGAAAATGGTGACCTTTTCTCAGCCTGCTTATTCCAACATCAGGATGCTGCCGTTTTTATTTTTTATTTTCTAAAATAGTGATGCAGCTGCAATTATTTGAAAAAATGCAAATAACAAAATCTTTTAAAGGTACGTAGGTAAAATCAAGCTAAGCTAAAATATAATACAAATGATAAGATGTAAAATAAGAATTAAGCCTAAGGCTTAAGAAATAAGCATCCCTTACCCTCTTTAGGAGTGATCTAACCCCTGATCACTCCTCCCCGATAGATTTTCTTCAGAGAATAAAAGCCGAGCTCGATAGCACCTAAGAACTTTTATTCTCCCTCTGTTGTCCCCTTCAGGGCCTCCCTTACTTCTGCGAGGGACCGTTGTGGTTCAGATGCAGGAGAACATTGGCTCCAATGATACCAGGTGCAGCCCTTCCCTTTCAGTTGAACAGCATGAGTGGTTCTGGCAGTAACTTGGTAGGGACCCGTCCACCTGGGTTCATGCCACTTCCTTTTAATGACTTTCAACCACACCCAGGCAGCTTCACTGGGGAGTGGAGCTGGGCCCTGTACTGCAGGAGGAGCTGTTGTGAAAGATTTAACCAAAGCTTTTAAGATGTGAAAGTCAGAGGATGGGTTCTGAGGAGTCGGGTCAGTCACAGTCCGAAGTTGTGCAAACGGTCTGTTGAATACCCTGCCAGTCAGTAACTATCAGGGTGAGTCCTTTAGTCCTACAAACTGATGACCTGACAGCAATGAGTGCTATCGGAAGGGCATCCACCCACGTCATTCATGTTTGTGCCATTATTTTAGCTATTTTGGTTTTAAGATTCTGGTTCATTCTTTCTACTGACCCCTGAGACTGTGGATGATACACAGTCCCAAATTTGTGGGTTAATCCCAGCTGTTTTTCTACAAACTGAAGATGCTGATTTTTAAAATGTGTTCCTGAATCACTTCGTGCAGTTCGAGGAAAACCGTGCCAGGGAATGTAATAATTAATCAAGCATTTAACAACAGTTTCACTATCCTCACGCTTGGCTTGCCAGGCTTCTGGCCAGCCTGTCAGTGGATCAGTCAGAACCAGAAGGTACTTGTAGCCCTGCACCGGTATTCCCATATCAGTGTAATCAATGACAACTGCTTCACTAGGACGTGATAGTTCTTTAAAGGACCCCATTTCAGGTTTAATGGTGGGTTTAGGATTAAATTCACCACACACTTTGCATTCATGTAAAAAATGTTTTATCCAATCTGTCATGTAAGGGTGCCACCAAAAACATAAATTTCTTTTCATCTGAGCGGTACCTACAGGGGCCAAGCCATGTGCTTCTTGGAAAATCTCAGATTTCATGTTCGCAGGTGATAATGGACGACAATCTCAGCTACGCCAGAGTCCCTGAGATTGTACTGCTCCCCTTTGTAGCCAAACAGATTTTTCTTGAGGCGCTGCATTGTTTTGTTCAGTTTTAATAAAATCCTCCATGTTTTCAGTATCTTCTGCTACCAATGTCATCATCCGATCATGAGCTTGCTGATACCCAGCAGCGATTTTGGCAGCTGTATCAGCTGCTGCATTTCCGGCAGCTTCAAATGTATTTTCTTTACTGTGCCTGTCATGGCCCACGTTTCACTTGCACTTCCTCCTCACTTGTGTCTCCCTGCTATCATGCCTCATGGTATGCACCTGTGCACCAGCCTGATTAGCTCGTTGACTTCACCTGCACTCACCACTACTTAAGGTCTCCTCACTCTCCACTCCCCTGCCAGATTATCGAAAACCTTTGTGGCAAGTAGAAATCCAGCGTCCTCCAAGATCCATGTTTTTTGCCCTCCATGTGTATGACCTTGTTTTTGCCTCCTGGATTCAAGTGTTTTTGGCCTTACCCCAATCGGCTCCTTCCTGCCTCTTTGACTCATGGAAACCGGACCTCCACTCGGCTCTTTAACTCTGATTCTAACTTAGCCCCTTGGATGCGTTCAACGCCTTCTGCCTCTCCGTGTATGATCTTTGCTTGTTCCCCTCGACCTTGATTTCTAGCCTGCCCCATCCTAAATTCGATTCACTGCTGCTCAAGTTTGCAAGCTCTTCTGCTCACGGCACCGTCTGAAGAGGAGCACTTGGAAACCACACAATCCCTCCACGTGACCGCTGGTCAGGATCTGCCTCCCCGCTCCAACATCGCCCCATCTAGGACCCTCAAGCAGCAGGTTGGTGGCACAAAAGTACCTTGCCGTTTTTTCCCTGTGGAGGATTTATACTCATCTCAACCGTTTCTCCGCAGTGAGCCTGCAGCTGTCCAGCTTCCTTCCAGGAAAAATCAGCAAAAAAAAATCTGTTTTTTCTCTGCCATGGAAACGGGTCAGGTGTAAATGTTCGAACATAGAACTTCCCCATGTCGTGGTCTGATTTTTGTATATGCCAGTTGAGGAAGAAAACCATACGCTTGGTATTTGAGTTAATACCCAGTCAGTGGTTTCTGTCCCTCTTTTCACCATTGGGCCTAAATCTTTAGCCTGATGTTGTGGATGTAACAGAAGAGAAATATGCGGCACTGCTTCTGAACCCATCATGTAAAATTGAGCTTGTTGAGGAGTCAATTTGGCATCTAATGCTACTCCCTCTGGTCCCACATAGCAAGGACCAGCAGTTACTGTTCAATCTTTACCTTCTCATTTTTTCTCAAACTGTTCCTGATCACCCCTCTCATACAGGAGGGTGACATGTAAGGGATCTGGCAGGGGAACATAAGGATTCAAGTTCAGAAACCATGGTTTCCAGTCAGACAGAAAAGATGCAGCAGACTGTGGTCCATATGGAGGGGTCAACTTGGCCCAAAAGATATCTGCCACCTGTGGAGTGTCATCCTGAAGAAGGAACTGTCCATCAGATCCAGAACAGAAAAAAGAATGTCCACTGGGAAGGGTAACAATCAATCCGTCAGGACCAAACAGGATTGTAGCTCCAAGTTTAATGAGCAGATCCCTGCCCATCAAGTTTGCAGGTGTAACTGATGATACCACAAAGGGATGTACCACCCGCTGATTTCCCAGTTCCACAAGTAAGGGTTTAGTCACAGGGGGAGACATCTGAGTCCCAGAAATCCAACAACAGAAACCTTTTCTCCAGAAAGTTCAGCATGTGGAGGTTGCTTGTCCACAGTGCTGTAGGTGGCTCCTGTGTCAACAAGAAATGGTAATGAATGTCCAGCAACGTTCATTGTGAGTAGAGGGTCTCCCGTACCACTCTCACTCAGGCTTTTCTGTGGGCATTGTCAATAAGATGGTTGTCCCTGTGATTGGGGCGGGGCCAGATGAGGTTGTGGCGCATAATGCTGTGGCCTCTGCTGAGACGGTTGCGGTCCCTGTGTGGGTGGGCCTTGGCTCCGCCCACAATCTCTTGCCCAGTGGCCAGTTTGTCCACAAATGAAACATGTGTCTGACCTTCTACCAGGAAATCTTCCCCTCTGTCCCCTGCCGCTCCCGCCACAAGCCCCCCTGTAACCTCCCTGTACTGTTGGTGATTATACACTGGAGGTGGGGCCATTGTGGCCACCTGGGGATACATGCACGCTGGTGGTGTCAAATACTGCACGGTTTGTAATATGGGTTCAGAAGGGGGAGGAGGTGTAGGTGTAGCCATTACCAGTTGCTTACCCTTTTTATTGCCTTTTAAATCTGATATTTTAACTTGGGCCTCCTTCAGCTGCATTTTTAACAGTGCAGTTTCCAAATCACCCTTCTCCTTCTTTTTGTCATAGTTATCATCTTGTTCTTTTTGCAAGAAGTGGGTGAGGTGCACTTCCCATCTACCCTGGTCCAATCCAGGCAGATCTGGATTTTCCTTCATTTTTGTTTGAACTGATTCTGGAACCCCTCCCAAAACTGCTTCTCTGAACCGACCTCTGTTTGTATCCGCTCTCCCTGGGTACTCCCCTGTCAACGCTATCCACTTGTCTTTACACTGAGAAATATAATCTGTAGGAGACACCTCAGGTTTCCACACAAACTTGGGGACTTTGGAAGCATGTGTTCCTGGCCATCGACTATGCATCCATGTATAAATATCACGGGAATATTGGGTAAACAGTGCACCATCCGCTCTACAAGCTATATCTGCTTCCGCTTCTAAATCTCGCATGTCTGTGAGTGTCATGCATTGTGCAGCCACAGCTCTGAAGTCGCCTAGAGCTAAAGTCTGTCCCTGAGTCACCTGATCAAACTTCCTCAGCCACAAATTGGCTCCTTCAGATAAGGATGGGAGGGACTGGGCTATTCCCTGCACATTTGCTAATTTAAGAGGTTTGTATAATCTTTCACCTTCTCGAGTACTAATTAATGGTGCCATTGTAGCCCCCTCTAAGTCTCCTCGAGGAGGCTGTTCTAAGTTATCTGGATCATCTGCATCGTCTCCCCCACCCTCCTCCTTAGGAGTTCCCTCATCGTGGTGTTGTACTATTTGTCTCCATAAATCTAATTCTTCTTTTGTGTAGCGCAATTCCCCTCCTTTAACGTGAAGGGCTAGATTTATTGTTCCAGTTAGACTCTTCCTCTCCTTTATTCCCTCATCATCTTTCTTTGGTGCTCTGTCACATGACGGTGAGGTTTCTCCTGAAATTGATCGCTGTCCCTCTCTTTCTCTCTGCTCTCGATTCCCAAAGTGAACCTCACGGTCCTTTGCTGGCTGAGGCTTGGGTGTGATGTTCCTACCAGAGCGTGTTGAACCATGTTTGAGGGTGTATATTCCCACTCTACCTCTAGTTCCTCTCCATCACTGTGCTTTTGCCTTATTACTGGATAAATACCTTGATATGATGGTGGAGGAGCTGTTGAAGACAGCATGTCCTCTTTGCAAATATGATCGATGCCTTGTCCACAAACCCCACGGAAATACCACTTAGCTGCTTTTGTAGTTAACTTACCCTTTCTCCCCATCAATCTACTTGCTTTTTCTGCCTCTTCTTTAAAATGCTTTTCCTCTTGAAAACACATCTGACCTAAACAATATATATCACTTTCTACATACCCACACTTTTCCCGCATCTTTTTAAATGATTCTGGTGCTTTTTTCTTAGCTTTTTCTCCCTCACTCTTAGATCCTGCCATGTTAAATATAACCTGGAGGTATTTCTGTAATTGTTCATCTAAGGTTAACCACCTTTTGCCAGGTCCTGCAGACCTGAACTTACTTTTTTCTTCTGACATTATAACAATATATCACGTTCACCTTTTATAAAAAACAGGTTGTTTCTAGGGAAAATGCCTAGTGACGTTCATCCAGTCCCTAGAATCCAAGCTTCTACTTGAATACTATTTATTCAAGCGGGATCCTACTTGGTGTTCTAATCACAGGTCTGGATGGATTTTAGATTCCCCGCCTTCAACCTCTACTATGGAGACCTCTAACATTGCAGCGAGTGCTGGTCCAAACCTAGTGCTTGAAACGGCTGCAATGTCTCCCATTTGCTGTTCTCACATTTATTTCTCCCAACATTCACACACTGCAGTCCTGTATTTTTCTCCCTTATTTAATCATATAATGTTAACATTTACTAAATTCTACACTTTCCCTAATCCTTTTACTTCACTAACCTAGAGTCCCAGACTCCGGTGCGACATTTTCTGTCACAAGATCAGGTTTGAGAGTCCTCAATTCTTGGGTCTGATCTGTGTCCCGATCTGCGGTCCAACCGTTGTACGTTAAGTCCCGTCAGACTTAACATTGGAGCAATCACCTCCAGAGGAATGCAAAGGTTAGTCATAAATTCTCTATTTTCCTATTAATACTTTTTGGCACTTCAGGCTAGATATGAGACAGGAATGTTTTGGAAATGATCAATATAGCAGTTTTATATAAAGGGTACTGCTTACCATGTTTATTTCACTGGCCAGCTACTCCTGTCCCACTGCCAACCGTCAGGTGTCTTTTAAATACTTTTTTTTCTGCAATCCGAAACCGGGCGGAAAACAACAAATTGTTGAGAGGAGATTTTTGACGTTGGGAAGACCACCTCCACCTCGACCCCAGTCTCAACTGGGCAGCTCAGGACTAGTCCAAGAGGACCTCCAGCCAGCAGCTTCCGCCTCCCCCAAGTCACGCCGTAAAAGGCGACAGAAGCAGGCCTTGGCGGCCTCCCAGCGGCCTCCTAATTCCACAGGGGGTGTCCGGGTTGACACGCCCCTGGTTCCTGTCCCCGCCGGGGGTGTCCAGGGGGACACGCCTCGGGCTCCTGTCTCCGCCGGGGGTGTCCAGGGGGACACGCCTCGGGCTCCTGTCTCCGCCGGGGGTGTCCAGACGGACACGCCTCGGGTTCCTGTCTCCGCCAGGGGTGTCCAGAGGGACACGCCTCGGGTTCCTGTCTCCGCCGAGGGTGTCCAGAGGGACACGCCTCGGGCTCCAGACTCCGCCGAGGGTGTTCCAGGGGACACGCCTCGGGTTCCTGACTCCGCCGAGGGTGTCCAGAGGGACACGCCTCGGGTTCCTGTCTCCGCCGGGGGTGTCCAGAGGGACACGCCTCGGGTTCCTGTCTCCACCGGGGGTGTCCAGAGGGACACGCCTCGGGATCCCGACTCCGCCGAGGGTGTCCAGAGGGACACGACTCGGGCTCCTGACTCCGCTGAGGGTGTCCAGAGGGACACGCCTCGGGCTCCTGACTCCGCCGAGGGTGTCCAGGGGGACACGCCTCGGGCTCCTGTCTCCGCCGGGGGTGTCCAGAGGGACACGCCTCGGGCTCCTGTCTCCGCCGGGGGTGTCCAGAGGGACACGCCTCGGGCTCCAGACTCCGCTGAGGGTGTTCCAGAGGACACGCCTCTGAATCCTGTTCCTGTCTCCGCCGAGGGTGTCCAGAGGGACACGCCTCGGGCTCCAGACTCCGCTGAGGGTGTTCCAGAGGACACGCCTCTGAATCCTGTTCCTGTCTCCGCCGAGGGTGTCCAGGGGGACACGCCTCGGGCTCCTGTCTCCGCCGGGGGTGTGCAGGGGGACACGCCTCGGGCTCCTGTCTCCGCCGGGGGTGTCCAGGGGGACACGCCTCGGGTTCCTGACTCCTCCAGGGGTGTCTGGGAGGACACGCCTCGGACTCTTGGCTCCGCCCTGGGTGTCCAGAGGGACACGGCCGTGAGTCCAGCGCCACGTCGTGGGTCTTCAGCACCACGTCATGGGTCTTCAGCGCCACATCGGCGTGGGTCCTCCACAGCGTCCTCTCGTAGGTTCCCACGCCACAAGGTCCTGCTCCGGTGCCGGCCCCCACGCCACAAGGTTCTGCTCCGGTGCCGGCCCCCACGCCACAAGGTTCTGCTCCGGTGCCGGCCACCACGCCACAAGGTTCTGCTCCGGTGCCGGCCACCACGCCTCCTGTTTCCTCGCCGCCGGCCCCCGCGTCTCTTGGTTCCTCGCCGCGGCCCCCGCGTCTCTTGGTTCCTCGCCGCCGGCCCCCGCGTCTCTTGGTTCCTCGCCGCCGGCCGCCTCGTCTCTTGGTTCCTCGCCGCCGGCCGCCTCGTCTCTTGGTTCCTCGCCGCCGGCCTCCTCGTCTCTTGGTTCCTCGCCGCCGGCCTCCTCGTCTCTTGGTTCCTCGCCGCCGGCCTCCTCGTCTCTTGGTTCCTCGCCGCCGGCCGCCTCGCCTCTTGGTTCCTCGCCGCCGGCCGCCTCCTAGCCTCTTGGTTCCTCGTCGTCGGCCTCCTAGCCTCTTGGTTCCTCGTCGCCGGCCCCCACGCCGTCTTCTGGTCCCTCGTCGTCGCCGGCCCCCACGCCGTCTTCTGGTCCCTCGTCGCCGACGCCCCCCACGCCTTCTTCTGGTCCCTCGTCGCCGACGCCCCCCACGCCGTCTTCTGGTTCCTCGTCGCCGACGGCCCCCACGCCGTCTTCTGGTTCCTCATCAACGGCCCCCCAGGTTCATGCGCCTTTGTCGCCAGCCTCAGGACTTTGACCATTGTTTGGGGACTCTTGCCCTCCTTCCGAGGGTCCCCTCCGTTCACCCTGTTGGGTTGGTTTTTTGTTTTTTTTTCTTGTGGACTCTTGCCCTCCGTCCGAGGCCCCCTCCGTCCACCCTGTTGGGTTGTTTTTTTTGTTTTGGACTCTTGCCCTCCTTCCGAGGCCCCCTCCGCCCACCCTAGTTGGGTGTGTTTTTGTTTTGGACTCTTAGGGGCGTCTGGTATCCGCCCTTAAGGGGGGGGGTCCTGTCATGGTCTTTGTATTTTGTGTGGCAAGTTTGAGTTTTTCCTTCTACTTGGTTTTCTTCCCCTTTTTTCCCCAAGGTGCCCTCTTGTTTTGTTCCTCCTGTTTGTCTCGAGTTAGTAGTTTTTCTTATTCAGTTTAATTATATTTTTGTATTCTGGCACTTCCTGGGTTCTGTAGATGTTTTTCACCTTTGTCTATGTCCACCTTCCCATTTGTGTTTCCTTTATCTCTTTATTTAATTCCTCCTTCTGTTCTCCAGTGTGTCCTTACGTTTCCCTTAGAGTTCTCTTAGTTTCTTCAGTATCCTTTTAGTTTCTTTAGAGTCTTCTGTCTCCTAGCCAGTCACCTCCTGTCCCAGCTAATCACTTCCACCTGCTCACTCCCTCTCAGCTGCAACCGCTTCCCTTAATTGGTCCTGCTCCTTCTCTGCTTCACTCTTCACTCTCCTCCCTCAGTATAAATACGGTGCTCTTTCAGTCACAACTCGCTGGTTCGTCCATCATTCTTCCCTCTCTGGTTCCTGCCTTCCCTGTTGCCCGTCTGGTTCCTGTTTCCCCGTTTTGCTGCCTTTTGATCCTCCTGAGTTTTGTAAGTTCCCCTTCCTTGTGTTTTTGTTATTAAATCATCTTTTTGGATTTTGCTGCATTTGGGTCCTCCCTTAACCTTAAAACATGACAGAAAGACAACACAAGTAAACACAAAGTGCAGTTTTTAAAGGAGTCATGACCTGTAACTTTCACTTTTCCACGAAAAAAAAAAGTATTTTATGATTGCCTAACGATTTTACACTGGCTGGGAAGCCGATATTTAAAACTGAAGTGTTTGTTTACCCTTGGGTTCGTCAACCAGCCCACGTGCACGCGCACTCAATTACGTGATGTTAATTTCTGGCCGACTGAACATCAACTCGGCGCAGGATATACCATATATGGACATCGCAGACCTATGCTGCAAGAACCCCGCCCTGCCCCTCTACTCCTCATATTCAGTCAAGCCACCATTACTGAATTCCGATTCGAAGTACGAACTCGAGCTCCGTTTGAAAAAAGGGCCCATTCCGACAATCAGAGACTTGCTTACAATTGAAACGGTAAGGCTGTGTTTTTACTGGTATACTGTGTGTAACAAACAGCAGCTAACTGCTAATGCGGCTATTGTATGCTACCGGGAGTAGTAGCTTCGAGGACATCACGGGTAATGGCTGCTACTTTGCAAACAAGAAATGACCTAGAATGCAGTTATAAATGAAGTTGCGCTAACTGAGCCAGATAGTCAGAGTAACCCCCTCCTTCCTGTCACCAATCAACGTGCCCCTCATTTGCATTATTACCATGACCCTCCACGACAGCCAAAATATTGCATCAGATCTCGCAAGACAATAATGCCTTCAGAAATAAGGGTCAGAGGAGCTCTGTGTTTATTTTTCCCCCACTTTTTTCAACTTTTCTTTTTTAGAAGGGCCTGAAAGACTATAATAGAGCATGGGTATCCAAGGTAATACTAGGTTATGACTCCTTTAAATAAAAGTTTTTAAAGGTCGAAAAAAATACAAACCTACATGGCCCTGTGTGACAAAGTGATTGCCCTTAAACCTAATAACTGGTTGGGCCACCCTTAGCAGCAACAACTGCAATCAAGCGTCTGCGATAAATTGCAAAATAATCTTTTCCACATGTGGAGGAATTTTGACCCACTCATTTTTCCATAATTGTTGTAGTTTAGTCACATTGGAGGGTTTTCAAGCATGACACGTCTTTTTAAAGAGCAACTAACTCCCCTACCACAGTCTAACTCCGGTCACATTTCCTGTTTGAAAAATGCGGCAAAAGGAGGTGTTTCCTGGCAGACCAGTGAACGCTCTGGGGGAAAGGCGTGGCCTGCGCTGTGATTGACATGTTGACAGCAGCGCTGCTACAATGGCACAAACAGACAGCAAAAGATGCAGAGCACCGTGAGGGCCTTTGTCTCACAGTGATGTTTTGAGGTGGAAGATTTCTCTCCACGTTCTTCACAAGAGGAAAGGGAAGGAGGTTCTGTGGAGGAGGCATGGGTGGAGACTCGGGTTATTTTATACTCCATAGCGGCAGGATGGCTGATGTCAACCATCACCGCAGAGTGAAAAGCAATGAGCAATACAAATTCCAGTGCAGTATAGAGTTTTAACCTGAAGAGGGTGCCACACTGACGGTTTAAGGTAGAAAATTTATGTTTTTACTAAGATGTACTAGAACACCAAAATAATTACCAGAAATGTAGACAGCACTATTAGACACTCATTTATATAGTTTATCCAAAAAACAAACTTGATTTGGGGGTGAGTTGCTCTTTAAGGTTATGCCATAGCATCTCCAAAGTCTTCATTTAATTTTTTTCCTCAGCCAATTAGAGGTGGCCTGGTTGTTGTGATTTTGATCATTGTCCTGCTGCAGAACTCAAGTTGGTTTCAGCTTGAGGTTACCAACAGATGACCGGACATTCTCTCTCTGGATGTTTTGGAAGACAGGAGAACTCATGGTTCCATTTGTCATAGCAAGTTTTCCAGGTCGTGAAGCAACAAAAAAGCCCCAGACCATCACACCAAACACCACCATATTTTACTGTTGGTATTATGTTCTTTTTCTGAAATGCTTTTACTTTTACACCAGATGTAGCCCAACAAGACATACACATTCCAAAAAGTTCAGCTTTAGCCTCATCAGCCCACAGAATATTTTTCCAAAAGTTTTGGGGATCATCTTTTCTGGCAAAACTGAAACAAGCCTTAATGTTATTTTTGCTCAGCTGTGATTTCCATCTTGAAACTGTCCCATAGAGGGCATTTTTGACCAGTCTCTTTATTATAGTGGAGTCATGACCTCTGACCTTAACTTAGGCAAGTGGGGTCTGAGGTTCTTTGGATGTTGTTGTGGGGTATTTTATTACGTTTAGGGGGCAATTACTTTTTAACATTGTGCCCGATTGGTTTGGATGACTTTTCCTTCCAAAAACAGCTAAATAATGCTGTCCATTACTGCAGAAACAACCATGTGTCCTGCCTGCAGTTGTTAAATTATGTCAAACCTAAGTGCTCTCTTTTAGTGTTCAAAATGCAAAACCACCTGGCCAACCCAGTCTTATACTTAGTTTTATATACAGTGCACATGATATACTGAGTGGTTTTTACATTTACCAATCGACATGATGATGTAATCCCTGCTGGATTGGCCTGCCTCAGATAACAAATGAGTCTGTAAACTCTTTTCAAACGGCTCTATCCTAATTGTATGAACATTTAACTAAGCAAACCTAAGTTATTTATAATCTACGATAAAGCTGCACCAGCTGTGCCAGAAATGATTCAACAAGTTTATTAAATTTTTAATCACATTAAAGGTTTTTTTCTGTTCAGAATCAACAGGACTGTAAATAACTTTTTTTTTCAAAATTATACATTTTATAGAGAAAGGTCTTTCAAAGAATAATGATGCTTATTTAACAAACTTTGAATTTCTATTAATTGTCAGGCTGATTCCTCAGTGGAGCCAGAGAAGTTGCTCCTTCAGAATAAATTACTGTTTCACTACGTAGATTATCTATTAAACTTTGTCGACGTTACTGAGGCTTCAAGAATATTTAAAAAGCACATTGGTACAAATTAATATTTAATTCACTTTGTGATCATCCATCTTTGATGAAACATAATCTGGGACAGCAGATCATTAGTTCCTTACTCATGTTGCTTAATCACAGAAAAAAAGCTGTTTGCTACACAGATAATAAGAAATCACAGAAACAGACAGAAGATCTATTAAGACTTTAATTATTTTTCTTTCTTTTGATTACATTTGCACATACATTGTTGTTTTTCATTAATAAGTTACATCATAAATAAAAGCAACCTTACAGTATTTTGCGTTTTCACAATAAGTCAAACGAAGCAGCAACTGGCAAACAGGATCACATTTACCTAAAACAACTGTCCCCAGTTGAAAATTCTCTCATTTTAAAAAAGAAATATTCAACCAATTACACTTTCACAGAGGTTTTACAGGAAACTCTGCCCTAGATTTTTTTTTTGGGGGGGGGGAATTAAATAAGAAACAAAAAAAACAGGAGCATGAGTCCTTAAGCAGTGGAAGTCACAGGAGGTAGCATCTTACTCTCCTGCCTATCAATTTTCCTTCTTTTTTTTTGCAGCAGGCAACATTTATTGATCGCTATGATTATCATAGCCATCCATTCACATTTAACTGCATTTTTTCCTGTGTCGTCTCCATAGTGAAAGGTGCACTAGAGCCACTTCATCATAAAGCTGTAGCTCTGTGCTGAATGTTTGCCAATGTACAGATAATCTTATTTTGATTCACTGTCGGTTATTTATCATCAGAAAGAGAAACGAAGAGGCAGAACCTACATTGAAACATCATGATCTGAACATACATGGGAAGGTAGATTTAAAATATCTGTGCTTTACAGAGATCATATTACAGATTACATTTTCCTTTACGGAGAAGGAGCCCAACAGAATATTAAGTGATCGTACAGAAAGGGTGGCCAAATGATTAAAGGATTCAGTCCAAACCTTCCAATATGATAGATGGAACATGCAGCCAATTAAAATCACAGTATAATGTTCTGTAGATGAGATCCTTTATCTGAATTATATTAGTGAGGTAAAGAAAGGTTAATGCTTTCTGACCTCCGTCAGACTTTGGTTCATTTATATAGTTTTGTTCAGGGGGGTTGAAAAATGGACATCAGTAACTGAAAGTTTATGCAAACAAATGACAAGTAAAACTCTACAGGACCAATAGACCGTGTAGACTATAAAATACAACCATTCTTAATGTAAATCAGCAAGAAAAGCAGCTTTTCTGTATGGGATGGGCTGGGGCACATGACATTTAATTCATTCATTGTCCTCTTTTAGCCTTCAGAACTCCCTTAATTCTGGCATATATTTAACAAGGCGATGGAAATATTCCTTAGAGATTTTGGTCCATACTGACATGATACTATCTTGCAGTTGCTGTAGATTTGGCAGGTGCATATCCATGATCTGAATCTCCCATTCTACCACATCCAAAAGGGGCTCTTTCTATGGGACAGAGATCTGGTGGCTGTGGAGGCCACTGGAGTATAGTGAACTCATTGGGTAGTTCAAGAAACTAGCATAGGGAGATTTGAGCCATGTGACATGGTGCATTACCCTGTTGGAAGTAGCCATCAAAAGATGGGCACACTGTGGTCCTAAAGCAGTGGACAGCAGCAATACTAAGGTAGGCAATGGTATTTAAGTGATGCTTAGTTGATACTAAGAGGTCCAAAGTGTGCCACACGTCCCCCTCAACCATTACACCACGACCAACAGCCTGAACCACTGACACAAAACGGAATGGATTAATTCTTTAAATCAAAGTCTGACCCAAACATCTGAATTTCACAGCTGTGAAATTGAGACTTGTCAGACCAGGCAACAATTTTCCAATCTCTTGCTACCCAATTTTGGTGTATCTGTGTGAATTGTGTCCTCACTCCCCTTTTATATGTGACGGGAGTGATATTGGATGTGAACTTTGGCTGCTGTAATCCATCTGCTTTAACGTTCAATATGCTCTGCGTTTAGAGATAGTATTCTGCATACATTGGTTGTAAGGAGTGGTTACTGGAGCTGCTGAGCTAATCTGCCTATTCATCCTTTAACATCAACAAGGTTTTTGTGTTCACAAGATCTACATACTCTGCACACCCAAAAGATGAAAATGATGAAGATGAAAATCCCAGTAGATCAGCAATGTTTTTTGAAATACTTCAGAACACCAGCTTTGCACCAGCAACCATTTTAATAATGCATGATAACAGCTTTGAGGAAATTATTTACACTAAGTGAACAGGTGTCACCCTGATGTTTGGTAATAACTTGTGCTAAAACTGGATTAAATTGCAACGGGGTGAGCACCCGGCAGGAGGCAGAGGCCATTGAAGGTTAATCAGGGAACACAATGACCATCTGTTTTTGCTACATGATGAAAAAACTCTTACTCAGCTGATTGGTGCATTTGTATAAAAACGTTTTGCCAGTTGTGGCTGCCTGTTTGCTCTCCTGTAGAGTCATGACTTCAGAAAGGTAATTAGTTTTTTCTGTTGATTAAAGTTTGTGCTGGAAAAACACCAGTGACGATTCAGGAAGGGAGGATACGGAAATCCAAAGAGGTTTTTTGCAGGCTGCTTCCTCTCAGACTTTTTAACGGTAAGTAAACAATTAACTAACAATTAGTTTTGCATTACTTGTAAGTAAACACTGAGCATTTGTTCATTTATGCAAACATAAGCACAGTTGTGTGCAGAGTAACACATTAAGAAACGCAATAAAAACATACATACCTTACACAGACATACAAGTACATTCATAAGGTAAGCGCACTTCTTGTTTGGGGGGTCTGCCAGGTTTTTCCCTCTGCATGCCGACTGTGCGTCTGGCATAAAGGTTAAGGTCTGGAGACACTGACAAGCTGTGTGCTCTCTCTGGCTTTCACATACTCTGAATAGGCTTTATGAATGGCTATGACTCAGAGACTGAGTGAACACCAGGGTGTCGCACTCAACCCAATCCGACAACGGGTTCTGGAGAAAAGTCAAAAACCGACTTGTCTCCCAGCACAGCCAGGAACCGTTTTCAACTTAATAGGCCAACAGGTTTTCTTTTGCTGCTTGAGCCAAAGTGCTTTTGAACACCCCTATGCAGTGTATCTGTGTTCACAGGGGGCTTGACTTCATCTCTGTGTTTGTTCTCATTGTCCTATCGGAGCGGTGTCTGAATAGATGGCTGCCGTAAAGTTGGCTCTCGACGTTGCGTGGAACCAGTGACTTGGGCAGCCAGTCAGTCTTGGAACGTAGAACGTACATACTTAGTGCAATTCATTACAATAAGAAATCTATGATCACCTTCTAAGCATACAAAATAATTACAAACACACAGAACCTTGCAATTGTATTCACTCCGGTTGAGATAGCACATAATCTTTATATGTAAGGAAAACAATGCATGGTTTTCAATGTTTTTTGCAAACTAATCTCAAATGGGTGGCATACAATAGTTTTCAGCCCTATACATCTTCAGAATTCACATATTTAGAAATCAAAGTCAACCTGTGTGTATTTTATACTCAGTTTAAATACGGCTGCTCTGTGAAGACCTCAGAGGTTTTTCAAAAAACATCAGTAAACAATTAGCATCGTGAAGACCAAGGAATGAGTATGGGACGACAACTTACCAAGACATGGTCATCCACCTAAGCTATCATGCTGGGCAAGGGGAGCATGAATCAGAGAAGCAAGCAGTGGGGCAATAAAGCTGGTCAGAGTTGATGAGAAGAAAAATGTAGTTAAATAAAGGGCAATTCTGGGGGGAAAAACCTGTTAGAGGCTGCATAACAACTGAGACTTCAGAGGAGGCCGACCTTCCAACAAGATCATGACTCTAAAATTACAGCTATAGCTACTATGTAATGGTTTAGATACGCATATTAATTTTGTTATAATGGCCTAGTCAACATCTAGACCTAAATGCAACTTAATATCTATGGCAAGAATTAAGTGCTCACAAACTTAATGGAGCTTAAACATGTTGAAAAGAATGGACAAAATGATCATCAACATGTGTAAAGCTGTTAGAGACATACCTCCAAAAGGCCTGCAGCTGTTCTTGTATTGAAAATTGGTCCTGTCACTCAGAGGGGCTGAATCTAAATGCATGCCACACTTTTCAGAATTTTATATGTAAAAACTTTTTTGAAAACTATTCATTGCTCCTTGTCCGGATAATACACTACTTTTTGTTGATCCATCACAAAATCGATTAATTACAATCGTGGTTTTTAGTTGAAACTTCTCAAAATGTGGAAAAGTTAAAAGGATATGAATACTTTTTCAAGGCACCGTGTGTGCACCATCTTCTTCTAAATCTTCACCACTGCTCTATCAAAAGATCCAGCACTCGATTCACATTCAAATCTGAATCCAGACTAAAATCGGACTCAACAAACGGAGGTTTTGGCGGGGTGAGAGGATGAAGGCCTGACGTGAGGGTTTCAAGCCAATCAGCAGCATCAAAGGGTGTAGGAGCCCGTCGTTTCCTTGACTTTCTAGTTGAAGGCAAGGGGGAGGTGCAGATTGGGAGCGGTGGAGGTGCAGGGAGAACCTGGCTTGGGTTTATTACAGCAGGAGATGGAGGGAGCTCCAGTAAGAGAGAGGAACAAAGAGGTGATGGCAGGAAGTTGTCATCTTGTGGTTGAAAAGGCTGGGGCTGTTCTGTTTGAGAAGCAGGAGAACGGTCAGGAACTGAGTGTGCAGCAGATTTGTGATCAGAGGCCTCAAGAGAGCCTGGAAGCAGGGTAGTCAAAAGGATTAGACCATGGAAAAAAATACAGTGTCATCAAACATGCATTTCAAGTTCAATGTTTGAGACTCACCATCACAAATAATTGGGTCATCTAGAATTTCATCAATGGACTGTCGAGGGTCCATCTGTTGCACAGAGAACAGAAAGACGGTTCAGTACTGAGCTTAAAGATCTTTCAGTGACTTCTTATTTTTCTTTAGACCAACCTGGGCTTTCTGAATCGCCTCCTGTAGCTCTTCCTCCAAGCTGCGAACGCCAGGTGAGGTCTGAGCTGGACTTGCTGTAATCTGCAGTGGCAGCTCGAAGTCATGGCCAATCACATCACACGGCTAGCAGCAAAATCACATGATTGGACAAGACAGTATAAATCAGTTGACAGATGAGAATGAGTGCTCATTCACTTGAGGAAATTGACAAACATTTTGATGCAAAACAGCTTAGAGTGTACCTTGGAATAATTGAATTTAACGCCAAACTATTCATACCCCTTGAACTTTTTTTTAGATTTTCTCACATTACAGCAACAAATTAAAATGTATTTTACTGGGCGTTTATGTAACAGACCACGGGTGCCAAAGTCCAGTCCTTGAGACCTACTATTCTGCACCTTTTAGATACATCCCTGCTCCAACACCTGAATGAAATGGCTGAATCCTCTAGAAGCCTGGTAATGAGCCATTCATTTGATTCAAACAGAATAGAATAGAATAGTCCTTTATTTTCCCACAGAGAGGAAATTCAGCTGTAACAGCAGCAAAGGGACAGGTAATTGAAGCATTTAGATTCACACAACAAAAATATAACAGACAACAAAAACACGACAAAAACAGAATTGATCAAATCAAACTTAATTTATAAAGCGCTTTTCATACAAAAGTGCTCAAAGGGCTTTACAGATTAGAATGACCCCCCCTCCCTAGAACAGAAACATGATCACAGTTATGTATGGATGAGCCAGGTAACGAAACGCCATCAGGGGAGCCATCTCCATCAGCAGCAGCAGATCGACAGCAACAGCCAAGGCACTGGCCCAGGGCGCCTACCTGGAGAGCACCCAGGCAGCCACAGCCGAACCACCGCTCCCGAGGCAGAGGGCTCCCACAGAGGAAACACTGGAAGGAAGATCAAAATAAAAGGTTAAAATATTAAAATAAAGATTAGATTATTATGTGATTGAATGTGATGGGTAAGCTTGTACCCACCACACATATACTAGTGAAAGGTTGCATTCCGATTTAGCAGGATAGTAGTCCTCAAGGACTGGACACCCCAGTGCATATTTTTACAGCCTCTAATTGGTTTTCTTCCAGCATTACTCTGTATTTAGCAGAAATTTGCATGTGGGCCAAAATTTGGTCAGATGTTTGCTGTTTTCTCGCCAACAGGGCTTGCGGCATACTACAAAGTTGGATTCTTCTGGCTTTCGGTCAAGAATGCCAGATTTGTGGAGTGTATGACAATATTTGTCCTATTGAAAAATTCTCCCACCTGACCTGTCACACTCAGCATCTCCACCGGAGCTAACATGGGCCTCTTTGATGCTTTACTGATTAACACTCTCCTCACAGTTGACATATTTTCAGATTTTGTAAAAATTCAATCACCTTGTATCTCTTTTTTTTCCACATCACTTTTATACAACATTCTGTGTGGGTCTATCATAAAAAGTCCCAGTAAAACACACTGAACATTTTTTGTGGTTGTAATGTGCTAAAATGGGAAACTATCAAGTAATATAAATACTTTTGCAAAAATATATTTGTAAGTCTGGTGGATATTACCTGAGCAAACAACACCTCCGTTTGTAGATTTAGTTCTGCCTTCCTTTTTAGACATCCTGGATCCTGTTGCAGGAACGGATGAAGGGATCCCTCCCCAGACTGGTTGATGACAAGTCGAATTTATGCAGCAGCGTCACTAATAAATCACAAGCTTTCCAAATCTTCTAAACACTCAAACATGTCTGTCCTCACCTCAGTACCAGCTTGCAAGTAGCAATCACTAGGCCGGCTCCTCTTCCTCTCCCTCCTCTCTAGCTTCACACTCAGCTCTAGATGCTCTTGCTGCTGCCTTGGTTTCTCACTTTCGGTTCTCCAGGGAGTCCCACACTGTAGGGGTGAGGAGGACGACATGGGCAAACTGGGACTTGGAGTTCCAGAGGCAGTGCTGGCGGGATCTAAGAACACAGTGCTGCTGAGGCCGCACTGTTCACCTGCCAAACTGACTGACGCAGCATTTGTGAACACTTTCGGGTTTGTGTTCAGGGTCCCATTTGGATCTCTGTTGGGACCGTCGTTGAGAATCCCATTAGGAATTCCACTGTCTTGGATGTACAGCTGTTGGTTTGGGCTGCTGCCGGGCGAGTTCAGTCCGAAGCCGGGGCTGGAGCCAGGGCTCTGACAGGGTGGCAGCGGGACACAGGAAATGAGGGGCTCCAAGCTGGTGCCCAGCTTACAAAGAGGGGCAGGGGTAGGGCAGGGATGCTGAAGCTGGAAGGGACGAAGGCGCTGTAACAAGGCCGGCTTAGTTCCAGAGACAGGGAGGCCACGCTTACGCAGCTGCTGCCTCAACTCCGACACCTGAGGGGGCGGTCAAGGTCGAGAGCCAACTGAGTGTTTTTAGTTTCTTTTAATTCTCAAAAATGTTTAATACAATAAAAGATTTGTTTACCGTTAAATCAACCAGATTTGCAGGAAGAAGCTCTGGTTTTGATGAAGGATTTGTGTCTGTCTGAGTTTGGTTTGTTGTGGCGGGAACAGGTTGGAGACTGTGCGGTGTGGCACCACAAGACTTCACTAGATCTTTGTGATCTCCACTGGAGGATTAAAAGAATGATCAACTCAAGTACAACAATAATGCAGATATCTGCATTGCTACACTCCATGGGTGTTGGTCATTTCACCCCTTTGACGATCCATAACGTTTTAATTTTGGTCACTTTATAGAGGGTTTGAATGCAAATTCTGGAAAACTATGAAATTTGGTTTTATAATTTTCCAGATCTGGACATGTAGGGAAAAATAAAAACTGAAAATGGAAAAATATCGGATTTTCCTGGAAAATAAAATTTCTGCTGTCCAAAAGATTTTTAAACAACCTGCATTATAAAATAATAGTTTATATATATATATATATATATATATATATATATATATATATATATATATATATATATATATATATATATATATATATATATATATAGAGTGTTTTATATTTAATTGATATCTATTATCTTTGAATTGCCATATCTCAACTTGTTTTTTTTTTCATCCAGTTTTACTGAATATAAGAACCCACAGATAAAAACTCAAAAAACTTTAAAAAGGGCAATTTTGCTGTTTTTTTCGCTACCTTGACCACATTTGAACTTGTACAAACAGAATAAAGGCTTCAAAATGTACAAACCCTGCTATAAAAAAAATATGTGCTTCATGTAGGAAATGTTTGCCCTCATTTAACAAAGCAAAGTGTTGCACATTTTAAAGTAGAGCTGATTTTACTTGCCTGAAAAACATTATTACTGCAGCTGGAGGCATGGAGTAGGTACCAAATGGTTTTGTAACTAGGTAAAAGGGTGAATGGACCTGACAATTCATCAGTATTGTTTGCATACCTCGGTACAACTGTAACCTGCTGTTGAGGTTGTAGTCGCTGCTGCTGTTGCTGTTGACTCTGCAGGATTTGAAGCTGGAGGAAGACCTGCTGTTGTTTCAACAGATGGGAGTAGGCGGGATCTAAAGGCTGGGTAGGGGCAGGGCTGCTCTGTTTAGCTCCTCCTGCTGAAAAACGTGGGAGTGAAAACCCGAATTTAGCAAAATGAAGCAATATTTTTCTATAAATGGAGAAATATAGAGCAAAGAATTAGTACCTCCAGTCCCAGACGAGCCCTTCTGGTCTGGAGGAATGTATTGATGATACTTGAGTTTCCTCATCTTGGGTTTGATGTCCCGCGGTTTCCGTGGGCGGGTAAGGTGATTGAAGTTTAGGGAAGAGGGCAAAGATGAGGTGCAGATTGGGCTGGGAGGCCGAGCTGTCTGTAAACACACACATTGCCCACGATTCTCTAAACTGTAACCATACTATGGTTTGCGTGAATACTTTATGAACAGCTCATCCATGAGTTTTATTGGAAATGAAAGCTCATTGTACAACATTTGACTTGTTTGGCCCTTGTTAAGGCTACATTCTTTACAGATATGTGTAAATGCCTCACAAATCTCCTGATAACACTGTGTGCTGCCTTTGACATACACCACCGAGGTTTCTGTGTGAATATGTTAACCTTCATGGCAAACACCGAGCTCCCCCAGAAGTAAAAATTGACAGTAATGAATGCAGAGAAGCTTACACCAGAGCCTTGTTTTTCAAATTTTCCAAGACACATTTGTTCATCCTGTTAAGTTAAAGACCTCCGCAAGTTTTTTTATTGTTGTTTCTTTTGTTTTACCAGTTGTGAACACTACCAGCAAATATGTATAAATTAATAGTAAATATCTAAAAAGCTAATTGAAAAAGGAAGTAAAACAACAAAAACCAACTAAAACCTGGATAATGAGACAGGATGATTACCTTTGGCAGCAGGGGTGTAGTTGGAGAGGTCAGAAACATCCCATTTGATCTTCCATTTGGTGCCAAGGAATTTGATTCACCCAGCGTCACGCTCAGAGGTTGTCTGGCGCCTGTGGTTGCTGGAAGCAACGTCAAACCAGACTGAAAGCGTAAAATTTTAAGATTTCAATACAAAGAAACAAAGAGCATTGCGTTAAAAGCTTTCTGGTGTGTTTTTTCTTGACAATGCAATCCTTTTATATATAATATGTGTCTTGTGATAAGGGGTGATGAATGGGCTGACTCTCATTTCCGACAGTTATACCTACACGTAGCACTCCCCTCCTCTTTTCATTGGTCCTTCATTCTGATAGTGGTTAACATGTCACAGAAAATTGGGAAGCTCATACTTTATCAGTTTCATGTATTATTTGTATATAAATATACACATTAATAATTAAACATGCCTTGTGTTATGTTTAAACTGTTCAGTCCTGAGGCAGCAGGTACCAGCAGACAATTTCTTTGTTAAGGAACAAAAAGAAGAGAAATAAAATCTAATGAAAAATAAATAAGAATTATTCTTAGAAACAAACATTTTATTATGCCCTTTCAGTCAGTCTGTTGTTTATGCAGACATTTTGTAAAAGTTACTTCTATGTTTGTTTAGGTTATAAAAATAAAGTTTCTGAAGAGCAAGTAAGTGTCATTTGTAAAGCTGACTTTGTAGCACAGTTAGATTTGCTAGTACAGTAAACAAAAACACTACACCATATTTCCTTTTTTTTCCTGTTGGGAAGAACTGAGTTGATAAAGAGAAAACTCTGGCTAGTTTTAAAACTACACACTAACAGTGATTGTAAAATACTTAAAATAAGCTATTTTTGTTTCTTGTTCTTTTATTAACAATTATTAATAATGATATTTTTTAATTAATAAACATTTCAATCCAGGCCGTATAGTGGCTACTCTGAGAATTTTGAATATGTTAACATCAAATTGATTTACATTTCCCTTTTTTTTGGTGCAAGTGCATCTTCTAGCAAAAATACATTTCTGACTGTTTCCCTGAAAAATCACAGTTTTCATGGGGTTCAAGCCCAACACCCTCTGGCTACACAGTTAGGATGACTGTGAGAGTCAACCCCCTGGAAATGTAGAGGTAAGGGCTAAGAGTAAGGTATAAGGGCTCAATTGTTTTATTTTGTTTAACCAAACTTGCTGACCTTTTATCCATCTTGGGATGAATGTTCGATGGTCTATACATGGTCTATGAGTGCCCCCTTGTGGTCTAAGTAAGTACATAGGTGAAACTTTATTGATATACCACCTTTCAAGATGAAATATACAAAGTGTGTCGACAAACAAATGATAAAACCACAAACTTCACTTAACAAAAGCAGATTAAAATGTTTTAAATACTAAAGAAGTATTAGCTTAATTAATCAAAACATGGGTCAAACTGCAGTCAGTTGTAGCCACTTCAACCAGTCGGTTTACAAACGAGTGAAATTTTAATAAGTTGACAGTGTTTGCAAGGGGTAGCATCATATTAAATAGTGTTCATACGCTGAAAAACAATGCAGCTATCCAAGTATCTGCATTGACAGCTGTGTTCACCAGTCACTAGTGTTAAAGGCTTTTTGCTGTTTTCAATACCTGTGCAAGACTGGGACTGTTATTAAGGGTCAGGCCCACAGCTGAACAGTCACTTAGTGGTTGGTCAACTGGGAGCCCTGGCAGGGAGGAAATAGATGGCGTTTGGAGAGCGGCATGTTGCTCTGTGCTTAAAGATGAGATGGAGGACGAGATGTCCTCTTGGAAGACATCAGCGGGGAACGAGGCAGGACCTGAGGAAATAACCAGTCAAAGGAAACAAAATCAAAAAAGTAAGCAAAGGGAATTGAGTAAAGAAATTTATTCAAATGTGTCGGTATGCGTCAGCTCATGGAGCCGAATATTTATTTACCATTCTCCAGGGGCAACGTGTGCTCAAGCTGTTGCTCTCCAGCTGCTGGAGGTTGCTGGATCCTCTCAGTGAGGTTCTGTGAAGGGCGAGCCTTCCTCTGCCTCAGGGCCCCACATACAGTCCTCTCTACGGGTGAAAGACAGAAGGAGGAATGTTGCAGATAAAAAGGAGAGAACAGGACAGATGGGAGATCAGTACAGACAGAGAGAGAGAAGATTGAAGAAAGGGAAGCAACAGGACCAGAGAACATATGTGATGCGAGTGTGCAGAACAGCTTCGCCACAGGCAGTGAGTCCCAGCCCAAACCAACAGAGGCATCAGGAAATAGTAAACACTTTTTCCCCACAGGGAAATGTGTCGCCTTAGATGTGTGTGCACACAATCACACTCAACATTTGCTAAAGGTCAGAAAAAGAACTTTTAAAGAAATTATATATTTTTTTTAAATGCCTGATACTATAATGATAGGTCTTGTAAATAAAAGGTAAGGTTAGGGGGTATGGAAATAAAGAAGTGGAGAGCTTAGAAGAGGAGGAGAGATTAGAGAGAGAGATTGCAGTAACGGCTGGAAATGATGACTCCGATTGTCAGGTTGGCACGTTTATCATGTACTGTCAGGAACTGATGTGTCGGCTTCTTTTAAAGCAACATGCAACAAGGTCACATTTTAGTTTCACAGATGGTGAAGCACAATACACTATGAGGCACACACACACTTACTCAGCTACTGTACAGCAGATGTAACACAGACAGAGGGACCGCGTACCAAGAGGGCAAATCTGTTATTGTGCACAAAGCTGAAGGCATAGAGAGTAAAGCAAGAAGCATGCAGCAGCTTCACCATCGGCTTGGCATCACCTTGTGCAGTTTCATTGCTCAGACCACCAGGGGGCAACTTCTGAGTGGCACCATCCTCAGTTTGACGCTGCATCAGGAAACATTAGGTCAGTTCATCCTAATGAATCCAGTTTTATTACAGTGCTTTTTATCTTCACAATATGACTGCCAACATCCTGAGCAACAAGGATTCTCAATTTGCTCCAACTTTGTTCTCATTATTGAACACACCTCTTGTCACTTTTTATATATAAATATCTTATAAACATATTCATAAAAAGCACTCTTTCTTTGGTTATGATCATTACATGACTGCAAAAGTCTAATATATCAATTATGATAAATAAATTCAGATTCTTATTGTGATTTGCTGGAGTTCAATGTTTTACAATAAAAAAATTAACAATAAAAATTTCTTAGGTCATATTTTAAAAGGTTGATTGTACTCCCACACATACATTCAACATAAGGTTTGTATGGCTTAAAATGATATAATATATTGTCCAACTTACCTGAGCTTCACTCTGTTTTTTCTCTGTTTTTTGATGAGTGGGGGCAGATTTCAATCCTGTGTATACAGACAGAAGATTTGATTGATGTGACCAAATGTAAAAAAAAAATTTTTTCTTAATTATAGTTTTTCGTTTGAACAAACAAGAAGCTGCTGGTAAAAATAAAATCAGCAAAAACCTTCAGATTTCCACTAAAACCTGCAAGTTACAGCATGAAGCATCACAGTGATGTCTGAGGCAAAGCCCACAAGCTGTCAGATCAGTTTTGGCATATTTTTCTGTTTCAACATCTCTAAATACAGTGAAATATTGAATGGTCTGTTTCTTTCTAAAAGAAGTAACTAAAATGTGCTGTCAGATGTTTAGAACATGGTGAATTTACATTTGATTCTAATAAATCTGTACTTGTGACCCAATAAAGGTTTGTGATTTTAAAGAGAACCACCCAAAACACTTTGTTTCACTTTTTACATTTGATTGTAAAAATCTGACTAAAGAAATGCTTTTGCCAACTTTTAGCATTATTTCATTGAATAGTGACACTTTTGTGTCTTCATTGGTTTAGAACTTAACAATCTTTTGATTTGCATCTACAAAACCATTCAGTCCTAAGCCCAGGCTTTTTTTTCTGACACCAGCCCCCTTTTCTATAAAAATATTCATCTTCTTTTACCGAAATGTAATCTTACATCAAATGTTTTTTTAATGGAGGGAAAAAAATACTGCATAAAAAAATGTGTTTTTTGCAAATGGCACGCTAACTGTTGCCATCCAAAAATGTGTGTTGACTTTCATTAGTCAACAAATGACTACAAGAAAGTAGCTACTCACCTAAACGTGTTCATAGCCACAGCCAAAGCAATGATTTACAAACAAGGCTCGATGAAGTTTCTCTTTCGATCACACAGATATGTCTAAAGTTCACTTATAGATAACTGCAGCTCAGTGTGGAAACTTGGAGTCATTAATGCCTCGTTTTGACTGAGGTACGGCACGGGTTGGTGAGGTTCTTACGCTATTTTATGGGCTGACGTATTCAGGAGAGCGTTTCCACCGCCAGTTGCACTCCCACTGGCCAGGCGGAATAAAACCCAAACGCCTAACATGGCGTCATACTAGTGCGACAACAAATGTGGCGCATCACAATCTGTGGTTTTTCTGTCCCCCAATCAATGGACTGTGTTGTGTGACACCAGTAACTCCACCCTAACCGTACTGTACCATTGTCCAATGGACCAACATCTGAAGAAGGCCTAGCAATGGTGCAGTATGGGTCAGTTATATGGAATGCTTTTATATTGGAAACAGACAAAATAGTGTACCGACCCGTGCCTTACCGCTCAGTGGAAACGGGGCATAAGTCTTCATAGCAACCACTAGACACTATCTCCAACTTGTTTGTGAGTCATACCAGAAAAAAAACTTTTCTGTTCTACCATCAAAAGTGTAAATGTGTGGAGGATTAAGGTTAGATTAAAAAAAAAAGTTTAGATAGTATAGGCCTGTTTCTCTTCCTAAGGCCGCAAGAGCCTTATTGCTGTCTAAATTTTCTCAGTGTGAGTTTCTACTGCTGCAAAGAAAGACAAACAGTAAAATAAATGCTATTACAATATTTTCTGTGTTATTAATGCCATTTATTGCATCACCCTGGTGGATTAAAACATGTTTCTAAAGGTTTTACTATTTTCACAAAAGGTGAATTAGAAAAAGTAAATTAGATATGGAACGTCTTTTATTTAAAAGAGGTGGCTCTGCCATGGTTAATAACAAACGCAGCTTGCAGCCTGAGCAGAGCACTCAATCAAAGGTTAATAATACAAGCTAACCTGGGTCTGCATTGATTTCGCTCAGCCTTCGGTTCTGAATCCTCAGCTGCAAGACTGAAACAAAAAGATGATGAGCTGTGCTGAAAGAAAGAAAGACACATCTGGAAAAAGAAATTCAGCCAAAGAAAAGCAGAGGGTATGAGGTAATCAATCCAAGGCAGTTTACGAACAGCTCAATAATACATGCTTGTAAATCATTTAGCCTGTGTCTTTCCCATATCTGTAGATAGAGTATAAATTCTTTAATCCCTATCAAATTAAACACGCAGGTGAGGCAGGGTAGAGCTGGGCCTGTGGTACACTTTGGTGTGTACTGAGACCTGAAAAAGAAGTTGGGGAGGGGGTAGTACAGCAGGGAGAGGCTGGAGGTTTCTATTTATCCTTCTGTAAATCTATTTTTGTTGGTCCCATCCCCCTATCAGCTGTCGCTCTCTTCACAAGCTTCTCATACATCCTGTCCTGCTCACGTCATTATCATTTATGCTCCTAACCACAGTCTTCCTGATTCCCTGCCTCTCAGTATAAAAGTGTAGGAATCTTGAATTAATTTGTCTTTAACAAGTTTGTCAGCTCATTTTGCATCATTAGTTCCTCGTTTAAAATGTGGATGCCATGCACATCTTTAACTTAGCTTCTAATCCTCTCAAAACTAAATGTTAGTGAAGGTCAGGATCAAATCTGGACATCGTTCTTCTTTAAAGTTCTCACAAACAATTTTTGCCTCCTAGAAAACTTGAAAATGAGCATTTTCTGCAACATCAGTTACGATAAAGGTCTACTAGTAAAGAAGATCAGAGCCTAAATAGACTATAAAATTCCCAACTGCCCAATGACTATGCTTCCTTTGGAGACATTTACAGGAAACAGCTCATGTATTTACAGGCATGAGTTGGAGCAGAGCAGCTGCCTAAAGAATCCTGTTTTCCGGCAGCTGTTTGAACACCTAGGGGACTGTAATTTTCTCACCTTTCTATTTTGCAGCCATTCACGACAGCTGCCTGGGAATTCGGCAGCAGCTACAAGTTGTAGGAAATGTAGCAATATAATATGCAGTGATGGAAAGGTTGTTTGTGACACAGGGCTTGTTGAATCCTAAAAGGAAGTTATGCAAAAGCGATGTTTAAGGTTAGTAAAATGAGGGGCAGCATAGTTTTTGAAATAATTATTTATCTACATCAAAACTTTTCAGACTTATTGCTGGTGATATCAGGTTCAGTGCTAGTGTAGAGTTTGCTGGTCCAGTTAAGTTTTCCAAGGCCTTTAACCTATTTTATGCTGATCTTAATGCAAATGGAAAAATAACTCATCTAAATTGTCTGCAACAGCCGATTTCACCCAAGACTCCCCCACCCCAATACTTTTGTTTAATGCTATATGTTCCATATTTTGCTAGTATTGGCTTTACACCACCAGAATCCCATGGGTGTACACTATAGTAGTGGTTCTCAAACTTTTATTACAAGTAAAGCTGCAGTAAATACTGAATTTTTCAAGTGCCAGTATAATGAAAGACATTCTAAATCACTATAATAAAATAACTTGGACTTTGTCATTTTGTTGTGTTCTGTCTTTAAAAACTAAAGCAAGAACAGAAAAATAATCTCCAAGGGCACTGCATGGCTGGAATAGGTATGCAGGGTAATTATGAGCTCCTTTTTTACCTCGAAGCTAAAATATCCAAGATTCATGTGTAACTAGAAAAGCACTCAGAGAGTGCAGACCTCCGCCAAGGCAGCTCAGTCCCCCCAACAACACCCACCCCAGTTATATTGCTAACATACAGACAAACTTACAAACTAACCCTTGCAAAAACATAACCTCCTTGGCGGAGGTAAATATTGACAGAGTGGTCCCATAAACTACCAAGTGGAACATTAGGAGGTTTCTTGCAAACACCGACCTTCAAATCCAATATGGTTGCCTTTAATACAGCAACCTCCTTTGGAGAGCATGCTGCTACACTTTGAAAGTAAAAAAATGCAGAAACCTACAGGTTTATTAGCTTGTATTGCCAACAGTAGTTAGCCCAGCCACCAAGAACAATAGTTAGCAAGTCCCACTGCTGATCAAATTTAAAACTGCTGAGGAAACTGGAACGCAGCATATGCATTCACCAGGACTTGTTTATGGTTAACTGTCTGTTCCCTAAGTTTGTCGAAGTTCTATGCTTTTTCTCCATTGGACTTCTCTTTTAAAAGGTTTTTAAGATGTCTGAACTCATTTTTTTGCCTGCTTATTAGCTCTACATTACAGTTTGTTTGTATTTGTCTTGTAATTGTACCAACAACTCCTCTGAGCATGACTAAAGTCAACCCAAATGCCACCTGTTGTACTTGTACCAAAGTTTGAGAACCCTCCAGGCAATTCACATCGTTTGAGCTTTGTGTGCATATTCACATGGAGCCACGGCTGCCTCAATAATCTTATGAATCTTGTGTGTCTTTGAAAAGAGCCAATACTTGTCTTTCTGCATGGGTTTTGCATGTTCTCCCTGTGCATGCGTGGGTCCTCTCCGGGTACTCCGGCTTCCTCAGTCCTAAAACATGACTGTTAGGTTAACTGGTCTTTCTAAATTCCCCTTAGAAATGAGTGTGTGAGTGCATGGTTGTTTGTCCTGTATGTCTCTGTGTTGCCCTGCGATGGGTTATATGTTAAAATACATATAGTGCAGAAAAAAAACATTGTTACAGACTTGTGCTGCTAACAGTAGTTTGCAGGATCCAAGTTACAACTTTCAGAAAATCCGATCAAATCAAGCTTTATTTATAAAGTGCTTTTCATACACAAGTTGCAGTTCAAAGTGCTTTACAGAATTAAAATGAACCCACATAAACCACATTCCTTTCCCTCCCCCACAGATTTAAAAGCATGATCATAGTTATACCCCCCAACCCAAAGCTCATGCAAGCACACACTTAAAAGTAACAGTAAAAAGGACCATGGACTGAGTACAGATGAGCCAGGTAAGTGAGCTGATGCACTGAAAATCTGCAGCTACAACTCAAATTGAGCCACAACAGAGACCAAACATGTCACACTATAGATTCTCTAATCTGTTGACATGGAAATTGAACCCACCCTCCTCCCCCCACCACAAGGTTTCACACGTGCCATGCACACACCATACAGGTGGTGTAAAGTCAGCCTAAGGAACAGACCTATCACTTAAAAAGCGGATGTGAAATCTTTCTGCAATATCAGAAGATGACAGGTGTATAATCTATTCCTCCCTGTCCAACCGATTCTGCTGCACAAGTGAACACATGAAGTCAACAACAAATTTAGTGGTGAAGGGAAATGGTGTCACTAAGGTTTTACCACTCAATTCTGAAAAGAGCCCCACGTTATTCTGTGAACGCCAAGATTTAAAGTTATTTTGCATATTAATCGTCACAACAATCATGCCATGGTGTAGAAAAAAATTAAGCACCACATGTCACTCATATAGAGGCAGTGCTACAGTTTGCAAGCTTTGAGATCGTTTGCCAATCAAATCACTTAGACAATGTACTCTTTTTTTTGCTTTAAATCTTTGTGTAAAGACTGTGATATGCTGGTATCTCAACTCAAAATTATACCATGAGAACCTCCCACCACCAGCCCTGGCCTATTTCACTGTGAAAACACTCTGTGAGGACAAAAAAAACCATGTATCAAAATCATAATTAATGCACACTGCATGTGATGTTTTTTTTGCATGTGGATGTGTTAAGATCTTTCCACATGCTTTAATTAAACTAAAACACAAAATAATTTTCCAAATTCATGCAAATTTTCACATGGCTTGGCTCTTCATTTATTCAGAAAGTTTCACTGTTCCTTATTGGTAACTAGAAATGCAAATTCAGATGTTGTGTTTGGGTTTATTGCTAATGGTGGTATGCTACTGTCAGTCAAAAATTAGAAAGCCACATTCAATCTCATGACAGAGTAGCGGAACTGAAGCTTTTTATTTATGTTCTTGAAAGCACTTTTTCAAACTTTGACATTAGAAAACACAAAACTGGAATGTATTCATTGCCATTTCATGCAATAGACCAACACAAAAAAGTACATAATTATTAAGCTGAAGGAAAATGATATATGGCTGCCCCCATTAAAAAAAGAAAGAAAACTCGACACGTGTGTCACCCATATTTATTAAGTTCTTCTGATTCAAAGATCTGTAAACTCAGTTTTTAGTTCCATTTACAACAGCTCGTTTTTGGGGTATCTCTCTACCAGCTGTTCACATCTGGAAACTGACTTTTTTAGTTTTGCAAAATAGCCAGCATAATTTACAATTGGATTTAGGTCTGTGCTTTAATTGGGCCATTCCAACATGTAAATATGCACTGAGTCCAGCTCTGGCAGTATGTTTTGTCCTCCTGGAAGGTTAACATCCAGTTTAGTCTCAAGTCATTTGCAGCCTGTAACGGGTTTCATTTCATGATTGTCTTATATTTAGCTTCATGTATCTTCTCATCAACTCTGACCAGCTTCCCGGTATTTGCTGAAGAAAAGCATCCCAACAGCATATTGTCACCACCACCACGTTTCACTGCAAGCATGACGTTTTTCACCATACAAAGAGTTTTGCATGAAAATTACCTTCTGATCTCATCTAGCCACTTTCACTCGCTTCTTTTTATGCCCCTTGTGTAACTTTTGCCAAACTTTAAACTAAACGTCTTATGGCTTTCTATCACCAATCGCTTATTCTTACACTTGCTACTAATAAAGAGGTGTTTGGCTGCTTCTCTATTTATCTTCTCCTTCTTCAATGTCTAGCTTTGAAGTTGTGCCATACCAGCTCTAATTTTTTGTTTGGTGGTTTGAACAGATCTATGAGATGTTCAAATGATGGGATATCGCTTCATAACCTAACCCTGCTTTAAACTTCTCCACAGATAATTGGTTCCACACGATTTTAATCTGGGGTACCAGAGTATAGGGGGCTAAATACAAATCCACACCACACATTTTTTATTTGTGAATGATATAGAAAACCTTCTCCTTCCACTTCAATATTACAGTCTAATTTGTGCTGGTCTGTCACATAAAATCCCAATAAAATACACAGAAGTTGTTAAACTGCTTCTTTCAGCTCTTGCTAAAATATGATGACACACTTTCACACATTTCTAATCAAGTGAAAGCATATATTGTTGCAAAGTAGTTATTCTACCCCATCCAACCAGCATGATAAACATCTGGTTGATTCTCACCTGACCGGAACTTATTCCTGATGAGAAGTGATCTCTCAGAGGCCAGGAGAGTCATGGTGGAGTGGAACAAAGGATGTAGAGCCAAGAGAAAGAGGAATTTCCTCAAGTCGCCCTACCAGGTGGAATGGGCTTCTGTCCTTCTGTCTCTCGCTGCTTGGGAAACATCAGAGCCAAGGAGGGATGGGAGATGGAGAGACAGATGCTTATTAATCTACTGATGTAGCTAATATATTGATAGAGGCACACAGACATGGCAGAAATAGACTGAGCAGTGTCTTAGACCTGCAGGCTGACTGAACTCTATGGCGAACAGCCCTGGAAGTAGCAGGCCTTCCCGCAGACAGCCTGTCATAATCACACTGAGTGTCACAGAGGCCCACCCACATTCAGAGACTGAGCTAACGACACACAGAATTAAACAGGCAAGAGGCAGAGTGAAGAGCCAGGAGGAGGAAGAGGATGAAGAAGAGGGGAGCCAAGCCTGGATGAGTGACAAAGACAGAAAGCCCCGCAGATCCTGAGACATCAGGGCCCCAGGATCCTGATTGTGACGGACAAACATAAAGTCACAACACCTACAGCACGTGGCCACATATCTACACAATGACAGCAGCTTGTGTGCTAAAAGAAGAAGGGCTGACTCAAACAGAGGGCTCAAAATCTACATAAGCCGCATCAGTACGTACACACAACCTATTAACAATATTGATCCGAAATAGCTGGCAGCAGAACACCCAGAGGAAGCCTGTTTGAGTGTACAAACACACACACATGCTGTGGAATAGCTGTGGTGATGCATACTAATTCAGCCGGCTGTGTCCTCCTGCTAGTGGCCATTTCCATAAACACACACCAACTTTGCTTATTTATGACAGAAAGGGTCTAAAACGAGGCCACTCGCTCATTACTGCCGTCAAGCAACAAGAAGTTGATTGAGATTTCATGTCTGGCAGAGGCAAGGATTCACTGCAGGGCACCGAGGTACAAGAAGGAGCTGCAAACGCTAAGAGAATAAAAGCAAGAGAATGAAAGAGAATACTTACAGGAAAAGGGAGAACTGAGTCTCTCGGGGGAAATTGGAGTGGATTTAAGATTAAATTGAGAGAGGTGCGAGACGGAGGGAAGAGAGAGAACTTCGTAGTGCGGTTAATGACACTTTCTGTCTTTCATGTTCTTTTCATGTCTTTTTTCTTCCTGTTTCCACACTTCTTAGTTCTTTGTCCTGAAGGTGCAGAAGCAAGGAGGAGAAGGATCTGCAGTTTCTCTGTCCCCTCACTCTCTAAACTTCTCTCTCTCTCTGCCCCGTCCGCCCCTAACACATCCCAGATCCTTGGTGCCAACTGTGAGGGACTGTCAAACCTCACCCCCCACCCCCACTTTATGACCTCGTCTCCCATCCTCACTCTCCTCCCTCAAAGCCAGTCACCCTCCCCTGACACCTGCTGGCTGCTTGACAGTGGCTCAAAGACAAGCACTCATATTTGTACTTGACTTTGACAGGAGCAGAACCACAGATAAAAATTAGTGCAGTTCCTTAAAGCGAGGAGCTGAACTGGCACATAATGTGATGGTTAGAAAAGAGAAACCAGGATAAGGAGACGGTTTATTACACAGCAACAGGAGAAGCCCTGGAGTGGTTTGGACTCACATCAAATTATGTGCTGCAGCAGGACTGCAGGCTCATATGCTCCTGTCAAGATACCTTTGGGTCACCCGGTAAAGTGATTTAGTAGTGTGTGTACATGTGAGTTTGTGTGTGGCACCATGGAAAGTCACAGGTCGGTAAGTTTGCACACTTTACAGCGTCTCTATGCACCTGCCAGCAAGCAAAATCACCTAAGCCTCACCTCAGTGTTACAGCTCACCTGGGGGAACGAATAGGGGAGGGTTTGCCTGCATGTGCCTGCACACACTTTTACATGTGTAACTATAGGCTGTCAGAGGGAGGGGTAGAAAAGTGGGGTAAGTGACTCTGTAGCTGGACCACCTGTTCCTCCAGTTTGACAGACAAGCTGGTGTGTGTGCTGGTTCAGCAGGTCATAGAGAAGAGAGAGGGGTGGCAGAAAGGGCGACGTAGAGAGAGGACGATGAGGAGGAGAGGGTAGCACAACATGCTGGTTGGTCAGGAGAGGAGGTCCTGACAGAGAAGTAGAAGGAGGTTAGATCCATTTTATTTGACTGGGAGTCCACTAAACAGAGAAATACCTTGCAAAAGTGTTCATATTCACATTTTGTTTAATCACTACCACAAACTTCAACTTTAATTCGATTTTATGTAATCGAGCAATACGAGGTAACATATAATAATGATATGGAAGGAAAGCCCTAACCCTTCAATTCGTTTTTACAAGTTAAGAACCTTAGGATTGTTGCTTGTGTTTATATTTAACCCATTACCTTGAAACCCCTAAATAAGATCCAGTGTAACTTAACCTTAATTTAAATCCAGCTGTTTGGAGAACAATGCAAAGATTTGGTCATGGAGACAAAGGAAATAAGGAGACCAGTTGAGGAGTTGTGCAAAAGTTAAATCAGACTTCCATATAGATCAAATCTATAAGGAAGGGTCACAAGAAGAAGGTCATTGCTAAAAGAATGGCAAGTTTTTATTGTATTTTACAAGCAAACATCTGGAAGAAGTTGCTCTGGTTGTCCGTCCGTCCGTCCGTCCATCCGTCCATAACTTGTGGCTCTGGAGTCACAAGTGGCTTTTTGTACCTTCCACAATGGCTCTTGATAACTTTGGCAAAAAAGTGTAAAGAACCAGCATATGTTTTTAAATATAGATAAAATAATGAATAAAGTTTTGAGCAATTTAACATTTTTCCCATGGGATAATTGAATTGAATTTCCACAACAGAATGACACCAAAAGCACCATTAATATTTTTTAGATGCGTTATTCTTGTCATCAGGTTGAAAAATATCTGTTTATCTAATTTTCCACAAATATAAACATCCCATTAACAGAAAATGTATCCATCCTCCTTTTTTGCCAAATTAGATTTTTTATTTTAAAACCTAAAAGTAGTAACAAAAAGGTGGTTCTTTAGTAATTACAACAAATGTCCCATAGTAGATACTCATAAAACAATTATAGGTTTTCTTATTTCCCCATAGTTCCCACAATATTTGTGGGTCTAAACAAGTCTTTAGCTAGACTGAGAGCAAAATGGCTCTTTGGATTATAAAGGCTGCAGATTACTGGGCAAGAGGCAGGGTACACACTGAACAGGTTGTCCAAGGGCGAGACCAACAACAGGATAAACCTATGTTCATACACACACACACTAAGTGCAATTTAGCATGCATTTTTTTGGACTGTGAAAGAAAACCAGAGTACTTGGAGAGAACTCACACATGCACAGAGAGAATAAGTAAACACCATGCAGAAAGAAACCAGGACCTATACAAGGAAATAGTAATAACAACTGTTTCACCATGCAGCCCTACTCTGGTTTAGATAACACCCAAAGTGAACTTTTTGAACTTCACATCAAGTGTGTTTGAAAACTAACAGAGCACATCAACCTGAACACAGCATCCCTATGAAGAATCGTGGTAGTGGCAACATCATGCTGTGGGATGCACAGTTGAAGGCTGAAGGAGGTGGTGGTTCATCTTCCAGCAGGAACTCCCCCCCCCTCCCTCCTGAAATACATGTGAAAAGCTGACAGATATGCTCCTCTGGAAGATTTACAAATGTAATTGCGGCAAAATGTGGTAGAGGGCTAAAGGGAGCTTTATACAAATGTAGGCCTATTGTCACACATTATCTTTGAGTTAGTGACTAACATAAAATCGGGCGAGAGGTGGGGTACACCCTGGAGAGGTTGCCAGTCCATCGGAAATTCATAACATTTTTGGTAAAAACATGACAAATTGGGAGATAGGAAAAGGGGTGTTAAAACGTTTAGAAGCCACTTGAGCTCCGCATTCTCCAATTAAGGTTGCCATGGAACAACTAATGGATCACAGACTGAAAGGGAGCCTCACTTTAATAAATCGCTAAAGATAAAACCACTCTTTCAGGTGCCATCCACCCACTCTGTCTGTGTTAGTCTAAAAACCTTCTCCTCTCATGCTCTGAGAGCGTATTTGTCAAACACTCTCACGATTGAAACACGTTGATAAAACCGACTGCAAACATAGAGAGACACAATATTGTTAGAAAGATGATGTAATCACTTTTCCTCTCTGGTTCCCCACCCCAGCTATGCCTTCTCCTCTGCAGTCGGGACTCCCTTTCTGATTAGCACCTGTTACCCTCCTTCTTTCTTTAGACTCCCCCCCCCACATGCAAACAAGACACTCACGCAGATGCACGCTCATACAGCATGGTGTTAATCATGCACTGTGTCTGACGATGAGGAGGACTTTCTCAGAGTTAACCTTTTCCCTCTGAAGTATCATATTTCTCTGGGCTCTTTACATAATAAGCAAAAAATGGGACTTCTGATTTACTAAGATAAGCAGAATCAGGTGATTTTATATTTATGTCATTCTTCACTGATTCTTCAGAGCATAAGTTGAGCTCTTCAGTGGCTCCACAGCTGTAAGTATCCCTCCACCATTTGTCAGAGTTCAGATAATGAGCCAAACACATGCAGTTTATCGTAAGTGTAAGTGTGCCACCACATGGTTCAACGGCGCAATAACAGGTATTTATGTCTGTAAAAAAACATGCATGGTTAGTTGAGCCTCCATCATCTTGTCTCTCAGTGGCTACAAGGAGATCTTTTGATGCATTGTTTCAGGAAGGTAAGAGTATATGAAGGGCCAGCATATATATATAATAGAGAACAGAGAGTTAAGATAGGCCAGTATAACACACGTCATTACATCTGCAGCCTCTGCCTGCTCATTTATCACTGAGTCTATTCTTGACCCCCCCCCCCCCTTACCTTTATTACTTCAATCACTTGGCAAAGTGCCTCGTGCCACTCAGATGGCCTGCTGCACCGTTTCACTTCACGCAACCCAAACACACCCCTCACACACACACACACTCATTTCAAAGACGCTCTCTGTCCGTCATCCATCTGTCTGTCAGTCACTGCACTTTGAAGCTCGATGCAATCTGGACCTGCACACACACGGAGGCCCATGTTCTGTACAATGCACCAGCTGGACGGCTGATGCCACACACCCAGCCTGCTGAATATTCACCATCATCATCATCACCGTGCTGAGAGCACCTTGTAGGGTCATTGTTGCAGCAGCTCCAGTGGTGTCAATTACAGGGGACAAAATCTGTTTTGTGTCAACTTGTTCCCTTTCTTCTTGACAGAGCTGTGCTGATTTAATGGCTGAACCTTCAGAGGACTCTCTGCAGTGCAAATGCAGCACTTCCTTTATATATTGACTCTGTCACTGGTTTTGTTTTAGGTGTAGGACTCAAAGAAAGAAATGTAATTAATTTCCAAAAAAAGTGATATGAACTACAAAAGAGACAAAAACAAATTCAGGAATTATAAATACAGAGAGAAGTAATGTCAAACAAAAGGCTTCTGTTATAATAATCCAGAGGCAGGAAATATGTGGTTCCTACAAAACATTCAACCACAAACCACAGTGCATTTAATTAGGAATGTATGTGACAGTCCAAAACAAAGTGTTGATTGTGAACAAATGGACTCTTATTTACAAATAAACTCTGATTGGGGCACCATAAATTTGTATTCAGTCCCCTGATATACTTTGCAGAACTGCTTTTCACAGCAAATACAGCTTCAAGCTTCTTTTGGGATATCTTTAAACAAGCTTGGCACATTTAGAGGGACTTTTTCCACAGTATTTCAAGCCAAGTCTCGCACACTGGAGGAAAAGGATTTGTAAGCGGACTTTTCTTTTCACTATTCATATTCTTATTTGAATTTTGGTGTGGACTTTGATTAGGTCACTCATTTCAAAGAGTTCCTGAATGCAGGAATTTTAACAAGGTTCCAGGATCTTAGGAAGAAAAAGGCCACAACATCACAGATCCTGTACCACTATAAACTATGGACGTGATAAGCTTTTCCACAAGTTCATTCTTTGTTTAATTTCCAAACCACCTAAGGTGTTAACCTTTGAAAAACTCAATCTTAGTCTCATTCCACCAAAGGACACTGGTTCAGATCAAGTTTAAGTAGTGTTTAACAAACTCTTTATGGTTGGGTTTATGACAAAAGGACAGAAAAGCCTCTTTTCTGGTATAAAGACATCCTGGTAATAATAATAATAATAATAATAATAATAATAATACATTTTATTTATATTGCACTTTACATTTAACAATCTCAAAGTGCTAAAAAAAACACAAAACAATTATCAAAACAGTTCTGAAAAAACAAGGAAAAGGCTATTATAAAAACATGTAGAAATAGTTGAATAGTCTCGGCATACAACGATAACAATACTTATCTAAGGGAAGAAAAGGCTGTCCAAATCAACCTGGTCCTGTATAAAAAAGGATTACTATTGCAACAACACATTATCAGTAGGGTAAAACCAACCTGTCTTATGACGGTCTAAACCCAGCTCACGTTCCCTTTTAGTGGGTGAACAATCCAACGCTTGGTGACAACTTCCAAAATCTGATTGCTGGTTGCATTTGTGACAACTGGTAATAAGTGTTTTATATCACTGTGGTCTCCAGCTTCAGTCCTGTAGAGCTACAGCAGCTTTTAGATGCATCCCTGCTCCAACGCACCTGGATCAAATGACTATTCCATCCTCAGCATTCAGTCATTCAGCTCTGCAGAGGCTGGTAATGAGCCATTAATTAGATTCTGGTGTGCTTGAGCAGGGATCCATCTAGACCATGCGTGTCCAATTCCAAGCCTTGGAATTGGACTGGTCTCCAGCCAGTTTTAGATGTGTCTCTGCTCCAACACAGCTGATTCAAATGGTCCGACTACCTCCTCAGCATGTCAAAGTTCTGCAGAGGTCTGCTAATGGGCCATTATTTGATTCAGGTGTGCTGAGCCAGGGAAAGAACTAAAACATGCAGGAAACCGGCCCTTGAGGACCGGATTTGGGCACCACTGAGACGCAGCAGCATAGTAGCTCTCCAGGACTGGAGTTGGAGACCCCTGCTGAGGAGGAATTTTGGACCATTCCTCTTTTCAGAATTTATTTTTATCCTGCCAAATTAGGTTTTTAAACATGAAGGCCCTGTTCATGATGCTGCACCATCTCATTCAGGTTTTAGTCAAAACTTTGATCAGGTCATTCCAAAAACCTTTGTGTTCCTTTTTGAGCCATCCAGGATCTTTTGATGTGCTTTGGATTATTGTCCTAATGCAATTGGTAGCACTGTTGCCTTGCAGCAAGAAGGCCTGGGTTTGAATCTTGGCCTGGGGTCTTTCTGTATGGAGTTTGCATGTTCTGCATGTGTGGGTTTACTCCAGCTTCCTCCCACAGTCCAAAAACATGACTGTTAGGTGAATTGGTCTCTCTATATTGCCCTTATGGGTGCGGGTCTCTGTGGTGGCCTGCAATGGACTGGCGACCTGTCCAGGGTGTACCCTGCATCTTGCCCCGTAACAGCTGGAGATAGACACCAACCCCCCACAACCCTGCATAGGATCGAAAATGTTCCAAGAAGTATACGTGATAAAATGAACTTCAAGTATACTACTTTTTGCTCTGTTTTTCCAATTTTATTGGAGCAAATCCCCACTTCTCTCCAGCAACCTACAGTCCATTATTGCAGAAACTGGTTAGTTAACCTTTGAACAACTACCACCTCTGCCACTGACCCTCTGTAGAAATTATTTTACCAAACTCAAACAGTGCAGCTCGCAGCAGCCCAGAGCTCCTTTATCTGTGCAATGACCAGCTGAGGAATAAGAAACGGGACGACCATGACGACCCAGTCAGGTCATTTCAGCCAGTCTGTTTTTAAAAGCTTATCTTGAGCTCAGCCCCGTTAGGCTTCATGGCTTAAATCGAGCAGAAAATTCAAAGAGCACCAAATACAGAGGGCTGCCGTCCTAACTCAATTACTCCCTGAAGGCAGTCCAAGTGGCCAGCTTGCACACTCAGCCATCCACAATCCTTAATCTTTTTTATCACAAAGATCCATGCAAAGCCTCCTCTTCGGTGATTAATGTAGTGAAGAAAATCAAGGCCAGGGATTAGCCTAAATTAGAAGAGCGATACGGACCCTTGCTCTGGTACTCATTAGCTAAACGAGTTTCACGTCGTTTGAAGGAAAATTTGAGGAAAAATCAGGGTTAACAAAACACTTGATTCTGTAAAGCAGCTGCATGGAAAAAAAACTGAAAAGAAAAAGAAAACCGCTAAAAAGAATGTGACAAAAACAGATGAGTGGTTGCAAATATTTTATTCCAATAAATTAACATAAATCACACCTGGAAAAGAAATCTGGATATAGTGTTAGAATAACCCAAAAGCATTTGGTCAAACTCTTACTGGATATGGATGAAATCAGAACAGTCTCCTAAACAAAAAGAAGAAAAACAGAAATTTGGATTCAAATCAAACGAGTGCAAACAACTCACAGTGTCTCTGACGGTAGGAAAGATCACATCTTTCATTCAATATAGTGCAGAAGTGCAGCTTTTACAAATAATTATCTTTCTATGTACAACTAAAGCAGAGATCTGTTTAGACTAAATGTTTCTTTTCTGAGCACTTTAGGGATTTAACGCAGATTGCATGAAAACGCATCTTTACATGTTGATATTTTAAATAACATTTGGACTCATAAACTTTTCCTGTTTTTTGCAAAGTATAAAATCGAGATCATATCTTACTTTGTTTGATTTTGGCCCATTATTTGGAATGGGATTAATGCACATTCATGTACTTTACATCTAAAACTGGAATAAAAATGGAAAGCGCTCCTTTCTTTGAATGTTGAGGTTTAGACCCAAAGTGGTGATGATCGTCCCTTCCACTGTTCCTTCCTTCAGTTCGCGGTGTCAACCTCAGACTCAGAGACATCCAGAGTGGATATGGCAGAGCTGTACCACTCAGCGCTCTCCTCTTCCTCCTGCGCACCTCCTCTGCCATCGCCTCCCGCCCTGTCTCCTCTGTCTTTTCTCTCGTTCAGCATCTCCACAGCTACCTGGTGATATGGATGTTTGCGTTTTGTGTGTCGTCGCAGGGTGTTGCGCTCGGCAAAGCGCGTATGGCAAAGCTGGCACTGGTAAGGTTTCTCTCCGGTGTGCACTCGCTGATGGCGCTGGAGCTCACCAGCCTCCCTGAAACGCTTGGTGCAGATGGGGCACACAAAGTTCCTCTGGCCCGTGTGGATATGCTTGTGTCTCTGTTGAGAGAAATCATTAACTTTTACAACAGGTTTAATTGATCATTTTCCTTCACCTTTTTTTCACATTACAACCCCAAACTTCAACATATTTTATTGGAATTTCATTTGATATACTAACACCAAGTCCTGCATATGCAAAGTGAAAAGAAAAAGCTACATGTTTTTTGCTTTTGTTTTTACAAATAAAGCGCATCAATCAGGGAAAGAGCCAAGATGGCCACAGTAACAGTGGGGGAGCCTCAGATACCCACAGCTCTGGTAGGCAAATATGTTGATAATACAACTACAAGTAGTGCACACAACACATTTGGTTTTAATGGAAGGGTGGTAAGATGAAGTATATTTTTGAAAGAAAGCAATAAGAAGTATTTTTGCAATTTGTCACGAGCCACTTAAGAGAGCCAACATTTGGATGAAGGTGTTCTGGTCAAATAAAACCAAAATTGTACTTTTTGGCCTATATGCTAAATACTTCACATGGTGAAAGTTAACAATGCACAATTGTGAAACATGGAATTGGCAGCATCATTCTGTGGGAAAGCTTCAGCAGATACAGGGAAGCTGTTAAGAGTTGCTAGGGAGATAGATGGAGCTGAATTCAGAGTAATGGAGGGTAATACCTTTAAGATGCAGCCAGAGACAGAATGGACCAGACATAAATAAAACTGTGAGAATCTGTGGCAAGATTTGAAACTTTAACACGCCTCATCTGATTAGACTGAGACTGAGCTATTTTGCAAAGAGGAGTAGGAAAAATTTGGTTAAGTCAGGAGTGCCCAAGTCAAGATCTCGAGAGCTACCATCATGCAATTCTTTCAGATGAACTGCTCATTACCAGGCCTCTGCAGAACTGAATGAGGTGATGCAGTTTTTTGATTCAAGTGTGTTGGTTCGTCAAAAGGTTGCAAGATGGTATCTCTTGAGGACTGGACGTGGGCACCCCTGGGTGAAGTAGTTGATCTAATTTGCATTTAGGTCTGAGTGTGACATGTGTGGCTGTCTGTCCTGCGTGTGTCTATGTTGCCCTGTGATATACATCTGCATCTTGCCCAATGACCGCTGGAGATTCACAGCTATAGATCCAGCAAACCACAGTTCCACCAAGTATTGACTCGGGGTGACAGAAAGCAAATGCATGCCACACTTTTCTGTTATTTTTTAATTTGAAAATGTAAATTTTTAAAAGCATACATCATTCTTCTTCCCTCTTTCAATTATGCTCTACTTTTTGTTGACCAGTCACATAAAATCCTTCTAAAATAAACTGAAGTGTGAAATTATAATGTGACAAAGTGGGAACAGTTTCAGACTGTAGATACTTTTGTAAGGCATTCTACAGTATGTGTGTGTTCGTAAAGATGTTAGAGGTCAAATAGAGATCCCTCCCCTCTGGTGTTTTAAAGAACAAAAATACCCACAGTTTAGCACACATGGAAGCTGAGACAGGCTGTTACAATTTATAATTTTAATTAGCTTTTATTTAGCTCACAACATTCCTGTTATCCTGACATAACCTGGTTAGTCATTTCCTCTGGAGACATTTGTTGTTGTTTTTTTACTTACAAACTCTCATTGTTCACCATTGCCATGACAGTCAGAGGTGTACCTGTAATGGTAAGTGAAATGATGCATACAACATCCTCCACATTTAGTGCCAGCCCTTGTAAAGGTGTGCAAAAAGCCTTAGTAGATTCATCCTTTGCTTCAGCAGCATGATATTCCGGAATTGCGCCGCTCAAGGTGGCAGCATGTTGGAGTAGCTCTGTTACTTTGGTTCATATTTTTTTCTTTTTTAAAACTTTAATTCTTCCATTTCTGGTAGAAACATTGTTTTTGTGGACAACTGTTCTCTCTGGTTTTGAATGCTGTGCAGCTGGAAGGATTTTTGCTGATACTTTTTATTTTTGGACATTTGTTATGATGCATAACCATGGCAACAAGGTGGTTTACAACTGGCAGCAGCTGATTAACATCACAAAAGCTCAAATAATACCTTAACTACAGCCACAAAACCCTGATGAGTTGAAAAGAAGACGCCATAGATCCAGAGCATCCTCTACATCAGACTGTCATACAACTACAGAGCGTCTTCAGTCAGAGGCTTCTTCAGATCTGCAGAGCGCTACAAGAGATCATCCCTACCCACAGCCATCAGCATCTACAACAAATCTTTGAAGGAACTTGCATAATGAGTTACAACAACATATAATTTCCCTTTGGGATTAATAAAGTAATTTTGAATTTGAATTTGAATTGAATGATCTCCCGCTGCACATTTTGGAAAACTCAAGCACTGAATTTGAAAACATGTATTCAGAAATCATGTTAGTTGACAATATTAGCAAGCCTAGCAATTTCTATGAAAATTTTTTTTTGACTTAAATCTCTTACAATGCTCAAAGTGTTGAGGAACTTAGGAATACAAAATTTCTTGTTTCCTTAGAAAAACAATATGTGTGACACTGAGATCCTACACGTTTCAGTTCTTTCCCTGGTTCAACACACATGAATCAAGTGATAGTTCATTTGTAGAATGCTATGAAATGCAGAACAGGTAATTTGACCAGAGACACAGCTAAAAATGATGGGATACTAGCCCCTGAGGACTGGATCTGGACACCCATGTCTTAGCCACAAGCTACCAAGCTAGATTACGTCCCAAGCTTATCTTGCCACAAGTACCATGGTTAAACAAGCCAAAAATATCCATAGCCCATTGTTGGAGAACTACAGCAAAGAGTGACATCTTGATGTCCTGAAGAATATCAGGAAGAAAGGATTTTCTGTCATACCATCTCAAATTTGACTGTAGATTCAGCAAAACTCGACTGTAAGCGTTGTGCTTTGCTCAGTTAAAATGGAAGACCTGTACGTACTCTGCAACAACAGAGAAATTTGTTATTCAACTTGTGATGGCAAGAACAAGAGCAAAGTTTTCTATAGTTAGGACATTTTATATTTCACAAGAACTCCAGCTCAAAACTTTTGGGGGAACTCTTAGGTCCCTCCCACTGCAGCATCAAATCCAAACTTCTGACCAATTACACAACAGCTGTCAGAAAACTTACAAGATAAAAGGTTCTGTCCAGAATATGTGTGAATACATCCCAATCTGTGATGATATTGCCCTTTTTCTCTTTTAAAGGCTCTAGGAATCTTGTTACAGCACATTATGTCATGTAATTTTTTTAATTACTAGGGCCATCATTTATCAAACGTTCGCAGAGATTGTCCTATATTCTATCCTACGAATGAAATTTAAAATGTTCGTACGAACAGTCAAAAAGCCGGATTTATCAAATATGCGGTGGACACTCGTACACATGTTCCTCCGCATTCAACTATTGATCAAACCCACATGTGCTTGCCTAGGAACTCGTGCCCGTTCACAGTCATTTGCATACAGAAACGCCCTCAATTCGCCATATTTGGAAACACCACATCCTCTGACACATGCATTAAATCCTTGTGTTCTTCCTGAAAATAATGGCCAAAAGAGCAAAAAAAAGGAATTTCAGTAACACTGACTGAGGTCAAACATAAGAGCAAAAAAGCAAAAAAGAGTCATGATAAACAGAGTTTTTGAAAATTGGCATAGTTAAAACAAATTCCTTTAAACACCGATAGTTTTTGGCCTCTACTATCAGTGGTTCCTCTGCTTCATGAGGGCCCTGGACTTTTTAGGAGCACACCTGGTGGCTTCTGCCAGAAAAATGAAAAGGGGTCATCACTGGGTCTTTATAGTGAAACAATCCAAAACATACAGCCAAATCTGTTTTCCTAAAGCATCTTAAGGAAAACCTGTGGGGTGAGTTGAGGAGAAGAGACCATCAAAAGGGTAGAAGAGCCCTCCCTTTTTATGCTACAACCTTGAAAACCATATAAGAGGAAATTAAGCGCTGTCCAGTAAGAAAAAAAAGGAGATCTACAGCTTATTGGCAGAAAGGGTTCCAATATATAGATATTTTTGTTTTACAGTTTGAGATTAAGCTACTGAAAAACATTAATACTCATCTTCACCATGGGTGCCAAAAAATGTGGAGGTCCGCTACATAAGACTGTTTGCTTAATAAACGCCACAGTTTCAGCTTGAATCAGCTCCCAGCATCCCTTTCCTTATTCCTGTTATGGAGGGAACTCTTTAGCTGTATTATGATTTTGAAACCATGTCCAGTAACAAACAAACAAAACACTATTTAGGAAATATTACAACAATTTCTGGAACAAAATATCAAATATCTGGAGAAAACAAAACATCTCAACATAATGAAATAATAACCGCTACAAGAACAAGCGTTTTATCACAAGATCATTAACTCAAAACCTTGTTTCCTTAAGATGATGTTCTTAAACTGACTTGGCCCCCCGTGGCTTACATGTCCACCTGGTCAACTCCAAGCTTAAGTTGCAATAACATATAAACAGTTCAAACAGAAGCAGAAAAACATGATTCTATATAAATATTTCAATGGGCAAATGGTTTGACAAGTCTTAGAGCTATAAACTTAAGCTTCTTCAAACTAACCCTAAGATTACAAGGAGGAATATTTCAAGTTAGAGACGAAACTAAAGACTGTAGAGCCTGGAGAAGGGAAAGAACATCCTGGAAAACTATGGATAAAAGAAAAAGTTTTATAAAGCACAAAAGCAACACTTTATTTTGGAGAATTAGACACCACCACTAGCTGTTTTTCTGTGTCCAGTAGATCGAGAAAATAACAGCTAAATAATAGACTGCAATCACATTCAGTAATGAGGAAGAGCTTTGATTTGAGCTGCCGTATTTTCATGAGCATTCTGGCTTTGAAACATCTCTGCTGCAAATCAAGAGGAAATTAATGTGATCTGGAAGAGGTAACGAGTTGTAATGTTCCACAGTAACATCCACTGGGAGTTTAAATGGGATTGGTGGAAAAGCAGCGAGACACTGTGACGGATCACGGTGTAACATGCAGGGGACATCATATTAGGCCCCTGATTTAGTTGGCCCTTCCTGAAGATCTATGGTTTTCTTGTTTTGTTGTTATTTTTTTAATGCTGGACATATTTAATTATTCAAATTTAAGATTAATACAATTTTTCTAAGATATATTTGGGTTTTTGTATTATTATTATTATTATTATTATTATTGTTTAAAACATTTTCCTGCATTATAATCACAAACTTAAATGTATATATCTGGAGTTTTATGTAGATTTGTGCTTTATTGTGAAGTGGAAGGAGTGTGGCATGCCGTTGTATTAGCCCCTCCTGTAACTTCAGATGCAAGTCTTTTTGAAGTGTGATTGTATTTGCACATCTGGAGACAAAATCTTTGGCCCATTCTTCTTTACAAAACTTAATCGAGCTCCATCACATTGAATGGGAGCATATGTAAATATAAGTTTTAAAGTCTTGCCACACATTTTTTATTGGACTTAGGTCTGGACTTTGACTGAGCCTTCAAACACATGAATATGCTTTGATCTACGTAAAACCATTGTAGCTCTGCCTGTATGTTTTTGGTTGCTGTCCTGCTGGAAGGGGAACCCCCACCACAGTTTCAAGTCTTTTGCCATTTCAACTGGTTTATTTCTAGGATTGCCTTGTATTTAGCTCCATCTTACGATCAACTCTGACCAGCTGAACAAAAGTATCCTCACAGAAGGATGTACACAAACTACTATGTTTCAAAGGGGGGATAGTATGTTCAGGATGATGCAAGGTGTTGAATTCCCTCCATTCTTATAGAGTTGTGCATGTAGGCAAAATAGTGAAATGTTGTTCCCATCTGACCAAAGCATCTTTTTCCCCATGTTTGCTATGTCCCCTGCATGGCTTTTGGTTAACTGCTACTTACTGTTTTCTTTCAAGAATAGCTTTTGTCTTACTCCTCTTCCATGAAGGCCATATTTGCGCATATCTGATTTGAATTTTCAACTTCACGATTGTCCACAACTAATGCATAAAATGCTAACTAAAAACTTTCAAGTTTGTGGTTGTAACATGACAAAATTTGGGAAAGATTTAAGGGTATGCTGAGTTTTGATCGGCACTGTAGAGGAGAATAGGATGAAAGGAACATGTCAAGAAGAAGGGCATTGTAAAAGAGCCCAATGTCATTTACCTATTGAACTTATTGATTACCTTACAAAATGGCTTAATAACCCTTTGTAAAATCATTTAATTATGACAATTACTTTTTCTAGTTTAGACTGAGTGTAAGGTACATATGGAAATGGATAGGTATAGATTTTGGCTCAAAGATAGATTTCTGTCATTTCTGAACAGTTTATGTAAGGGATTATTATATATGTTAGTCAAATTTATCAACAGTGATAAATCTTTGTGGCACCGGTCTCTCCAAGATTGTTTCTGCTGTTTCCTACAGAGAAAAACAATCACTGTAATAACTTGCGCCATCCCTTTAAAATGACGCCTGATGAGTCTCCTGCTGTGCATCTAATGAAACGATAGTTACCTGCAGATGGCTGGAGCGTTTGAAGGCTTTGCCGCACTGCTGGCAGACATGAGGCTTCTTCTGAGAGTGTGTGATAGCGTGCCGCTCCAGGTCGGAGAGGTAAAAGAAGATCCGCGGGCACAGTTGGCAGCACAGCACCCTGCGTGAGCCCAGGTTGGTGGGAGACTCCGCCGGAGAGAGGGGGTCCAGGGCGTCGAGGGAGTCGAGCTTGGCCGATTGGAGAAGGGGTCCGATGGGAGGGGAAGGAGAAGGAGGGGGAGGAGCCATGGTGTTGGAGAAGTAGAGGTGGTCGTCCAGAGGAAGATGCTCTGTGTGGAGATCCGAGGAGTCAAACTTGGGTTCTGAGGCTGGTGACCGGTCCTCTGCCTCCGAAGCAGGTACAGCTGAGGGGTCGCATGTCAAAGACTCCGACTGTGCAGGGGAGGCTGTAAAAGTTGATGGCTTGTTGTTTTCACTGCTGATTTCTTCAGTAGATATGGCTTCACTTCCTGGGTTTGATTGAGAGTAGCAGATCTGAGTTTGGATAAGGTTCGCAGTGCTGAGGTGGCCGTCCTGCAGACCCACGGTGGGCGAGGAGACAGTGAGGGAGGTGAGGACAGGGCCAGAGGTCACGCTGTTAACACCTGACAGGATGAGAGGAGAGCTGCTGGGGTCCAGTCTGACTACCGGGTTAGAAAATGTGGGTAGAGCCGATCCAAGTGTGTTGACCTGACCTGAAGACATAGGAAGGGAAACTTGAGCTGAGGTTGTAGTAACCTGGGACAGCTGACCAGTCGAGGGGTCGAGGACAGCGATGGGGGTGGAGGTAGAGGTGGAATCAATAGATGTAGAGGGTACAGAGGAGAGGAGGAGCAACATGGGCGTGGAAGCACCCGGTGAGGCCACTGAGAGGGGAAGCGAGAGGCCAATTGGAGGCGAGGAGAGCTGAGGGGAAGTGGAGGAAGACAGGAGGAGGAGGGGAGCACTTATAGAAGGGTTGGTGAGGATCTGAAGGGTTTGGTTGGAGAGTGATATCCCAGATGAAGGGAGCACAGCTAGGTTAGCTTCCTGAGCAGCTTTAACATTCAGCTCTGCAGCAGCTGAAGCGTCACAGTTTGTCATCAAATGTATCTGATCACTGCCTTGTGGTGACAGGTCGCTGGCAGGAAAATCACCAGAAGGTGCATGTAGTGCATTCTCTAAACTTTGGCTAAAGCTCGGACACGCCAAATTTAATGACCCGTCTTCTTCTTCCTCCTGTGCCGAATGAACCTGATCCAACTGATGATTCCCTAAAATGGAAAGATCAATTTGCGGCACTTTGAGTCCCTCTGCACTGAGAGTATACGGGATTCCCTGATCATCAATGAGGAGGAGGTTTTCATTGTCACAGTCTCCTGAAGACAATGATGTAAGGACAGAAGCAGAAAAGTCCTCAGAGCCTTCATAGCTGTCTTCTTCCACCATGTCTCTGTCTCCATCTCCCTCGAACTCATCCACCTCCATGATCAGGGTGCTCTCACAGCCGGGATCCTCCAGAAAGCGCCCACAGATCTTCTCTCTTTTCTTGGGCAAACTGAGATCCAGTGGCTCTGTCTGCTCCTCTGTCTCACCGAACGTTCTCAAAGACCTGCAGTCAACGTCTTGCACAATTAGAGGAATATTTTGCTCGATTTCTGTCTCTGTAGGTTCCTCTTTAATCCAGTGATGGCTCAATAATTTAACTGCATCAGTGTTGGAGATGAGATCAGTCTCTGACCCATCAAGGTGTTTAACTTTTCTCTCTGCCTCAAGGGCATCTTCAGTGAACGCTTCTTTATTCCAAACAGCTGATATGTGGACTTTACCGCTGCTGTTCTCTGTGATAGGTCCTCCAGCAGAAACCAAAGCAGGTCCCCTCAAATGTGACCCAGCACAGTTTTTAGATTCAATAGTTGCACAGTTTGTGATTGGCCTCTTACACTGCTGTGGAACAACAATTCTGATCCTTATTGGTTGCTTTCCCAGGACCTGCACACCAGGCTTCACTCTAATTGGCTGCCTGATCCCAGCAATCTTACTGGTTTCCTGAGAGACCGGCTCGGATGTCCCGCCCACCTGTGCCTGTTCCCCGTTGACTGACTGAGCATCTCGTCTGATGATGGTCACCGCAGCTCTAACTGAGCGGGACTCCAGGTTACCCGGTTTGGTGCTGGGGGGGAATTTTTTATCCTTTGGGTCCAAAGCGACCTCTGTCACGGACCCCGGCACCTCTGCACACTGGCTGCCATTTTGGACTTCCAGGCTGCCACTTGTCAGGACTGAGGCCAACTGAGAATCCATTTTGGGGCATAACTATTCCTGTTTCTATAAAATAAAGGGGGGGGGGGATAAAGATTAGAAAGTTCAGCTATCAACATGAAATTAAAATCAAATACATGTTGTAAAAAACCGAGTAAGACCTGAAAATGTAGCCTAATATTATTATTATTATTATTATTATTATTATTATTATTATTATTATTATAGGGGTCAAAATGATATTCATCACAAATTTTGGCATTTTATAATAATCAGATCGTGCAGGATTCTTCCTCAATTATAATAGGAAGCAGCGCATATAAGCCAACATTACGACCTTCTGCTGTTCCTTCTGTTTATTTTTGCTCTGTTTTAAATTAAACTTAAAAGGAGAGGTTAGACTGAACTCGAAACGCAACGGCGCAAAGAGTCGAGAGAATTTACATTTTCCAGCACCATTCGACCACTTGAATGCAGCACGAATAAAACGTTTAATATTGCTTTCGCGTCAGAATATTATTCGGATTAAATCTCGGACTGCAGTATGTAGTATGTTCTAAATTATTACTGGGAATAAAACCGAGGAAAGCTGTCAGTGGAGGACGCCATTACGCACAGCCCTAGGTCCGAAATGCCTTTTTTTATTCTAAGGGTGCGTGTGCGCTTTGACAGCTGTCGGACCTGGGACAGCAGCATCACAATCCCGTCAGTCGGAGCGGGGGAAACGTGTCAGTTCGCAGCCGGAGCGGACCCCATCCTCCTCGGTACCGCAGCTTCCTCGGACCTACAGCCAGCCATTTTATGGAGCCGAAGGTCCGAGCCGCCGACAGCGCAGCTCCGGGGGCAAACTTTCACAGCGCGCTATCCACCTAATTCCTGTCTCTTTTCGTCCAGCTGCCGCAGGCGCCTGGATGGACCGGTCACGCTTTACATACATTTAAAAACACTGCAATAAAAACTATACTCCACCCATACTCTCGCTGCATTGGGACTGGCTTACCCGAGCTGTGGATATTTCCGGAGGACCAAATATGACTGTGCAGTGTAAAAAGGGTGATGCTGCGAACGTTGAGGGAGGGAGGGGTCAAATGGAGTTGCTATGGTGTCGCAGCCTACCGGGTCCGAGCAGTAGCCATGTTCAGCCTATGAGTACTGTTGAACCTGCAACACATGGGGGTTTTATCGTGTGCCATTAAAGAGCCAGAGAGCAGATCGTTTTCACATAATTTTCCTTTATTTTAAACATCAAAAATATAAAACTCACAAGCCCTGCAGGCTTGATGTGTCAGACTGAGTAGAAAGAAGGAAAAAAAGATCTCACAGTGAAATGTTTCACAGAGTCAGTTCATGGATAACATAGCATCTAGTGATGAACTACGCATGCATCCAGTGGTGATTTATATGTGGCTGATATGGCTCGTTTAGCCTACCAGGGCAGCAAGGTTACAGAGGCGGCATGAGTAATCAGGGTGAAAAAGTTATGCCAGTTGCAATGGTGTTCACAGGGCACAATGACCTTAAACAGTCTCAAATTTGATTTAAACATATTCTGGGAATGGAAAAAGATGTCTAAATCCATCTGCTCATCTATTTATCATTCACGAATACATCCCTGACCTCTGTAGAGCCATAAGTTCACAATGAACCTTTGCATGTATGGCTAAACATGCGATTACACCACCTTTTTTAATGTCAATATTTCCCATTTGCCCAGACTGAATTTTCAAAGCTCTCAGGCCGTTTGTTAGCCAGCTATATTCCGTACTGTAAGGAAATATGGCCACATACTGTGAGTGATTGATGATGCTAAATTTTGGATATGATTTGCAACTTCCAGTTTGTGTTTTGAAAGTATTTTTTGCAGCACTTTATCATCTCTAGTTAATTAAGATACAGACTTAGACTGATCAAAACCTGGTCTGGATTGTTGTACACTGCAGAGATTCTTCAAAACACGTTGAAACTATTGAAATCATAAAAAAGATCTGGTTTGTGGCAGGAAAAACTGGGGGAGCAGGGACTCGCCCCGGGTGCTGTTCAACTAAGAACCACCACTGCATACATCATGATTAAAGTCCACAGTACAGAGTAACTCAAGCTGCAGCAGTAATACTTAATGTTTGGATGTAATTAAGCATTTTTATTATTGTGCAAGAGAAAAAGAGCAGTAGGCCTAAATCCAAGAGAAGGAGTTTAAACTAATTCACAATAACTGTCAAAAACCTAACAGATGTTTAACAAAAAATACCTAAATGACCATATTTAAAGCACATAGAGTAGTGCTGAGTGTTCAGGATGAGTTCATAAACCGATGCATGTCTTGGTGGTTGAGATCAGATGTGTTAGGTGATCACTCTACGTCACCGGGCGCACAAGTTTCAATTTCCGACACCAGCCGATGTGGGAAGAGCTTGTACTGCAACCATGTGGGCTCTGAAAGGTAAAAAAAAAACGGATTATGCATCAGTATGATGCAGATTCAGGCTGGGAAATACAGTACCTGTGACAATATTCAAAGCCCTTTAAACATTCATGTGTTTTATTTGGATTTTATATGATGGACCAACACAAAGCTGCACTTAATTGCAAAGTGGAAGGAAATAATGCATAGTTTGAATTCCAGGCAAGGAGAACATTAGTCAGAGAAGCAACCAAGAGGCCCTGGAGGAGCTGTAGAGATCCACAGCTCAAGTTGGATAATATTCTGACAGTAACTGTTCATGCCCATGTCTACCCTGCATGAACTAAGAAATGTTTCTTTTAAGTTGGCAGAAACAAGAACAAAGTTCTTTCTGGTCAGGACAGGTTATAGTTAATGCAAAACTAATGTGCAGAACCCCATAAAAGTCATAATTGGAAAGGGAGGGTAGGACTTTCTCACTAATCACAAAATAACTGTCAAATACCACGAGAACAAAATGTGCCCTAGATGATGTACTAAACAGGCAAATTTACATCTACAGTCCCTGGTAGGTTGATGCTATATAACAACATTAAAACATGAAATCAAAAATAGATCATTAACAAAAAAATTAAGATAAAGAAATTAAAGACAGATGCTTTACGTATAAAAGTCACTATGACAGTGTATTAGTCACAAAAAGAAATGAGAAGGAAGTTTTTGTTGTTTTTTTATTCACCTGTTATAGACCTAAGATGACCTGACAAGAAGAAAGTAGACAAAGTAGGCTTTATAAACAGTAAAGTTGAAATGACACCGGCGCAAAGACCTACAGCAGCCATGCCTAGAGTAAATGAGCTTAAAAATGTATACTTTAGAAAAAGATTTAATAACAAATAAACTATTTATTATTTATTAATATTATGCTGTGAACAGACGCTTAATATGTGAAGCATGTTAAAACTTGTTTGTGAAGAACAGCAGTTTCACATTCTGCATTTTGTTCAGGTTCTTATTGGTTTATTCTCAATACTTCAACTTAAATCAGGAAATAGAATTTAGAGTTTTTTAGCACCTATTCAACTTTATTCTTGGAATCAAAATTTGACTTTACAACTTCATTCTGTAATTCAAAGAGACAAAAATCATCCACTGAAAATCATCCACCATTTATTATTTATTTTTTGCTTCAACTGCCCATAATACTCTATACAGTCGCTGCTCTATATATGATCCTCAATTTGATCAGTTATAAACCCCTGACTGATGGATTTAGAGAATAATCCAAGTATAAACTGCCGATAAGGAGAAACTTTTCCCACATGGAAACTCACAGTTAACTTTAGTCTTTACCAGTTTTTAAACCGTCCCTTCCACTCATGTCGCCTTTATGGAAGCCATAAAAACTCCATGTAGCCATATATGTGTCACAAAAAAATGTGGAAGAAGGAGCTTTGAGATCAAAATTGAATTTTTTGCTTGCATGCAAAAAAGGCTACGTGTGTGTGTGGGGGGGGGGGGACTGTACATTATCCTGAATGCACCATCTCCACAAACAATATTTGTAATATTGTAACACATAATATTTATATATTTGTAATGTCTTTTTTATGCTGTGATGTGTCTTGCTAAGGGACTGTAGATGCGAATTAGCTTGTAGCTAAATCTAAATACAGTGCATCAAATGGCAACATTTATGTTTAATATTGTACATGGTCGCTGCTCAAATAAACTTAAATAAATAAATAAAAATACCAGTGGTTAAACATGCTGTGGGGATGCTTCTCTTCAGTAGTGACAGCGGAGCTGGTCAGAGTTGATTGAATGCTTAATGGAGCTAAATACAGAAAATCTATGAAAGGCTGCAAAAGACTTGTGAGTGGTGGAGAAGTTCACTTTCCACAAGCAGGATAAAGCTACTAAACATACAGTCAGAGTTACGGTGGAATAGTTTGAGATGCGTTGGCCAATCATAGAAAATCAAAAATCTCTGAAGTCAGATATTACAATGTAGCAAAATGTAGAAAAGTTAAAGGGCTTTGGTAAGGTCCTAGATAGCTGGAATGGCCTGCTTGGGTTTACCAAGGTAGCACTCTGGTGTCTGAAGCTTCCCATCAAAGCAGGTCTGGTCTGCAGTGAAGCTGCAATGCTTCTTGGGATGTTTGCAGTAGAATGTCACGTTTTCCCCGTGGGGAACCATGGCATCCGTGACATCAAACGGCCAACGCTTCACTGCACCAATCACAACACGGCTTCGCTCAGCAGGGATGACACAGCGAGCTGCGTTGCAAAAACATGAAAGCATCATAAAAACATTTACATGTTTATTCTCAGAACTTTTATAGATCCAGATTCATTGCTGTGAAATTGAAAATTTCCTGGACCCAAATGCACTGAACCATTCCTCACCTCTACAGTGTGGTGGAGACGCGCTCCAGCTGCCGTTTGACAGACAGGTGATCTTCTGGGGTCCATCCAGCAGGTAGTTCTTCTTGCATAGATAGTGGATGTCAAAGCCGACCTCATACTTGGTCTTCTGGACTGCAACCACGTAGCCTTGTTGCACTTCCTTTGGAGGTTGGCAGAACAGTTCTACAGGACAGAGTTGTTCTGTTGTTATTAAGGTATTCATTTTATATTAGTTAATTGATTAATGCAAAAAGTGTGCATAAATATAATAAACTATGATGAGACAGTGTTGTGGAAAAAAATTTATATAAAATATTATGTTACAATTCAGCTCAAGAGAAGTAGAGCTCTAATGCATTGCTCCAAAATAAAAAATGAGCTCTCTTTAGTGGTGAACAAAAGATTTAAAAAAGGCCTTACAATCTGATGTGTGTATAAAAAAGTGAGCTCTATTTACTAATTAGGTGATTTGATTTCCTTTTGAGATATGAAAGTAAAGAAGTCTGAGTACAAATAAATGCTGTACCTTTTCGTTTTTACTTGTAACAAAACTTGAAAATGACGTATCTTGTTTCTTTTCCTATTCACTTGTGTTGGCCTATGACATAAAGTCCCAATAAAACACATCGAAGTTGGAGGTTGTAATGTGATAACATGTGAAGATGTTTACTTTGGAAAGGCACAGTGTATTGGCACTGAATATACTCTTACTTTAAAGAAAACGTTTTTCCAAATCTAGGTCATTTATAAAGCACATTTAAAAACAATAAATTTGCCCAAAGTGATGCATTGAAATAAAATGAATAAAAGATATGAAAACCAAGACATAAAACAAATATTAAAACAGTCATACAACAAAACAGAGACAATAAACAGAGCATGCCAACTCACTCTGGGCCAATCGCTATTGAAATAATATGGTTTTAAAATAGACTCAAAAACAGGAAGCAAAGATGGTGGTCTAATATTTAAACGCAACATGTTCCAAAGTTTGGGAACTCTAACTAAAAAAAACTCAATGTCCTCTAAGTTTATGCCAAGTTTTTGGGACAACTAAAATTAGCTGGTCGGCTGATCTAAGGGCCCTCGAAGGAAGATAAGGCTGGAATAGAGAGGTATGGAGAAGCAAGACTATTTATATTTATATTATTATAAGCCACTATTTATAAGCCAACATTAGGTTTTTAAGCTTTTTTCTGAGATGGACAAGCAGCCAATGAATGGAGGACAGGATAGGTAAGATGTACTCATGTTAGTTTGTACCAGTTAAAAGACGTTGGCAGCATTTTGAGCAAGCTGAAAGGGATGCTAGACTGACACCAACATAAAGTGCAGATGAAAGCGTGTATTATTCCCTCCAAGTCAACAAAACTGGATTAGATTTTGCAGTTTGCCTTAACTGGATTTTTTTTTGGCAGAACAGCTGATTTGTTTGGTAAATTTAGAATCCGATTGCATAATCATTCCCACATTTGTCACATGCTGTTGGATGAATGACTCGACAAAAAAAATTAATAAGCGGTATTATGGCAAAAAATATTGCTCTTCTCAAAACACAGATGAAACCGAGTCCTTTAGGCGTTTAACTATAAAAAAAAACATTTGGCCAAACATTGAGAGACAGAGTTTACTTACTACAGTTTCTCTCTAGCCCCCCCCCCCCCCCCCCCCCCTGCTCTTATAATTCAAAACCTTAGATAGCTTTTAGCAATCACTGTTTATCTTCTAACAGCATGAGCTCAGCTTCTGTGTCCAGAGTGTGTTCTTGCCGCTTGGTGCCTGCTGCCTCTGATAGCGAACCAGGCATCCGTCTGACAAGGTCCGAACGTACTGTCGATGTCTGCTTTCTGACGTCTGCCTGGCTGTCTGATACATTACTTATCAGACCATTACACACAGAAGGGCTTTGTTTCATCTACATGACATACTGTCTGGATGCGCCCACTAAAACAGAGAATAAGTAATCCAGTCCTAATTACATAAGAAATATTCCATTACACAGTATGAGGTGCTGTTGGGCCTGAATAAAAAACTTATCTTTTGCTTTCATCGAAGCTGAAAAAACTCAGAGCCATGCAAGCCTTCAATGGGATTTAATAGGGGTTGGATGAAGCATAGATTATAAAGCGTTGGATTTAGGTAAACCTGGCAGTCGTCTGTGTAGCAGGGGAAAGAAATATCGTGTTTTTCAAGAAAGGTGAAAAAAAATATGTTTTTTTCTTTTACACCAAATAATGAATGTTGATGCAGTATTGTCAAATTTCATAATTGTGTTTTTATGGATCTTATTACTGGACTGAAAAGCTGTCTGTTAAGTTAATTTAGAAGTGAAACTAAGGGTGTATTTATTTTTCCATATCATAATTCTCCACAGGCTGCACTGCACAGTTGGTAGCACTGTTGCCTTGCAGCAAGAAGGTCCTGGGATTAAATCCCAGCCCGAGATCTTTCTGCATGGATTTTGCATGTTCTCCCTGTGTATGCATGGGTTCTCTCCAGGTAATCTGACTTCCTCCCCAAAAACATGATTGTTAGATTAATTGAATACTCTAAATTGCCCTTAGGTGTTGTATGTCTCTATGTTGCCATGTGATGGACTGGTGGCCTCTCCAGGGTGTACCTCGCCTCTCGCCCCATGACTGCTGGAGATAGCCACCAGCCCCTAAGAGACCCTTCAAGGATAAGCTGGAAAGGAGGATTGATGGATTGATGGATGGATGGATGGATAGATGGATGGATGGATGGATGGATGGATGGATGGATGGATGGATGGATGGATGGATGGATGGATGGATGGATGGATGGATGGATGGATGGATGGATGGATGAAAGGTCTCTGCAGCCCTATACCTCCATCTAGAGTGTTGAAATGTATGTAACTACATGTTCTCTATCACTCTACAGTAACTATTTTCACTTGTAGCAAAAATATTTGAATAGCTTGCAGCAAGAACCCCTATCATTTTTGTGAGTATTTCCCATATTATTATTTCGAACAAATTTTTTTTTAACCTAAATATCCTAAATATATCATGGAAAATGTTTTCCATCCCATTAATCAACCCAGAAAGTTTGAGTTTTGACCACAAGAGGGCAGAAGAGAACTTTGTAACGAAGCTTTGTTCTTGAAGGATCTGTATGTCTCCGTTTTATACACTACGCTGCTAAAAAAAAGTGCAGTTTCCAAACTAACACCTATTTTCAGTCTCTCACCTCAGCCACTCACTTACTCACACATGATTCACTAACCTTCAGAAGTGTGTAAAGTCCTGCTGAGAGTGAAGAGGATGTAACACACACACAGACACACACAAACTGTGGTCACTCTGCACACCTACTTTTACAGACCGGGTGAGGATGCAGCCAGGTCTGGTTCTCCTGACAGAAATTTTCTCTGCTCCCAACTATATCCGCCCTGCAGGGTGGGAAAAGGGGAAAAGTGAAGGAAGCAGATGGCAGGATGACACATACAGAAATGCCAACTAAGGAGCTTCATGGACCATAAAAGTGATATTAAAGTGAATGTATCCGATGCATCTGTGTCTTGCTTAAAGTGTGTGTGTGAGTATGAGTGCAGCAGCTCTGGCTGACACATACATTCTGGCTCATCCTTTCCTGTGAGATGATTCAGTATGTAAATGGGAAGTCGATACAAGATTTGACTGTAATGACCTAGTTAGCTCCATTGGAGGCATCATCAGCTGGGAGATCAAAATGAATTCCCTGCCATTCACCGCTCATCACACCAGCCTTCCCCTCCCTCCCTCCCTCTCTTTTCTTTCTTTCACACTCCATCTATCACTTCCTCCGCTCCTTTCTCTGTAACTCAGAGCCACACTCACTCACTTACCCAGACAGGCAGCTGTAGCGGATTGAAGTCCCCACAGAGGCGTTGCCGTGGATGCTGAAGGTGTTGATCACCTCCTCTGTCAAAGGGCAGGTTTGAGTCGGAGCCTCTGTGGTACAAGGTAAAAGCAGAAAGTGAAAGGTTGAACATCAGAGTGACAGGAAATATCTCTAAATATTTATTCAGCCAAAAGCAGTGATTTGTGATCAAATCTGAGCAAATGTAGGATATAATTAATTTTATTCAGGTGTAAAAGGGGGCCCCGAGAGCTGATAGAAAGAGCTGATAGAAAAATGTGAGTTTTTATTGGTTTTATACTCAGGCAGCCCCTTTCTCTTTATTTTTTTTAATGCTGTTGGTCCAGTTTTACTGAGCTTCTGGTATTTTTGCAATGGAAAACATCAGCTTCTGGATGTGCAACATTGGTAGAGACATACGTCAGAAGACTTGCAACTGTAATTGCAATGAAAGATGGTCAGTCACAAAGCATGCCTTATAAAATATATTGAGGTTTGTGGTTGCTATGTGACAAAATGTGGTACTGATGCTCTGCTAAAGCGCTGCAGAACCACAAAACTTACAGGAACCTGACAGGGATTTGACAGCTTCTTTTACATAAAGAAAATATATGAATGCATACCTCTCTACAAGCATGTAGAATTATTAAACTGTGATCCATAATGTATTCCTATATAAACCCAATACTGTTTAACCCAGACCTTCTATAACCCACAGAGGCGTTTCACCCAATGTCTCATTCTATTTCACTAGAAATAACCCTTCTTAGGTAATAAACCAAAGTTCGACATGCAGGTGAACCACCGCCTCAAACCTCTCCAAGCTTTCAGGTTGTATAACTCCTGGCTCTGATCGTTCCTGCAGCTGAGAGCCTCACGCTTGTGGAAGTATAAATATCAAGAGTGGTGCTTTGCAGAGAGAGGATGGAGTGACCTGAGCAGTTTTGAACAGGAACGCAGCTTTGAAAGGTATAGACTCCTCTCGCCTGAGGACTATCTCTGCCTTCTGAAATGAAGGAATGTTGAGATAAGAATGTAAAGGCACCTATGGGAGAGGGAGAATTGTTTTTTGGAGTCAGATGAGAGCCTGATGCCAAGTTCTGTTTTCACATAACGCCCCTCTCCTGCCTCGTACTGCTGCCGCCCCCACACGCAGTCTTTGGCACCAAACTGCAGTGAAACAGGTATTTCAGATTTATCTTCTTAAAACTACAAAACAACTATTTTGAATGAGCCACGGTAAAGAAAATGTATCATTCTGACTAAATGTGTACAGATCTGCTAACGGGGTTTCACTCATGCAAACATGTACAGGGGCACATCCACGCTATGTAAACTAAACAGCCAGAAGCTGCACGCTTGTCCTTGGCTCCTATTGTGGAGAGAGACCTTATCGGAGGCCTCAGACGGAGAAGGATGAGTGCAGAAAGAGATGAGAGGAGAGGAGGAAAGGACAGAGAAGAGAAAGGCCGGAAGCAGCATGAGCAAGAGAGCTTTCTGACTCTCCCGACTGTGATCTGTCGCCCACACACACACAGACAAACAGTGTGACACATCTGCAGCCCACCCCTCTAACACATCCAGTCTCACCAGAAAAATACCTCTCTACCTCCTGGTAAATACACACATGCAAACAGTGCACAAGGCGCACACTCTGACAGGGATCCGCTGCCCATCATCACAGACACAGATCAACTAAACTCACACCAACACACAAGACAAACGCTCTCACACGTTCAGAACCCACCTACCTTCTGGCCGTCTCTCTGAAGCAGAGAGAGAGAGCTGACAATTTTATCCTGATTACACATCTTCAAATAGATAAAACATATATTTTGAGGGTGAAAGCGGCTCGGATGAGGATTTTCCTTGGAGAGCACGTTCAGTGCAGCTGGAGATGTGTGACTAATGCGGTGTGTCTCAGATGTTAAAATTTGACAGCAGTGACAGGCTGACCAAAGCTAATCAGGGACGATCTTGTGATCCTGCATCTTAATAAGACAAGATAAGTACTGATAAATAACCAGAGGTTTTACTTTATACTTATAAGCCTTTTTAGATTTGTGTTTAAAAACATACAAACAGATTTCTAATATACCTCCATTGTATATGAAACAAAATATTCAGCACCTTCCAGCACTTCTAGATCCTCCAGGTATGGATGTCCAGATAAAGCTTTAGAATAAAACATGTTTTATTGTAGGAGCATAGTCTAGCTCTGAAACATGTATAAACACATTAAATTGAGTCTGCTTGTTCAAGGCAGAATAAAACAGTTAATCCTACTTATTAAACAGTACATTAAGTCCAGTTTATTATTCCAATCAGTTGAAAAGTTTTCTTTCTAAGGAAACACAGCAGATTGCATCAAGTCATTAACTTGCAATATTTAGCAGCAACATGGCAATTGCTGAAAAACTGTTCATATTTCCCTTTAAATACATTTAATGTTCAGGTAGAACAGCCCTAATGGAAATGTTGCTTGTACAGTTCTAAATCATTTGTGTGACAGTTGAATTAGCTATTAATTTAATACAATTTATGTGCAATTCTGTTCACATGTTTAGAGACAGAAGCTAAATACAAATACAAAACACACCCTGTTGTAATAAGTTGCTGCAAGTCAGATTTATTTAGTAATCTTTGAATTGCAAGATTTCATTTGGTGAGTTTATTCTTACCACCTTAAAGCAATAAAGCAAAAAAGGTTCTATATCTTGTCCCCCACAGAGCACCACACACAAAGCTGTCTTCCCGCACACACTCTAAATTCAACAAGTATTAAACGTTGAGTTTGTGGAAAATCAGTTTCCTACATAAAAATGTTGCAATTTTTATTTCCAGAATTTGTGACCATTTGCTGTCACAGCTCATCTGATACAAAAAAGAGAAACAAAGTAGAGTCCACAAATATCTAAATCTGCAAGAGTATATTTTTGTGCCTGTGTTGTGTAACATCCCACCTATAAACCATAAGAGCAATTCGCACATATTAGCAACTCCCTCTGTAAACATTTTGACATTTCTCGATCAATTTGTACTTGCGAAGCAGGTTTTTAGCACAATTGCTTCTGTCACTTTGTGGATGATGCTAAATTGGTAAATGTTTTCATGTTTACTTGCAGATTTCTGTCCATTTGCTTCCTTGTGTGGCAGCAGAAACAAACACGTTGAATTCATATGCAGAAAAGCACAAACTCATGTAAATGCACGAAGATATAAAGAACTATAATAAAAGTCTGCAACGTTGTGTCTACAGATAACCATGTTGAGTTAAGGCAATCAAAGAATTACATGTTGAATAGGTAAGAGGCAACGCTGGAAGTATTGGAAGACTCTTTCAGGGTATTTTCCTAAATTAGAAATTAAATATTGAGATTCTTCTTTATGCTTATATAAGACACAACATTGAAGGGCATTTTCACGAATGGATATAAATGTGTGCCAATGTTGGCTTGCGCATTTAGGGGAAAGTCAGCTTGGAGTTCCTAAAGACCATAGCTGTTGGGGGTATATCAGTTCCACGGAAAATGTACTATCAAAAGCTGGAGGTTATTGTGGAGATGGATTTTTTTTAAAGAGGGGAAAGGGGACTTTCTGCGATGTTGGATTTGCAAAAGAATGGTTATGGATGTCACAAAAAGTACGAGTCATCCTCCCTTCCAGTGAGGTTAGCCTGATATTTATGCTTAAAATCATGTTGTCACTTTATAAAGTGCCCAATACAAACCTTATGATTCTGAAAGGTTTCAATTGACGCTTCATGTACCAAAGTTAATAAACTTGAATAAAATAAGTATATTTGTGTTAATATTTGTCCCTATTGGACAACTTAGGCTCGCTCAGGAATCTCTGTCTCCTCAGTGAAGGATGGTGATTTTTTTCCGTATATTTTCCTTTATAATCTGACTTTTTTAAACATTAGCCAATGCATTCCATTATTAAATGAATCAATCAAAGAGGTGTATTAAGCCACTCAAGTTCTTTGTTATTGAAAATAGTTTAAAGAAGTTAAAAATACAGTTCTTCTTGTTCTTTTTATTGCATCCTGTTTGAGGTTGAAAGTAGGAGAACTTTATTCAAATTTACATTGATTACAGCCAGACTAGAGCTGATATGCTGATATGCTATGCCGATTGCTAAAAAAAAAAAATAGGAGAAGAAAATGGGGAAGAAAAGCAACCTGTGATCAATTCTGGTTTCCAGTGAGGTCTGGCTGGTATTTTTCTAATCAAGTAGATTATGTTTAAAATTATGTCATCCCTTTGTATATGATTTTGTAGCCCCGGAGGCCCCAATTTACAATATTCAACCAGGAAACAGACAAAGAGAAAACGGGGAAGATGTGCATGAAGTGTCTCAATTTCATAAAGGAAACCATGGACAGGACAAATAGTTGCCATTTATGGGGTGCCACTCTACCTTTCTAAAGAAAAAAATCAAACAGTTTCAGACTGCTTCATGAATTGCCCTGTAAGTGTCCATTTTTTGCCGAGCTTTTTTTTCTTCTGAGGCAAGCATGCCCTTTCTCAGCAAAGCTGTACATAAAAAAGAATGAAATGTTTAACTCAAACATCTTGGGATTGTCTCAAACTGAGCGAGATTTATTGAGAAAACGCTTGTTTTACTGTATGGGGTTTGTTTTTGTTGAGGTCTGATAAAGACTGGGCCACTTTAACAGTTTAGCAGCAAAATCTTGGGTCTCTGAACGTTCTGGTTGACATGGTGATGGGGAGAATAGGTCACAGTTGTGCAACACATTTAAGTCGACACATTCACAGAGGGGTTTCAGTCCTGTTTATCTGCTTCTCTCTTTTTCTCTCCATCTGGCATTCCTTGGCCATAAAACAACCACGAACAGATATTTTAGAAACAAAGTTTCAGGACTAAATAAAGGAAGCAAACATTTTAACATAAAACAGCTGGACATTTAAAAAGGGACCAATAAACCCACCTGTGCAGATGGGCTCATCCCCACTCCACTGTCGGTCACCCTGACACCGGCGAACAGTGACATCCAAGCCATCGGGCAACGTGAAGCCTGGCTTACAGCGGACTTCTAGCAGGACAGAGAAGGAGGGAGTGGTAGAGAGGAGGCGAAGCTCTGAGTTTTTACTCGGGAGAAGAGGCCAGGGACAAGTACGACCTGAGGAGGGGAGAGATGATCCAGGAGGGGAGGAAAGAGGACAGAAAACAAGAGGGCCAGGAACAAAACAATTCTTAGAAAATGTTGGATGGTAACCAAAGAAAACAATTATAGCTGAATCCCTTTAAAAGAGCACTAATGAGGTTGTATAACTAAATTGCTTGCAATTACAGTGCCCCACTTTATGACACACACATAATAAAAAGCTTGTGTTTACCTTCTGGTGGCGTTAGGGGGTTTGGCTCTATTTTATTTGCTAGGAAAAAACCCAGATTGTATGTTGGCTCAGACACACAGAGGCAGTTTTTGATATGGGTGATAGGGCTCACCACCCAAGGCACTATTTAGCCTGGGGTGGCAAAAAAAAAAAGTTAGCTTTTGGTATCAGATTGAAAGCCCTCTATTCTGTGCAAAGCTAGACTGCTTTTGAGATAGTTCATTAGAATGAATTAATTTGATGAAATCTTCGATATTTTTATAAAACAACAAAAAGTGGTTCCTGCTTGTTTTTTTGAAGATTTTTCAGGGAAAAAAACCCTTTCTTGTCATTCTGTTAAGCTAAGGTAAGTGGAAACAAATGTGTCTTCATTATCAAGATTAGATCATTTGTGACAAAACGTGTGGTTGTAAAGTCTAGCAAGTATCTTTCTAAACTAAACCTTCTTCTAATTTGGTTCACAGTATTGACAATACATTTTGGAAAGGCACATAACCTGGTGACATTGAATAGATGAAGTTTTTTTACATCATAATACAAAATAAAAACTAAATTAAAAAAAGTCAGTAGTTTTTGCAGCAGTGTTTATTTTTGGTGCATAAGAAAAAGCCTGCCCAGGTCTACCTTTCATGCACGAACCGCCTCTGCAGATACAGCTATACATGCACATAAAGGTTTACATTGTTAGGCATAATGAATCCAGTTACCTGGAGCCACACAGCTGAGACCACACTGGCCATCACACAGACATTGACGCTTGCTGCCACATTCTGCATCAGATTTGCAGGTCCGAGGGCACGTTCTCATTCTCCTCTCTCCTGTCTGAAGTCTCTCCACACACGACCCTGGTGTGACACCAACATTCATCACACACTGCTGCACTAATCATTCAATTGTTCACATCTTAAGAGATTCTTTCTGTCTGCTTGGTTTTTGTTTTCATTTTGGAGGGGGATAAAATCTGTGTGGGTGGCCGGGCAAACGTTTGCCACACAAGTTACCAGATGAGTATTTAGATGTCAGGTTTTGTACATATGTTGCTATTCAGCTATTAGTCTTGCTTCTTAAGTAAAAAATATGCTTTTTATGTCATTTCATGTAAAAAAATCTCTTTATAACTGGACTTTGTTTTTGAACAGAATATTTCCCTAAGAGCACTCCTAAAACAGCTCTAAAAAGTACCGTATTCATACCCCTTGAACTTTTCCATGTGTGGTTAAGCTACAATCACTAATTTAAATCTAGTTAATTAGGATTTCAATGTGATAGAGTGATACAAAAAACATAAAAAGTCCACACAATCAGATGGTTTCAGTAGTAAACAGGGTCCACCTGTGTGTAATTTAATATCAGTATAACTTAAGCTGATGTTAAGGTCTCAAAGGTTTGTAGAGAACATAAGTGAACAACTAGCATCTCACAGATCACTGTTAAATCCATCCTCTGAAAGTGGAAACAGTGTGGCACAAGCACACACCTATTGAGACATGGTGGCTTCCCTTAGGTGGTCTTGCACCTAAGGGAAAGAGACTGGGCAAGGAGAACATTTGTCCAAAAAGCAACCAAAAGGCCTGTGATGACCATGGAGGAGCTACAGAGGTCCACGACTTAGGTGAAAAGATATGTAGACAGGACAATTATTAGTTGTGCCATCCTTAAATCTCTCCTTTATAGAAGAGTACAAAGAGGAAAGCTACTGTTACTAAAGAGAAGAACTCCTGTTTGTGGTTCACCACTGTGACAACAAGTCGGTGGCGCATCATGCTGTGGATATGCTTTTCTTCAGCAGAGGTAGAGAAGCTTCTCGGAGTTTATAGGAAGATGGATGGATAGAGCTAATAACAAAGCAGTAATAGAAAACGTATTAAAAACTACACAAGACTTGAGACTTGGATGGAGATTCACCTTCCAGCAGGACAACAACATACAGAAAGAGTTAGAATGGAAAGGTTTAGATCTAATAGAAGGGCCCAGTCAAAGTCCATCTCTAAATCAAATTGAGAAGCCTTCAAAATTGATGTGCATAGCTACCCTCCATTCAATTGTGCTAAACATGAGCTATAAAAAAAAAAAAAAAACAATGTGCAAAAATGTCTGACTCTAGAAGCGTGAAGCTGGTAGCGACATACCTGAATGAGTCACAGCTGTAAAAGGTGGTTCTGAGCAGCAACGATTACAGTAGGATAAATAGAAAATGCACACCATGCTTTTGAGATTTAATTTGCTGAAAATATAGAAAGGTATGTATTATTTTCCATCCAATTTAGTTATAGACCACTTTGTGTTGGTCAGTCACATGAAATCCCTGTGAAATATGTTTAAAATGTCAGCATGTGGAATAAATCAATGAGTATAAATGCTGTTGCAAGGCACTGTATTTGAAGCCATAATCATCTTCTCTGCATGTCTTCTACTCACAGCAGGGTGCATGTTAAACATCACTGACACAAAACTTTGAACATGTTTCAGAAGGAGAGGTGAGAGACATACCAGGATCCAAACATGGAAAATACCACAAAAAACACACATTACTGCCTTTATGCACAGATGTTAACACCAGTCAAGAACATGTGATATTGGCCAATCTGCAATCGGCTGATCCAGGTCTAAATTTTATATTTCTTTTACAAAAGAATTTTAGTGAATGAATTTGATTAAAATAAACTACCAGCAAGCATCTGGCATTTTGTTTCAAATACAGCATAGCAAGCACCACAAAAAAGAATATGTCAATATATGCTTTAATTATACCTCATTTAATAAAAATTAATTTCCTCACAGTCCAGCTTTGATTTGGCGGCTTACCTGAAAACTGCGGGAAAGCTGCTCCGGTCAGAGCCCAGAGGAAGAGCAGCAACAGTGCAGAGTCCATCCTTAGAGCCAGACCTCAGGATGATATGAGTGAAGGACAAACACAGATGCAGCTTTTTTAAAGAAGTAGGGGGGGGGGGGCAAAGGGTGGGACATTACTGGGACGTGATGGTGGGGGGGTTTAGAGAATCCAGGACCTCACATCTGTTTTGTGTTGTGGAGGAAGAGAAATGAGGAAAATTCCACTCTGAGGGACCTTTCACCCATTTCTGTTAAGACAGCAGAGAGTGACATGCTTACGAATAGACCTGTAAACAAGTTTTTATTTTGAGAACACAGCTCGTATGATATATCTGACATATTCAGCTAAACTCAGCACATTAGCTGTTTTGGGTAATTCATATACCTTTTGTCATATTTTGTCACATTAGCTGTGACAAAATATGATAGTTGTTAGAGGTCTAGTGTCCAGCTCACCACAAGGCATGTAGGGGACACAGCAAACACGTAGAAGGACTTCTGTTCAGATGAGACAGAAATGTTACTTTTTAGACAACATGCGTGGAGGAAAACTAGCATAGCATAACACCTTGAATCCATCATCTCCTCGGAGAGACATGGTGGTGTCAGCATCATGCTGTGGAAGGGGTTTTATTCAGCAGGGACAGGGAAGCTGGTTAGAGTTGATTTGAAGATAAATGGAGCAATTCTAGAAGAAGTTTGCTGTCACAATCCTTGGGTGTTTGGGTTTTGCTTTTGTTTTGTGATTTTGTTTTATATTCAATATGTCTTGCTGTATTTAGTTAATTTCCCTGCCGTCGTTATTGTTATAATTGGTGTTGCCAAATAGGTTCATTCTTTTTGGTTTAGCTTCTTTACTTTTGTGTTCTGTTCCTTTTACATTTTAATTTCTTTTCTTTGATTTTTTCATGTCTGTCTAATTTTGTTTCAAGATCCTTTGAGGCTTAGTTAAATTCCCTACTTGTCAATTACTCTCAATCCCTTAGTTTCCCTACTTTCTCCCTGCACAGCTGTACCACATTTCCCCTGGTTAGTTAATTTGATCCCATTGTCATTTTCCACCCCTGCCTCAGTATTAAAGCTTCTGGGTTTTTTTTTCTTCAGGTGCACTGCCGTGTTTACTGTCTGCATTCCTTGACCTCCAGTGTTATTTTCTGTAAGTTCTCATTTATACTAAAGTACTCAGTTTTGACAGTCCTCTTGGATCTTCTTTAAACCTCAAACATGACACAAAGCTACAAGAGAGTGGTTCAAGTCAAAGCATATTCATGTGTTAGAATGACCCAGTCAAAATCCAGACCTAAACCCAATTCAGAATCTGTTGGAGGATTTAAAAATTGATGTTTACAAATGCTCTCTGTCAAATCTGAAAGAGCTTCAGGTATTTTGCAAAGACGAACAGGGAAATATTTTAGTCTCTGTATGTGCAAAGCTGGTAGAGAGACATCCTCAAAAGACTTGCAGCTGTAATTGCAGAGAAAGTTGGTTCATACAAAGCATAGAAAAAAAGAGATGTTAATAAACAGCTGTTTTCCTTCCACTTCACACCTATGTTTTCATTGGTTTTGGTCTATCACACAAAATCCCACTAAAATACATAGTTATGCTGTTTTAATGTTTCAAAATGTGAAAAGGTTCAAGTGATGTGAATACTTTTGCAAGGCACTGTATGTAGGACATTCTCTATTAAGGAGGGTGTTAAATACTTCTTAAATATCAAATAGGACAAGCACTAAGTTTTTCAGACAGCTGACGTGCTTTGGAATGCATGCAATGTGAACAAACAAGGAGAAGATCAAAATATCAGAACAGCCCTGGAGCATCCCAAGACATATCAGAGTCTGGCTATCACTCTGAACTTTGACCAACTCATTCCTGCCTCTAAAAACCAGACTTTATTTCCAGATGGAGCTTATGTGAAGCACAAACTTGTGAAAAAACAGTCAAAACAGAAGAGAGCAGCAGTGGATGAGAACAATCTTTTATTGGTGATTTTTTTTGTTTTGTTTTGTTTTGTTTGGGAAGTTGCAACTACATCCAAAAACCAGCCAGCTCAAACTGGCAGGGAAGTTGGGGGCTGGGCACCATGAACACTACTTATGCAGCAGTCACTACAAGTTTCACCAACCACATCTGTGAGGATATTAGAAACTGGATCCTGTTGGGGAGAGCAAACAATCACCGAGTGAGATGATAAAGGCTGAAAGGAACCGCCGAGGAGCATTGCAGTCGTGTGCATAGTCCTTACACAGCTCGAAAACAGAAGACGAAGGTAAAATAAGTCTGCATGAACGTCACATTCAGGTCCATGAGCCAAGTTTGTGAAATCCACTGGGGTCGAAGAGATGGCGGCGTTGGAGTCCAGAGCAGAACTGAACGTCCGAGGGTGAGCATTTCTGAGGAACACTCAAAAAGATTTTTCTAGATGCAACAGATCATGTCTCTCCAAAGAAAGAAAAACAGTCAGTAATATAGAATAATAACAATAAGAGGGTAATCATCATAATTATAACAATAACAATAGCTGTAATGGTAACTATCCATCATCATGGTCATTAAAGGGATTAGAATCACACACTTTCGCTAGCCATCCCTCCCCCAGGAACATAATAACAGTGTACTATGCCCCTGTGTAGGTGTTGTTAGATACAGTAAAAAGCTTACAGGTAGGTATGGGGGGAAAGCACTATCAATAGCAATAAGCTCTGTGGATCCAAATGGGAAATCTTGGCTTTTATTTGTTCCAGAAATCTGGGAAATTTTACACTATTCCACTCAATGGGGGGGGGGGGGGGTGTTACACCAACTTTCGAAACATTTCTCCCCCTAAAGTGTGATTATTTAATGCGGTAAAGTATCGATGTGCGCCAAACTGGTGGGGGCCAAGTTTAGGAGTGTGATACAACACTGAATGTATTGGAAAAGTTTAACCGTGGGAGCAAGCAGAAATAAAGGCATGGATATATATGAATTCAAAGAGGATGCAGAGGAGCAGGACTACCCAGGGCTCCATAGCATCACAAAGCACTCCGCTGGGAGAGAGAAAAAAAAAAAAAAGAAAACAGATCCAGATATAATACGAATTTCAAAAATATGCACCAGCTGACAGGGTGAAATTGTGTATTTAAAAAAAAGAAAAAAACTAAAACCACAACACCTGGTCAAGACAAGCACTGAATACACCTGGTGTCTCTCATTCTGTCTCTACTGAGCATGCCCAGTGACAGGAAAAAAAGGAAGTGCTCGAGAAAAAAATTCACAAAATGTTCAACAACACAATTTTTAAGATAATTTTTGCTCTCTATATTACAAATTATTACATATGTCCTCAACCCTGCTGCTGCATCATGACTAAAGCATCAATGGCTGACAACTCCAAACTCATCTAAAATAAAATGATGTTCACCATGGCTTCTCTGCATCTGTGTCCAAAACATGTAGAAAATATACAAAATTATTCTCTGCATTTGCTCTCCCTCTAAATTTTTCGTAAGTATTATAAAAATATACAATTCTCCAATAACAAAACTCTTAAAAGTCACATCTTTTTAAATCAGTTAAATTACTCTCTCTCTCTCTCTCTCTCTCTCTCTCTCTCCGTCAATCACTTTTAAGAGCTCAACATAACAAGACACCTGAGCTTCAGTACACAACCTTTTTCCTTGAGTTATACATTCATCATTTTAATCGTCAATGTCCTTCTCATTATGATTTTGAACTCATTAAGTCCATCAAACCATTGCGGATATTTGGAGTCTTAAGTTTCATTTGTCTCCTCTTCCTGATTTTTCCTCCATCACTGGTCACCCAGACGGTTCTCGTATTTACTAAGGATGTTGCGGCAGCGGCCCAGTTCTTTCCGCATCTCAGCCACTTCCTGTCGAAGGGCAGCGTTCTCTCGCTCCAGGTAGGCGGCCCGCACCGAAATCTGGTTCTCCTTTAGACGGCGTGCATCTCTGGAGCGCTTTGCAGCCTCGTTGTTTTTGTACCTTCTGGTCCAGTACTTCTCATCCTGGAAAAGGAACAAACACAGAAGGGACATTTGATGGTTTTAGCATCGGCTAGTGATCTTTCATCAACACACCCAAATAAAAACTTGAAGACAAGGATCTGCAGTGCGCAAAAACATATACATACATACACCAACCTAGCCTGATGTGAAAAAGTATTTCACATGTTATAATCATGAATTAGCTGTCATTAACCACTTTTGTTGGTTCAATTTCACTTCTCTCACTCTGATCAAAACAGAAATAGAACCTTTCTTACAACATGAAGCAGGCTAAGAGATCTTAAAAACCAACACATCATGCCCTGATATAAAGAAATTCAACAATAGAAGAGAGATGGTTATCATTCTGAATGGGCTTACAAAGTAATTTCTAGGAATTTGGGAATCCACTTAACTACAGCGAGAGTCATTATCCGCAAATGGAGAAAACACGCACCAGGAGTGGCTGACCAACCAGAATTATTTCAAGAGGGAATCGACCGAACTATTGGTAAAATAATCCGTCTGATTTCCAATCTCCAGTCTTCGTAAAGCTCTGACCTGTTGATACCAATTAAAACTAATTTCAATTTCTCTGTAAGAACTATAATATATGAGGACACTGGGACAACTTTTAAAATATCTTTTTAGGATTCAGCATTTGCCTTCAGCATTATCGATTATTTATAGTAGGAGTAGCGGAGACGTCACAGTGTGTGTCAGAACAGTTTCTGCAAAACAGAATTTTACTGTTTACTGTTTGAGAAGAAATACAAAATGATTGCAGTGTTTATATTTTGAACTATCTTTAGCGTCTTATTTAAACAATTATGTTAGGTTAACATTACTAAAACACCAGTTCATGTTGTCATTCCATAGAGAATATAGTTCTTTCACTGAAATTCCTCCTAAAAACTGCCAACCATAATCCACCATTTTCCATAGCACAGGTGAAAGCTCAAAAGAATAAAAAAAGACCACATTTTCTGTATTCTGTTCAGTCTTCCTGTAATCTGCTCAAAGTCTTGCTCTCTCTTGCTGTCTCGCAGCCAGAATGAAAAGCAGAAACATTGTAGAAAATACAGCTTTCTACTAAATCGCTTTTTACAAATCTGTGCTTACACACCTTGTTGACAATGGAAGTAGCTAACTTTGAGAGCTCTTTACGTAGTAAAAACTTCCTCACTAAAGAGCGTTGTTGTCAGTGCAGCTTGATGGCACTTAAGGGCGTTATGTTTGCAGATCAGCAAAAGATTTTGGGGTTTCTGACCTGGCAGGTAACCGGTTAGGGGTGATTTTATTCAGCAGAATTCTTGGTGCTTCTGCTTTACAGTTTATTTATAAAATAACACATTCAGCTGAATAATTCTATACTGAATAGTCAAATACATACCGAACAGATTACCAGCTATGCACAAAAATCTTTTGCCGTTTTCTGTAAAGACTAGATTTTTGAACTTGCTAAATATGTGCAGAGATCTCTGTGTGTCTTTTTCTGAATAATCTGTTACCAAGGTCAGCAAAAAACTCTTAATTACTTAACACTAAAGTGAGTTTTCGTGGTGGACTCACCTTCATGTTATCAGGCACCAGGATCTTGCGTGCCTTTTTGATCATTGGCTGTGGTTTCAGCTCTTCCTCGCTAAAGGAGTGCCTTCTGGGGTCAAAGTCTTGCTCTCCAGAGGTGCTGGACATGGCCATGTCAGAAGAATCCATCTCAAACATTCCAACTGCATCAGGTCCGCTTCCCGTGGGCGTCAGTAAAGGAGGACAGGAGGAGGAAGAGGAGGAAGAAGGCGATTCGCAGGAGTCGTTCATACTCGTCTGACCTGGAAACAAAAGAGAAAATAAAATTGATTAATCAAGTAAATTAATGGGGGTTAATCCTTAAGAGGTTAAAATAAATCAATTGGCCTCAGTTCAAATTCCACCCTTTGGTCTTTCTGTGTGGAGCTAACATTTTCTCCCTGTGCATATGAGGGTTCTCTCCAGGTACTCCGGCTTCCTCCCACAGCAGGTATAGAAAATAGATGGATGACCAGAGGTTGAAATCTGACAATTTCCCTTATTGCCTGAATGGTGATATTCTTGTCATTCCTTTCATTTTTATTTTTATTTTAAACTACTAGTTCTATCAAGAAATTAGCAGTAGATTTAGTTTAAAATCAGAATCGGTGAGAAATTACATTGGCCAGGAGATGCTTGATCAGTGCAACCGTAGTTAAAAATAAATAGTACTTAGATAATTAGTCTAACATATAAGAGATATAAACATTGACATGATGGCCACGAGATGGAAGCAGAGAGCTGCTTTTCATAGTGCAAAGAGACTTGCAAACATTCCTGTGTCTGCAGCTGATTTAGATGTGGGGAGGTTTTTTCAGACAGCCTTTATGGAGAGACACATACGTTTTTAAGAGACACAGAATATTTATAAATACTTAATGAATTTTAAAAAAACATATAAAACAATTATATAATACAATAATTATGTTACTAACTTAGACTAATATAGAAAGAAAAATGAGTTTTATTAAAAATTAAATTCATTTTAGACTTGTTTTTTGTTTTGCAGATTAAACATAACCTCTTGTATATCTAATTTAATATTCCTAATAATTGTCTAACAAGTGTCTTATGGTGTGTACTTGTTCCACTGTGGAAACTGTAACCACAACCACAAATTAACCCGATCCAATTCAAATTCAAATTCAAAAATACTTCATTGATCCCAGAGGGAAATTAAGTATTGGTATAGCTCATATGATTAATTCTTTAAGGAGTTGTTGTAGATGATGATGGCGGTAGGCAGGAAGGATTTCCTGTAGCGGTCTGTATTGCAACGAAACTAAAGAAGCCTCCGACTGAAGACACTCTGTTGTTGTATGACTGTCTCATGAAGAGGATGCTCAGGGTTGTCCATAAACTTTTTGATTTTATGAAGAATCCTTCTTTGCATCATCATCTCCAGATTTTCCACAGTTGTCCCAAGAACAGAACCAGCCTTCTTTATCAGGTTGTTTAGCCTTTTTAAATCCCTGGCTCTGATGTATCTGAGGTAAATAATCAAAGCAGTTATCAAGGCAATAACTGTTATATTGTAATAAAACTTATGTCAAAAGAAAGATTTACAAATGGAAATGTTATACCACCACTCCTCCCCTTCTCAAAATCTGTGTCTTTACCTGGTTCCAATAAAGAGCTATACACTACCCCTACCACCTTTAAGATCACATGCACCACCTCCCACAAGTGACTACTTTATTTAAATATTATTTAAATCAACGCATATTAAAGTAAATATATGTCAAACAGGTCTACCATCATATACATGAATATAAAACTCTGGGTGGGTTTTCAGAGCCTAAGCATATAACTACTTGCTAACCATGTGTGACTCATTAGAAACCGTATATCTAGTGTATACCGTGCTGTATAATGTCTAAGTGATATGAGGGTATATTTCTCCACAAGGTGCGTGCTGTTCGCTACTAATCTCAGTGTTTAAAAATGGCAACACCTTAATCACAGTAAAACAGTGATCATAATGCCCAATCAGCAGGATTACCATCACTAAATCTTTACAGCAGGAGAACTAGACTCCCGGTGCCATGCTGCTACAAGCCCAACATCAGGATTCAGTTAGCCCAACCACCTGGTTTATGGTTTTCTTGAACTGCAAGTCCTGAATTCTGGGCGGCTCTAATACTCGATGTGCAAACTGGTTTCGGTGCAATCTGTTACTCACATGTTCTGATACTCAGCATCAGGATTATAATCTTGAAGTGATGTGGTGGAAAACTCTTCAGAATTTGTACAACAGCATTCCAGCAAGACCAGAAGCCTTTTTTTAAAACTTATGAGGCAGATAAAGGCTAGTCAGCTTAATGAACCTACGTGTATTTGATACAGTTTTCTCTAATAATACATTACACTTATATATAATCTTTCCAATGCACAAACAGTCAAGCAGGCATATATTCAAAATTTACCCGTTTAGGGGCAAGGTCTTCAGCGAATTAGGATTGGGTACTGGTCCCAAATGTTATAATTAATAAATGGATCAGATTAGATTTTGGTACTGGTCCTCGAATATTAGGATCAGTAAGAAATCAATCAGGCTAGCCAATCAGGCAAGAAAGGCGGGACCTTGCCCCTAAACGGGTACATTTCCAATGTTCGTGTCCAGCAGCACAGGGAAGGAAACTCTTCCTGTTGCTCGGTTCCTCCCCCCCTCCTCCCTGCGGTGCTCCTCCTCCATCTCTCCCTGGCCCTGCCTCTAGTTCCCTCACTGCAATACTCCCATCCTCTTCACGTGTACCGACGCGTGCACATGGCCGTGGCGTGTGAAGCAGGGAGAGATTAAAGACACACCACTGCAAACACTCTGCACACTGCTCTCACTGTGTCTTTCTCTCACTCTGCACTGTTTTGACCCTGCTGCATATCAATTATTGGGTGCGAGGGGGAGCTTGCTGATTGCACTGTACACTGCTGTACATAGATCACATTCCAAGCTACAGCAAAGCCCCTCGTCACTGCTGTGAAGTTGACTCATCAAAAAAGCTGGAGACTGTTCTTGTTTACAATCCCCTATAGAGCTTTCCCCAAAAAACTCCACCAACTTCTGGTTAAGCAACTAATTCTGCAGATTATGTTTAAATTAGATTTTGCATTTTACAGCCATGAGACTCTATCTCATGCCTTTACTTTGACCCCGGACCACAGAAAAATGCTTTTCCACTGGTATTTGTTTAAACTCAAAGAACAACCAAACAACAGACACTACATAACCTTGGCTGCATATAAGCTACAATTAAATAATCTCAAATCAGTCGCATAGGACATTGTGTCCTATTCAGCTTGTAAACTATTAATAGCTTCAATGAACTATCTTCCAATATTGCTGCTGTAATGGGATAAGGAAGAACCTGAACAGTGTAGTTTTGGGCCACAACCAGACACCTGAGGAATGGGGGATATGGAGTTGAAATTTGATCATGATATTTTGTGGTATTTATTATGATAAACATAAAAGTGAGTACAAAAAGTACTTAAAAGTCAATCAATAAAAGTATTGTCTAATTGACAATACATCTGGTATTGCACAAAGCTTGAAAATATGTATATAATACAATAAAAGCGGCAATTGCATTCAGTCATATTTTTCCAATATACTAATATTTACAAATGCTTTCATGGAAACAATGTTTAAAAAATTTCCAACACAAAGAAGTAACAATCCCAACCAGACTCATGGTAAATCACTATTCTTATCCAAATATTTTGCTTCGATAACAATACGCTAATCGCCCACCCCTAACATCGTCCCCTCACTCACCATGTAGACAGTCGCTTCCTCCTCCTTGGCTCTGCGGCTGGGCCACCTCCAGGCCGATGAGAGACGGCGAAGAAGAGGAAGAGGGCGACGACGACGAAGATCCGGGTGGCGAAGAGGGCGGTAGGCACTGGGAGCTCTGGTTGGGCACGGCCGACTGGGAGCTCTGTGAGGGGATCTGGGCCGAGCTTGAGCTGTTGTTGCTGTGCATGCTGCCCATTCCGTTCTCGGTCAGAAACTCCTCCAAGTCCATGTATTGGAGCTGAAAGAGCCCCCCATCTGCAGGCAGGGTGCGATCCCACATGAGAGGTCCCAGGAACTGGTTGAAGCCTGCTCCACCATTTCCTCCTGCACCACCACCACCACCTCCACAGCCATTACTGCTGTTATTGCTCACTATTCCATTGCCATTCCTCATGGGACACACTCCCAAAGAGTCCTCGTCTAGATCCAGTCTGTCTTTGTCTACCATAGAGGAAAAGCAGAAAAGGTTTCTTTTTAGAGATTTTGACTCCACACAGAATGGCAGGTGGATGCACTTACTCTCTAAATCTCTACACAGTCATAAACACCAACTCCCAGATGGACCAGATGGTAGTCAAACTGCAGCATTAAAAGGAACGCCAAAACCAGTTTGCCGCAAGAACATGAAGGTAAACTCCTGAACAAATCTCACAATGGCTGTAGCTCTGTTTGGCAAAGAAAATGTTTGTGTGCATTATGCAGAGCAGCTTAAGCTGAAACATCTCAACAACTCCATTGTAATCTGGATCCTAACTTTAAACTGCAGCAGGGTTTATAATCCAGGAGAATACTCATGAGGGTCAGGGAGAAGTCATCCCAGGCATGTGTGCTAGCACATGAGACTGGGGTGTGAAGCCTTGCGTGTGAATAGAGTGCTCAAGGTGATACCACGTATTTTTATAACAATACCAATGGGTGGAACCAAATAACAACTGGTGAACACTAAAAGATACACAAAGTGGCTCACCTTTCGCGTCACATGGATTCTTCAGCCGGTGGTCTCCCTTCATGGGTTGCTGCAGGAGGGATTTTAAACCGGCCATGGAGTTGACATGGCCCCCTGTGAGGGAGCCTGCAGGCTGAGTACAACTTCCAAACTGTGGGCTTGCACCAGCTGGCAGGTCAGGGGTCGGAAGCTGGGAGAGTTGCCTGGACATCCTGGACTGGAGGGAGGGAGGGGGTTGCACCTGAAGTACTGAGGCAATCTGACCAGAGAACCTACCAAAAGGACAAGTATGCTGGCGAGCTGTTTGTTTGCATGCAGGAGGGGTGAAAGGTGATGGACAGAGAGAGAGAGAGAGAGAGAGAAAGAGTGCTTGTTTTAAGATGAATCCATGCAGAATAAAATAGCTTTTGTATCGCAGTTACACACAATATTGTATAAAATACTTATAAGACATACTTATTGATGTAAAACTATTTACCTTGTAGTTGTTGCAATGTAGAGATCCTTATTTCCTTGTATAAAAATGCTCCTCAAAGTACTCCATTGTTATTGAATGTTTTTAAACTGTTGATTAGATCAAGACGTTGCAGTGAGAGGCGACGGTCAAACCATATGAGCTTGAACACCGTCTATATAAAAAATAAAAAGCAATAAAAGCGCACTGGTGGAGGCAAAACAAAATGTCACAACTCACAACAGCGAAGCGGTATCCCGAGTTTGTCGTCCTGGACTCAAAAAAACAATTTCCCCGGAAATCCTTCCGTCGCTACAGCAAAAAAAAAACAACCTCGTAGGAAAATAGTGCACGTAGAGAAATAAACAAGAAGAAGCCGCGGTCAGAGGAATAGCTGTGTGTTGGTCAGATGACAAGTTGTGTTGCTGCTTGTCTCCTCTGCTGTGGCGCTCTGCTGTCCGTCAGCGGGGGGAGGAGGGCTCGTTTCTTCTTTCTGTCTCTACTTTTTTTTTTTCTTCCCCTCATCCGGTGGATGCAGTCACGGGCGCACGGGCTAGGATCTGCGTTCGGGCCGCGCGACGTTCACGTCCGATCGTCCTCTGCCTCTTGCGCTCAGCTGGAGCGGACACGGGCAGTTCACGTGACGTCACGCCTCGCGGAGCAGGCGAGCGGTGAGCGAGAGGGGCGTATCCGAGGATTTGGCGAGATCACTAATTTATTTATGAGACACACCTACCCTCGTGCTCACCTCGAGGAGAGCAGGCGGGTATGGCAGGTCATTGTAACATATAACCTAAACAAACTTCCCTGGGCTCCGGGTCAATTCGTGTCTTCAGCCAATATCTACCCCCATTTTGTTCCTTCCTATTTCAATTTCTGTGAACCCATGTAGGCCACCTAACCATTGTTTATAGTCTAGTTTTTTATGTTTTTATAGTCAGTTATTTTCTTCAGTCATGGCGTAGATTGTTAAATTTCTCATACACAGTGGGCCGTTATGTTTTTAATTCTAAATGAGTCTTCAGTATACATTAAATTCAATCTGAAAGAGCACATTCTTAGGTAGCCTGAACTGCACACATTATAGAAATGAATAAGATTAATATAACATTAAAATATTATTTTTTTTCAGAATCACTATATTGACGCAAGACGGAAACTGAATTATTACATTGGAACTAACTGCTCATAGATTAATTAATCTAATAAAAATCTCATTAATCTCAGTGATTAGTTAAAGAAAGATAGGCTACTTAATACAAACAAACCTAAATTCTAATAACTTCAATTAAAAATTCTGATCGTACCTAAGAGTATCAGCAGATGATGAAAGGTTTTACTTTAATAAGCATATCTATCAATGACATTCGCATAAATACTGACTGTGGTAGAACCACAGTGCTGGTTCTGTTGGACCTCAGTGCAGCATTTGACACTGTTGATCAAGATGTACTATTGGAACAACTAGAGAGCTGGGTCCGACTCTCTGGTAAAGTACTTGGCTGGTTTGAGTCTTACCCAAAGAACAGGGACTTCTTTGTTTCAGTAGGAAACTTTTCTTTAGAAAGAACAGAAATCACATGTGGTGTGTCCCAGGTCTCCATCCTGGGGCCCATCTTATTTAATATCTCCCACTAGCCCAGATTACAACAACCAAAAGGATTAGCTACCATAACTATGCAGATGATACTCAGCTCTGCATTACAATGTCACCAGGTGACTTTGAACCCATCGAAATCCTAACTAAATGCATCGAGCAAATCAGTAGATGGATGTGCCATAACTTTCTCCAGCTGAACAGAAGTAATTACTTTTGGACCTAAAGAGGAACGATCAAGAGTCAGCACACAGCTTCAGTTAATACAGCTAGAAACTACTGATCGGGCCCAAAATCTAGGTGTAATAATGGACTCAAACCTGAACCTCCAGGGTCACATAAAGACAACAAGGTCAGCCTTCTATCACCTGAAGAACATTTCTAGGATTAAAGGACTGATGTTGCAACAGGACCTCCAAAAACTCATCCAAGCGTTTATCTTTAGTCGGATTGATTACTGCCACAGCGTCTTCATGGGTCTGCCTAAAAAGTCAATTAGACAGCTGCAGCTGATCCAGAACGCTGCTGCTTGAGTTCTCACTAGAACCAGGAAAGTAGAGCACATCACCCCAGTTCTAAAGTCCTTACACTGGCTCCTTGTAGCTCAGAGAATAGACTTCAAAATATGTTTACTAGTTTATAAATCATTGAATGGCTTAGCACCAAAGTATGTTGAAGATCTAATGTTACTATACCAACTCCCCAGACCACTCATGTCCTCCAATTCTAGTTTACTTACAACCCTAGAATCAGAACCAAACATGGAGAAGCAGCTTTCAGTTTCTATGCTCCTCTAATCTGGAACAAACTCCCAGACAACTGCAAAGCTGCTGAAACATTGATGTCTTTTAAATCACAACAAAAAACGTATCTGTTTAGAGCTGTCTTTGAGTAATGTTTTCATGTGTCATATGTTTTGTGTGTGCTTCTTGCTTTATTGCTGTTTTTATTTTATATGCTTTTTCTGTGAATTACTGCTATTTTTATTTTACCCCTAAATCATGTAAAGTACCTTGAATTACCTTGTTATTGAAAGTGTGCTTTACAAATAAAGTTGCCTTGCCTATCAATGTCTCTGTCTCAAAGTTTTCATGCATAATTTGGCTTGAACCAAGCTTTTTGAAAAGCAAACCAGTTCTTTGAAATAACCAGCTAAGCACCGGCACTGGCACCCTCCTTGGCACTAGCTATATTTGTTTCCAATTTACCAACAGTTCTAGAAACGTAATACTATTTCTGACAATTATTTATGTTTTATTAGATGCTGTTATGGTGGATATAGATGCGGGGCTCGCATCCTCCTCCTAACAGGCTGATGGAGGATTTCAACAGTGATGTGCTGCAGATAACTGGCATGTTTTTGACTCCTTCCAATGTTGTTTATCAGAAGTCTTACCCACAGAATAAACATTCACTTTGGTTGCAAAGCATTTCCGTTTTCTCTTCTATTTACCACATACAAATATCTACACATATACAAACATCTGTGTATAAACTTGAATACAAATGGATGTTTATGTGCATGAGTTTGTATGCATATATAAATATATGTGAATATATATGTATGAAGAAGGGGTCATGTTAACCAAATTTTTAAGTTTTCACCGTTTTTTTAAAAACAGTGACGGAAAATCTGAAGGGTGTCGGTCATTTGATAAATTAGCATTCACACCCCTGAGCACCTGCTGCAGATGTGCAGACATTTTCATCTTTATGCAAGAAGAGTTATGGAGGCATTGATTGCAGTTCAGCTCCATCCAGAGCATTTTATTAATCTGCTCGATGTGTGATGGCACAATGTAGATTATCTGCTCAGTTTGGATTGAACATTAATTAAAATGGATTAAAATAAATACTGGATGTCATTATCATTTTAAAAAATGTAGTTAAAATTAATTATCTGATTTTTTGACCCTGTAAGTCCAAATGACTGACAGCAAAGCACTTCTTCAATAATCTATTAAAGTACAAGTGTAGTGAAGCTTTTAAAATACATTTCTGCCCAAAAGTTACTGATGAAAATGTAACTGAGCTTGAGATATCTACATATGGTTGAATCTGTATTTTCCTGTTTAGAATACATTACTGTGCATTGTGGAACAGAATGCAAATCTTTTAAAATGGGCAAATGGAAACAAAAGTACTATTTTTAACACGGCTTTATTGTAAAAAAAAAATCTATGAAGATATGTTTAGCAAAAAAATATACATAATAAAAATAATAAAGCGCCATGGGACATCCTGCGACGCAGCAGTCCTATTATTGCCGTGCTGTATTCCTACATTCTTTTTGCAAACTCGAACAAAAGCCGATATCAGACGCTCCTCTGTCTCACGGTCCTCCTGCAGCCTTTCCTGTCAATTCTGCAGATAGTGTAATAGTTCAGCACCAAGCCTCCGCTTACCTGTTTAAAATGAGAAAAGACAAAACTGAGTTAATAATAAATCAACTTCATTCAAAGACAGCTGTTATACACAGGTGAAGGTGTAAAATATTCCTTACCCAGCCTGCTAGGAGGATGAGCAAGACTGAGCATCAGGTGCTGAAGAACTCCAGGCCACAGACCTTAGGTTGAATATATAACACGTAACATTGGTTTTCACTTAACATAACAACAGCTGGTTTTAGACCGACAGTGACATGTTTGTTTTAGCAATTTATATGCTAGCAATGCATCACATACAAATGTTATCTGATATGCCGCTAAAATGGGAAGGTAAATTCCACTTTATACAGGGATAATGCAGTACAGCACCTACACTTACCAGATTCTGCATTCATTTCCTCCTCCATCGACTTGTCCAGCCAAGAGGATGGACGGGGCTGTAGAAACACCAGCTTTGTTTGAGTTGACCCCTCCAATTTGTTCTGCAGCTCGGACAACGACCGCAAAGCTAGAAATCACAGGGTCTCACCAACTCTGCTTTATTCTAGCCTCCATTGTTTTGAATGGTTGTTTACTTCGCCTTGCTAGGCTAAGTTTTTGTAATCCAGCCCCCACACCTTGGCTGTGTCACCATTGTTAGCTGGGTAGAAACCAGTCTGGCCCAGCATCGAATTGGTGCTTGGCTAAGCACCGGTTTGGAACCGAAAAACGGGTGCTTAGCCAGTGGAAAACTTAAGAACCGGTTCTGAGTCAAGCTCTAGCACCAGCTCAGGAATCAGCTCAGTGGAAAAGACTGCAGGGTCATCCTCAAGCTTGCCAACATGCTCTAAGACACAAATATCTTAACTTAAAGGATCATTTGACACATATACATGCACGCTCCTAAACAGGTCATCATAATAGCTTCATAATTATAAATACATTTGGACATTCTATAATCTGCAGCATACAAGATTATTTCAGAAAAATGTAATGCCACAATGAAGGCCTTTTGCCCACGTCTTGGTCAGATTGGGATATAGCTGCAAAAGATCGCTGAGTGTTTTTATGATGTTACAATGGAAATAATTATAAAAATGCAGCTATCTCAAATATTCCATCCATCCATTTTCTTCCGCTTATCCAGGGTCGGGTCGCCGGGGCAGCAGCTTAAGCAAAGAGACCCAGACTTCCCTCTCCCCAGCCACTTGGCCCAGCTCCTCGGGAGGAATCCCAAGGCGTTCCCAGGCCAGCCGAGAAACATAGTCCCTCCAGCGTGTCCTGGGTCGTCGCCTGGGCCTCCTCCCGGCGGGACATGCCCGAAACACCTCACCAGGGTGGTGTCCAGGAGGCATACTGACCAGATGCCCGAGCCACCTCAACTGACTCCTCTCGATGTGGAGGAGCAGCGGCTCTACTCTGAGCCCCCTCCGGATGATGGAGCTTCTCAACCTATCTCTAAGGGAGAGCCAGCTTGTATCCGTCTCAAATATTATTTCATTTAATTAATTTTATTTTCCAAAGATCCTATATTACACCCTGTTGCCATTGATTGTGAGTCTGACCACTGTTTGGGGCGGCTGAGTTATGGGACTATGAGTGATTATCAATAGTGATCTAACCAGACCTGCAGTTGGTACATATTATTTATTGGAGTCATACAACCTAATTTTCACACTGTAAATTAAAGAAAATGTATTAAAATCATTGGATTTCAATGCTCAATGTCCCTATTGCGGAACACAAAATTGATGAAGGCTCTAAGCCAATTAACCGATTCATACCCAAATTTTACATCAATGAGTGGTGCTCATCTCATCCCTTGCCAGTTTTTACCTTTGTAATTTTGGTTACTTCGTGGTCAACTACTCTGTTACAAAATTTTAACATGTATCTCAGGACATTTTCTACAGACGTTGCGTGAATTTGTACATGCCAGAGGGATGTTTTGTAACCACTTTAACAACTTGCAATTTAAATAAGCTTACTATATTTTAGTCATAGCTTACTGTCAGAAAATGTGAATGTATGACTGCAACAAATAATATCTAACATGAAGAGGTCACTTTGAGTTATATTACATGAGTCACCTGGCTAAAATGGGATCAGAACTAAACAAATAGAAGTAGATGACAATGAAAAGATAAAGTAACCATTAATTTGAGCATTTGAGTAACAATTTAGCTCCTCAATTCATTAAAATACTTAACAAATAAATGGTTTGTCTGAAGTATAAAAAAAGATTAAGGTAGTAAATTAATGACTAAAAAAGAATTTACGTAAATCACTATCATATTTTCACACCATCAAATTCCTGAACTGTCTCATCAAGAATGATGTTTAATACTGATCAAAACTACCCCGTTCGCTAACTTGGATGCATTTACCTTTAACTTGTCGAACAAGGCACAATCTCTCTTTAAAACAATACAAGACTAAATAGATGTAGATATGGTGAATAGGGGGGAAAAGACTTACATAAGAAACCCGAAATATTCTAGTTGAACAGTCTGAATTGTAACATTCATATCATCTTAGAATTTATCAAGCTATTATATGATAAAATGGACTGCCATACATTTGTTTTGTCTGACAGGTATAGGCTGTGACTTCGTTTAGCTTTCACATTTTTTTTCTTTTTAATTCTGGTTACTACTAATAGATTTGCAAGTACGTAAATATATATATATATATATGTGTGTGTGTGTGTGTGTGTGTGTGTGTGTGTGTGCTAATTATTTATTTCAAACTCCACACCAAGAAAAAAATATATGTTTGTATTGTAAAGCCTCCAATTTCGAGCCTTTGGTTGCTCTCGGTTTTCCTTCTCTGTCACGGTCGGTCACAACTGCACGACTTTTCCAGTTTCCCAAGTAATCCACGGAAAACGTGAGTGTGCTCTTTTTTCAGGAGAGAGGAACGCTTCTGCACGTTGCCTGCCGGCGTACAATAGCTGTTCCACCTCACGTGGGTCAAACACGCGAAGCGCGAGCCTTGTCCGCTCGCGCTCGGGGCTCCGATTGGCCTAATCGAGCGTTCGCCCCGCCTCCGTAGACTGAGCCATTGGCCAGAAATAGGTCGAACAAACCCGCCCGCTTGGATTCCCCCCCGCGTGCATGCCACAGCCGCGTGAGATCAGTCGGGGAGATGGAAGAAAGCGCGAGGGTTTGTCTCGTCTACTGTACATTGAAAAGCGCGTGCGAAAACAAAGCGCGCCACAGGAATTCACCTGTTTTTCTCCTGACTCATGCAGAGGTTAACGTGGATTACAGACAAGGCAACATACTAATGCATTTCATGACTCCTGTACGGTCAGTTAATAATAAAAATTATATATTATATATAATTATAAAAATGCATTAATATGGTTAGCTAGTTGAGTCCACTTATACGAGTTTAATAGTGTCCCCTATTAATTCTGATTAGATGCACACTGAACTTACCTTTGAAATGTCTCAATCGGATATGTTTAAGAGTGTAAGCAAGATGCATCTAATAAAAAATGCTCCATATTGAATAGTACAATAGCAGAAAACCTTAATCAAATTTTGCATAATTGTATTTAATTAAAAACGTTGAAATGGCTGCTAAATTACTAAGGTTACTGTGTGGCATTAAGCTCGAAGTAAACAAAAACAGCCACATCATTCACGTACTTGATCCAGAACCCAACCTCGCCAGTCCTCTCCTATCACAGTTTCATCCATGTGACCGCCCCTCTCATCCCTACCAGGCCAAGATCACTATAACGAGTTGCTTACTGCCATCTTGTGGTGCCACAAGTGAGAGTCAATTATTTTCGGCACAGCTAAAGGTGCATCTAAAAAAAATAAAAATCGGTTTTATCATTGTAGCTCAATCCAACGAATAAAACAAATTTTACAGATTCTTCACACGTATTAATATATTTCAACAATTGGTCAATTTCAATTGTCATGGTTTGCAGCTTTCATACAGAAATGTTATGTTAATGTTATATCCTACCCAATCCTCGGCAACAGTGACACCAACGAGTGTAAGCAGCTAAAGGTCATTTTGAAAGAACCTGGTTGTTCACAGAGTAAAGTATCCAATTATATAAATGGAAAGTTGAGTGGAAGAAAGAAAATGTGATAGGTTGACAACCAACAGGGAACCCACCTGACCTAAACTCCCTCTATTGAGCATCTGATATTAAGACATATAAATCTGTATAATGAATCTACTTAATGGTTTCCCTTTGTGAATTGAATTACTGACACACAACTTTACTTATTAAAGATGCAGCTGCATAACACTAGTCCTGTGAAGGATTGGTGACCTAGTCAGGGTATTCTCCATTTCTTGCCCACTGAATGCCGAAGCCACCAGGGCCTCCACAAGGATTAGGCTGGTACAGAAAGCACCTGACTGGATGGCTATAACACTAGTGTTAACTTTGATTATTGAAAACCATTCATTGTCCTCAAGCACTTTAATGGAATTTATCGCTATAGCAACTACATCCTTAGAATCACAGGATCAAAGGATAAAAAATAAAAAAAATCTCAAAAGTCAATGCTGAGTTTGGTTAAGGTACACCCTTTATCTTGTACTAGACTCTAGATATTGCTTGTAGGTTACCGACATGAAATGAAAGAGAAACAAATGATTACACTTAAGGTTTATTCATTGCTGAAATATAATCAACTACTGACTTCTCAGTAAGTAATGTGATAGAAATCTACTAAAACTAGATTTTTTTTTCCTTTAGAAGAAAACCAAAACTTGACAGGGGTATGAACATTTCATATATGAATAAAGTGACATGATGTACTTAAAAACTTATTTTATCAGATTCAATTGAAATAAAGAAAAACAAGGCTCGACAGTGATAACATGATTGCAAATCAGCAAAAAAACTCAAACATATAAGGAGGTAAGTAGAAGATTGGCATGAAGACTTATTAGGTTACACACAAATACATGGAATATTACATTTGTTTCTATCAAGATAGGTCCTTGTTTTTAAACACAAATTGAAGAAGTACTATAGAAATAATCACTGCTAAAAAGAGCATACAAATAACATGAGATTAACATGTTACAGTCGATTTGCTTAACCTGTTTTTAAACCTGTGGTATAAAAGCTAGGAATATCCTCAAGTAAAATGAATGCCGTAAGCAAGGCTTTTTCGTTTTGGCAGGAGAGGGAATACTGTAATGCTAATTATCGGAAACTTACATTTCATCTATATGTGATTAAATCACTAAGGAATATAGGGGCAACTCTCAAATCCAGTTTACACTACAAACCTTTGGGGAAATACTGAATAAACCATCACATACTGCAGGAGTGATTCAACAACCTCAGCAAAAAACTTGACCAGAGAACAAACATGCACTGACATACTATTAACAAAAAAGGTCTTTGCCCCCATGTCCCTATTCCTAATAAATGCACTTTACATTAAAAAAACAACTCCTCAGAGCCTCTAAGTGAACAACAACAAGACAAAATACACAGCAGAGACGTTATCATACAGCAAGAAGTGTAGCAGGGAACTTTAGTTGTGGAGGGGGAAGATACATTAGCAGGTCATTTCACCTAACTTGTCTAGATAACTGCACAGTGTCAGCCAAGCATAGTGTCAATGCACTTAAGGGGTTAATTTATGATCCTATGGAAACAGTCACGTCTTTGAAAACACCTTCGAAAACCTTCCAATATAACCTGGAAGAATCTCTGGTGATATTTAATATAATGTTCTACAGTAGTTGTTAACACACTCATTCTAATAGAGTAGATGCAACAGAAAAAAAGAGGCAAATTCTCCTAGAGGCAGCAGATGCCTTTGTCAGTCCCATTTTTACCTCTCACATTTCTATTTTAGAACTGAACAAACAAAAATCCCTCTTGTTTGCCATTTTTTCCCCAAACACCAGGATCAGTATCTGTATGGTTCCTGTAGGAATGGCATTTCCTCATGACTGTCGTGTGTCTGTCTTTCTCCGGGTCTCTTCGAAAGCTTCAGCCTCTTAGCATCTCCTCTCTGCAGTCTTTTAGCCCTGCGGCGGCAAGACGCTTTGTGCCTGTGAAGAAGTGTAGCGTTCCAGAAGCGAGCGGAGCAGTGACGGCAGGAGAAGGTCCCTCTGGCACGATGGGAGGCTCGATGGATGAAGGCTGTCAAAGGCCTGTGAGACTGCTTCCCACACACTCTGCACCTCAGCCGATCCTGAGCGCTCAAGGCCTTTCGTGGGTGTTTAACTGCCATGTGGATCAGCAGCCCAGCTTTGCGGGAAAACACGGAGTTGGGGCATATGGGACATCCGAACCGTTTCACTGGAACTTGGAGAGATGACAGGACCTGTACTTTCATTCCTCCAGTGTTGATAAGCCTATACCCACCACCACCAGATCCTCCTCCTCGCTTTATCGTCAAACGAAGAGAGCCTTGTTTCTTACTCTGCTGCCCTCTTATTGTACAGCTTATCTTTTTCTTCCGTTTGATTCCATCAAATCTCACTAAATCCTGGGATTCCCAGTTATTTTCCCTCCATTCTTTGTTGTCAGACTTTTTCTTTTTCTTCTTGTGTCGTCTCATTTCATCGTGGGGCAGAGGGATGTTACACTCAAATTGCTGGTGGGCCTGGGTGTCTAACTGATGATGGGGATGATGGTGGGAGAGGTGATGATGATGATGCAGATGGTGATGTTCAGTGGAGGGCAGTTCCGTGAGGGGCTGGAACGGGGCAGTGGTGTGAAGCGTGCGGCTACGGGATCCGGCCGGATAAATGTGCTCTCCTTTCACCCCAGCTGGAGAATGTGGATGCTGCGGGGGCATGATTGTGGAGTTGGGGGGGAGGGGCTGAGAGTAAGATGGAGCACTGGAGGTGGAGGACTGGGCTGCTGCAGCATCATAAAAGAGGGGGGAGTAACCAGCTGGTGGTTGCGGAGGTGGTTGCTGGTGACTATGAGTGACAACGCTAAGGCCCTGCCCGCCGTGGCCTTCAGTGGATGGAGCCATCTGAAGCAGGGCGTTGGTGGCAGCCTCGCTTTCAGAAGCTGACTGATTAACATCACTCCCACCTCTGTTTTCTCCAGACCCACTGCTGCCTTCTTGGGGATTAGACTGTTCAGCTCGGGTAATCCCGTGCTGAGACTGCCTGTGTCGAGTGAGGCTGTTGGAGTAGGCAAACTGTTTCCCACATACCTCGCAGGAGAAGAACTTGTCACCCCCACCTTCATGAACCATCTGGTGATGGGCAGTTAGCTGGAAGTGATGACGGTAGGACTTCCAGCATATAGCACAGGTGTAGAGTCGAGGCTGCGGTGGAGGCTGCGATTGGGGTGGAGGCTGCTGCTGAGGGTTGGAGTCTTGAGGCTTGACGTCTTGAGAGTAGGGGTAGTAGGCAGAGGTGCTTGGTGCTGGGTTCTGGCTCCTGTCCTGCGCCACGCTACATTGAGTATTTGGGTTAAAGCTGTTGAGGCTCTCTGGAGCTGGTGTTGTGGGTACCTCTTCCAGCTCCCCTTTCTGGTGGAGTTTGCTGTGCCTCCTAAGGCTTTGGGAGTAACCAAACTCTTTCCCGCAGATTGTGCATTTGTAATTCTTTGCACCAGAGTGGACTGTTTGGTGCTTGCTGAGGTGAAAAGCCTCTCTGAAATATTTTCCACATATGGTGCAATGGTGCGGCTTTTCGCCGGTGTGGATACGGTCGTGTCTCCGCAGAGTCTCGCGACGTGCAAACCCCTTGCCGCAGACACTGCAAAGGTGAGTGCGTGGGAGCCCGCTGGGCCCCATTCTGGGGGTGTACTGCCTACGTTTTGGGGGCTGTCCACCCGCTGCAGGATCTTTTTTAGCTCTTGGTTTGCGAGGACGTTTTGGTTTGGTAGAAGGATTCTGTGGGTTGCTGGCCATAGCGTCTTGGCTCCCACCACTTCGAAAATTCTTATCCATGCCAGATGTGGAGGAAGGTGAGCCTAGAGGTCCTAAACCAAGACCACCTAGCAGACCTCCTATTATGTCTCCCCTATCATCCCCTCTATTTCCGCTGTTGCTAGCTGCTGTTATTGCAGAGATTGCATTATTGACAGAACTTGTGACATCATCCTCTGAGTCATCCAGTAGAGAAGAAAGAGGCAGGTGGGGCTGCTGCTGCGGATGGTGGTGCTGGTTGTGGCTCTGTGAGTGTGGATGCAGAGTTGGAGCCAAGGGAGCCTTTCTCAGAGCTGGGCCCGCCATCCCACTTCCACAGGGGGAGGCACCAGAGTAGCACGGAGATGGATTACCTTGAGAACGGTGGTCATCATGGTAGCCTGTGTAACGATTCCGAGAGTAGTCAGTGGGGTATTTACCATCTGTTCTGTCCCTGTCATTTGAATTCCCTCCCCTTCCAGATTGAAACAGACCATCACATCCTAAACCTGATTTAGGTTCTCCTTCACTGACAATGATTATACCATCCTCTTCCTCAGTTTTCCCATAAATAACCCCTCTATTGCTTTGATAAGTTCCCCCTCCTCCATTACCTCCTCCACCCCCTCCCCCGACTCTATCCTCACCATCAGTTCCTGTCTTGTTGCCCCGGTGTTTGGGTCCCCTACCTGGCTTGCCACAGGTGCCTGAGGCAGCATGGTTGAGAAGAGAGGTGCTCTCTCGGAAGGCACGACCACAGGCAGGACATCGGAATGGCTTTTCCTCATGAATCTTCTCATGACGTGTCAGTGACTCTCTACGATTAAAAGCCCGAGAGCAGGTGGAGCAGGCATATGGGCGGGCTGAAGAGTGTATAACTCCATGTTGCAGCAGGTGCCCCTTTTTTTTAAAGCCTTTGCCACAATCGGGGCAATGAAATATTTTGTCTGGGCTAGGACAAGAATTTGACGAGGGTTGGGGAGTTTCTTGGGTCGAATGGGGAAGGCTTGGGTCAGACTGAGTTTTAATGTAAACGGGGTTTGGGCCTGTAGTGGCAGAATTGCTAGTACCTGCTGTGGTTGGCTCATGCATACGCATATGCCTGCGAAGGCTTGATAGGTGAGGGAAGCTTTTGCCACAATCTCCACAGCTATAAATGGGCTCTGTATCGGACTCTGAAGCGTTGGGTTGCATTGAGCTCTGGTTATCAGATTTAGAAAGCTGAGAATCATTAGTAACCAGAACTGAGGCAGCAGTGGAGGAGGGGGCAGAGGAGGAGGAAGAAGAAACTACAGATGAGGATGAAGATGAAGAGGCAAGAAGGGATGATGGATCTCCACCCATATTTGTCATACCAACCCCACTACCAATTAAAGCTGGGGGCTGGCCATGACTTAGCCCTCCATTAATACTATTAGTGCTTGGATTACCACTGTTGCTACTGTGAGCATGGCTGCTACTGCTATTACTGCCGCTATCAGATTTTCTTTGAGGCAAATAGCCAGCCATGGCTTTTTTCCTTCTACTACTACTGCTACTACCGCTACTTCCGCCTCCGCTGCTTTCCCCTTTACCATCTTCCTTCGATAAAGATAAGTGAAGCGGTAAGGGAAGGGGCAGACCTGCTTCCTGCTGCATCAGAGAAGCTATCTGATTAGATGAAAGCACTGGAATGCCCTGGAAGTCAAAGCCACCCAACGATGAAGCCTGGGAGCCTGGGTGGAGAGGGTGGTGAGGATGAGAGTGAGAGTGAGGATGGGAAAGGGAGTGTGGTGGAAGCTGCTGCTGCTGGGGAGGTTGCTGGGTAGGCTGCTGGGGCTGGGGGGTGGAGTGGCCATGTGAGTGCGAGGAGTGCAAAGCAGGAGGTGGAGCGAGGCTAGTGCTAGGCTCCCCACCTGTCTGACTTAACCCAATCCCTAAATGGTTATGAGTTCCCTGTTGAACTAGAAATTGTTCTAAGCTAGCATTAGCAGGCACACCAGAAAGAAAGTATTGATTAGCAGCTAACATGCAACTAAATTGTTGGTGAAGGCTTCGTGCATCAGACTGGGCTCCAACCAACTGGTGTCCCAAAGAGCTGACTGCACTGCTGCTAGAAGGGTTATTAGAGGTGGCCACAGATGTTGATGGGGAGGGAGAGGAAGAGGAGGGGCCAGGTGATGCCTGGGGGACAGAGAGGCCGGGATGGAGAGGAGGGGGTGGAGGTGCTGATGATACTAATCCTCCTAATCCCCCAGCACTCCCACTACTGCTACTTCCCCCGGTAAAGTGCTCAAAGCGGCCTACACTTGGATGTAACTGCTCCTGTGCTAGTGCTGCCTCAGACGGGTGGAAAGAGCGCAGGAACTGCGGGTAGCCAGAAGAATGACTTGAGCTGCTGCTGCTCATCTTGCTTGACTTTGAGCGAGAGGTCTGAGATGAGGAAGGCTGTTGTTGTAAAGGTGGGGGAGGAGGGGCACTCATCTTGGCAAAAATGGAGGCAGAATCAGAAAAGGCGTTACCTCTTGACCCCTGCAGGGGGCCCAAGCCAAGTCCAGACAGAAGAGCTCCAGAAGACTCAGCCTGCTGCTGCTGCTGCTGCTGGAGTTGATGCTGGTGTAGTTGCACTTGCTGCTGATGCTGTAGCTGTCGATCTAAACCAAGGCCTTTGAACTGGTGGGCCTGGTGCCCACTTAACATCTCTATAATGTCCAGATTGTATTTTCCAAATTGGAACATTTCACACGCACATGAGGGTGCAGATGCCAAACCTCCAGCGCTAGGAGCGGCTACTGTAATCCCACCACTCACTGGTGAAGACAGACTTTACCCTAAGAGTGGGACTATGCTACTATGTTCTTACTTTGAAGACAGCTTAAAGTTCATCTCTCCAGACTGTTTATCTCTGGTGCTGCCACTTCCCTCTTGATCATCCACTGCCCACACTATACTCCCAAACTCAGTGGGGAAGCTGAGGTGATAAATTGATGATCAAAGGTAAAAGGTAGACGAGTTCCACCCAACTGCATCAGAAATTAATTAAAAAGTGGTTTTTATTGAGGAACCAGTTCAAATGATGATTTCTTGTCTCCTTTGAGAATAACTGTGTTCCTTCACCTAAGATTCCTCATCCATGTTCAGCCAAGGAGTTCCTACAGCTGAAAACACAGAAGCCAAGAAGGGGTGAAAGTCATAGAAGGGCTTTATATAACTTAGTATAAAGTGATAATAATCACTTTATTCAGAGTAACAGATTATCCTTTAAAATACACAATCTCATTAAAAATACAGACAAATTTTTTTTAAGTGAAAATATAAAAATGTATCACTAAGTCAGTATTTAGTAAACTGATTAAAAAACAAAATATAAATTAGGTTTGTGAAAATGTATCAAGGATCCAAAGTTTATCACAAAGGACAGTGCTAGACAAGCAAAAAATTTGACTTTTAAATTTAACAGAATGCAGGACACAGTTTAAAAGCACCACTTCCTTCAAAATATCATTTGGCACAAAAACAAGTTTCTGCATTATTAAACGTTAGCTGCCTTGAGGGTACATAGCCATTAATATATTTTAAATAAAAGAGAATAAAGTGAACAATGTGTGCCATATCTGAAAGGACAATTAAACATTTTCCAGCAACTGTAACAAACATAAGAAAACGTTTAACATTTTATATTATAATAACTTACCTTAGAGCGGTTCTGCTGGAGTGGTGGACAAATAAAGTTGCTGTTTAAATGCCAATTGTTTTTATTATTAGGCTCATATTGACTATAAACACCAAGGTATTCTCCGTGTTTTCTTTTACTGTCAATGAATATTGTGCACCTTGTAGGAGTCTGTATGAAAAGAGGCAGATTTTGCATATTTAACAAAGCGCTGGAGCAAGTGACCCATTTTACTTCATTACTATCTGACCACTTAATCTGTTCATGCCGAATCCCTTCTGTTATGAATCACACATAGTAGACAAAACTCTGAATGTGATTATCATCTCATGCAGAATATTTATTGCTGCATGTTTGGTGGGGACTAGGCAACTAGAAAGCAGAAGTTTTGGTTTTGCTGAATAGGGGAGGATGTAAGCAGTCCAACTCATAAGAAATTCTCGTCATGATGGGAAAAGTTCTTACATACAAATCTTAATACACATAAGGATCGATATGGTCCTTTATAACTACATAATTACATAATTACCCACAGCATGTCTCTTGGTAGTTAAAAATGCTGAAACCTCGCATATGATTTATTTGTAAATTATTTTTCTAAAGATATGAAGATTTTTTAGACCCTATTTCCATTGTGATTCTGAACCCCAAGTGGGCCCAAGTTTTTATTGTGGAATATGTTTGTTATATAATTATAGTTTTTTCTCTCTTTGAGGGGCGCCTAACGCAGTCTGCCACTTCTAAAGCCTAGTTTATACTTTTACGTCTGTGGAGATCCGGAGACATGCAGCATCATTATCCGTCGCCGCAAGGGCTCTCAGACGGCCACACAAGTGCGGACGGTGTAAAGACCAATTTTTTAACGTCAAACGCAACGGAGAGTGCACGTCTGTGATTGTTCAGCCCAACATCAGCCCCAGATCATTTCACCAGAACGGTGTTGTATAGTTGATGTAATTAGAAGTCAATGCAGCTTTTGGGCACCAGATGCTTTATATTGCAAGGCCAGTTTATCAAATATGGTCTTTTGGCAATTGTGAACACCAGGAGGTGTAGATAACAACAAAACAGACTGCTGTGTTTGTTTGTTGACATGTGTTTTTAGAGTATTCATTGAACTGCAGTAGAAAGCTTCCCAACTCAATCAAAACTCGCTTTATATCAGCCACTGGTCCTTGAGTAGATGTGCGCTGAAGTAAATAAACCGTCGTTGACCAGAGACGTCACTCCAATGGTAGGCAGACCCGCAAGAAAAGGTCTGCACCCACCTGCTTTCTTGGTGGATAATTGCTTTGCAACACTGACACATCAACGGAGAAGTATACAAGGTAAATGTCTCCGCCAATACATGAGCATGTGGGTGAAAAATTGATGGAGAAGCATAAACTAGGCTCAACTTTGCTCTCCAACATTCATACAGGTAACTACAGCGAAATAACAGCTCTGATCTTTTCCTCTATTTACTTTAGTGACAATTGTCAGATGAGCTTAAACTGAATCAGCATTTTAATAAAAGGGAACAGCAACCTCTTAGTACTATAAGGGCTTGTGCAATTGGGCAACTTAAAAAAAAAAATTCTTTGGATTGTTTTCTATCAACTTAAGCAGGTGAACCTGTTAATGAGACAATGTCTTTTGAGAATCAGTAATAATAAATGCAATTATAACCTTGTTATGAGGAAACAGAGCAGTTAGGTTATTTTTTGAAAGGTTTCGAGCGTGACTTTAGCTTAGTAGATTCATAAGATCCAGATCTCCATCATGACCTCTGGATTTATCAATAATGTTTTCTTTGAAAAGAATGCAAGTTGGTTGTCATTATGTTTCGAATCACAATCTTCTCTGTTACTGTTTTAAACCGTGAAAATATATTTTCGCAGTAATGATTAACTGAATATTACAACTAACTGGCATTTATTCCTAGCATTCATATAGTTTTGTAATACTATCTAAAGAAAATCTAAAACTAAAGCTGTTTTTGTGATTTCGGGTCACGATTTCTCACAGCTTTAAATGTAATTACCCAAGGATCTTTATTTTGTATATGATATTGGAATCAAGTAAGTTCTTAGAGCTATAAAAATCATTTTTGTGACATAAAACTCTTTTTAGCTAAAATCCATAGGAAAAAAATCCATGCAACCTTATAAACATAAATACATATATACACACAAAAGAGAAAAATATAATTCAATAACGAATAGAAATAAATAACAGTTACTAAAAGATAATGAAAGTTCAGTCTTCTGCAGACTTTACTCACTTTAAATGTGGTTATGCTCACCTCTAAAAATCTTACCGTTTCCTCTAATCCAATAGATGAATCCTTGGAGGGGGAGATTGAGCTCCCCTGGCAGATGAGAAAGATAATCTATCGCATATCTGACTGCCTCTCATTTTTATGCATATCAGCAATCCTGCAAAAAATACATAAATTAATTAAAAGGGGTGCAGAAATGGTAAAATGAACACCAGCTTTCCATTCGCTTCACAATGTAAACATTAGTTTCAAGCGCGAGTAATAACAGCTACTCCTGTTACAGTATTGGCTAACATTTAGTTGAGGGGGAGTGAAATAGAAAAACTAAACTTGGCGCTTCTCTTTAGCATCATGTTAGACTCCGGCTCAGTGTGTCTGGCTATGTGCAAGCCTCCTCACGCATTTTACAAAAGCCACATTGTTGCTAACGTTAGCCGTCCTCTCTAAGCACAATCGTAAACGCAACATGACGATGCTAGCGCTAGCACATACATCTGCGTAACCTATACTCTGCAAATGTTTTACCTACGCATCCAGTAACAGAGTTTGCAGATGGGTGAGGCCTTGGCACGCCTTCTTCTTCTTCTTCCTCTAACTGCCTGCTGGCTAGCTACGCTCCGCTTCCATTTCTGCGTGCTGTTTTCCAGTCGTTAGCCAGAGCCATTTTCACTGATGCTGAGCTGGGTGAACGCTCGAAATCAACGCCGACGAACACCGCAGCAGCCTCCTCGCCATTTGGTTACCGACCGCTCCTGCGCTGGCGGGGAGCTCATTAGCCTATTATCTTTAGGGCCGATGATAATTTTTGGTCGGTCGGTAGTATTATATATATATATATATTTTTGGGTAAAAGTGAGTGACGTGTGCTCCCCTAATGTTGGTCCTTTCCGGCCCTTGTAATGTTTCCGGGTAGCGGCAGCAGAGGGGCTCACGGACGGTGTTTTAGGGCTCAAAGCGGATTCGCCGCTTGGCTTCATTCTCCTGGGTTTCGATTTCAGAAATCTACATATTCGGGTGTTTTATGTGGATTCAACATACGCATCCCTGCCCGCTTGTACGAAAGAGGATTATAAGGGGGGAATCAGACTTTAATCTCAGAATTGTGGTCTGAGACTAAAGCGTGATAGTTATTTAGTTATCTTGCACAACTCACGTCGCTGTCATTGAAGCTCGTTGCTTCCAGGCTCTCATCTGCATTAAAGACAATTCAAAGATTAAAGTCAGAATTCTGAGAGGAAAAAATCTGAATTCTGACTTTTTTTAAGAGTCAAAATTCCCAAATTATAGTCTGAAAGTTAGTTCTCTTGCACAATTCACATCTCTGTCATTGAGTCTGGTTACTCCCAGGTGCCAGTCTGGATTGAAGTCAGAATTCAGTCATAATTTTTTGAGAAAATTGTCCGACTTCTGAGATTAAAATCATATATACATTTTTATTTCCAATGGCCCTAATCCTTTTCCGTATTGTTTACAGCATAACATCTGCCGGAATATGTTTAATGTCATCAATTTTGGTCAGCGCTTTATAAAATGTCTCAGAACCTGCTGGCCTGTAGAAATAGTTTCTGCAGGTTCAATTTTGAAATTGTAGAAAGTGGGAGGAAAGTTTATATTGGTATAACCCAGTGTTTCTCAAACTATGGGGCGAGCCCCACTAGTGGGGCGCAGAGATGTTGCAGGTGGGGCGTGACATCAATGGGATTAAAATAGTTTTTCCCCCTAGATTCTGTCGTTGTGAATGTTTCACTGCACTGTAAATTAAATCAACCAACTCCCCCCTCTCACAAAATTAAACACACTAAAATACATTAGCAATTGTGATCATCATTGTAAACAGAACCGGGACCTGGAACATCGGGCTGGGAGTTTGACGTAGAAATACATCGCAGCAGAACAAAACAAGCTGAAGTAGCCGCATTATCAGAGATTCCATCTACAAAATGTACAAATATCTAAAAAGATCAGGGAACGTTTCAGAGTAAGAGAAGTCAGACGGTCAACCACGGAGGAAATACAGGGATGAGTATCTTGCTCTTTATTTTTTTATTATTTTTTATTTTGTACTTTTGAAAGCTTTGTAAATTTGATAAAACTACAACTTTTATTTTCTCCAACTGTGAGCTGAAGTTCTACATGTAGCAACTACTGACAGCATATATTTCTGAGCCGGTTTTATACCAGTGCGCAACCCCTTTTTCCAACTAATTTATACCCTTAAAAACTTGTAGACTAACTCGGCTATTTAAATAAATAAAACACTTTAAAATCAGCCGTGGTCACCATTCTGTTGGGGCGATAAAAGCAGGGGGGGGCTTGTGTATGCTCCTTTGTCCAAAGTGGGGAATGATAAAAAAAAGTTGGAGAAACACTGGTATAACCAAAGTTAAAGCGCTTAAGTGACATATATAAACCACTGTCCATCTTTTTACATACACTGTGAATACAATTCTATATTAAATGTTAGGATATATATTCGCAGTGTTTTTCAAAATACAACAATGGAATTTTACATTTTTTATTTTTTACCAATCGTAATCTGAAAAGTGTGCCGTACATTTGTATTCAGCTCTTCTATCTTCGATACCCCTAAATAAAATCCAGTGCAGCCAGTTTCCTTCAGAAGTCCCCTACTTAAAGACCCCCACAGGTGTGTAGTTAAATCTCTGTATAAATATATTCTTTCTGTGAAAACCTCGGAGGTCAAAGCAGACAGGCCAGCAATACTGTTGTGGAGAAGTTTAAAGTAGGGTTAGATCATAAAACAATATCCCAAGATATAAACAATTCACCATTCATCATTGGAAAATGGTACATAAACAAAAATAATAAGGCATGTTTTCCACCTAAACTGACAAGGAGATTACTATTCAGAGAAGCAGCCAAGAAGCCCAGTAGTAACTCTGGATGAGATGCAGAGACAGTCTGTTGACAGGACAAGTATTAATTAATTATTAATTAAAATGTCCACCCCCACAAATCTAGCTTGTATATAAGAGTGACAAAGAGAAATACATTGTTGAAAGAAAGACGAGGAACCCAGTTTGCAGTTTGCCACAAGCCGTGTAGGGGACACAGCAAATGTAGTATAAAGGTCTTCTGGTCAGATGTTTTATCAACATGGATGAAACTGTGAACAGTTCGAAATACTAGTCCTTTTTAATCCAAAACATTCAGGTGTCTGCTTGAAAGATTATGTATTTTATGTTTAGAGTCTAAGCATGCCATCAAACCCACATAAGATGAATTCATAAAGAGCAGAAATAAATGTAACAGAAAATCTGTGTGCTCACCCGAAGAGTCTAATGGACAAGAGAAGTCCTCACAGTATGAACATTTCGGGAAACCTTCACAAGGCTGAATGGCCCAATCTTGACAAGGTACAGTGTAGGATGGTGAGAGACTACTACCAAAGAAGAATTGGGAAACAGATTGAAAATGTGCTTCAATTGAGCTTTAGTAAACTTTTGGGAGACACTATGGTACCAGCCCAATTATCTAGTCATATCAAAACTGACAGTAAGCATGCTGGCTCAGCACTAATTATAACTGCTCTGCATAAAAACGTCGTCAACAAAAGCAAGCCTGTAGATGTGTGGGGTCAAATATGTCTTTGTTGAAGTATTGGACAGAGATTCAATATCCACTAAAGTCTAATCTTCAATTGATATTGCTGCCAAAAAAAATCCCTTGATCAGACTAAGTTGACCACTAAATTATTTCAGAGTTCCTCATCCAGTCTGTACAGATGTAAATTCACATCACTGTGGATCGTACATGGCCTCTTGAGGCGGGAAGTTATAACATCCATGTTACAAAAAATATTTTAATTTATTTGTTTTTACATTATGTCAGCCTTTTTATTAAACTCTGCATCATTAAGGGGTTGTATGAAATAGTTTTATGTACCGGTACTCTCACCAACAAATAAGCTCCTAGAAGGAATCATTTGATTCGGACAGGTTTCAGGTATGTTAATGTCTCCATTTGTAAATAGCTGGCAGGTATAGGTGGTGGGTTAACAAGTGGAGTTATAGGGTTACAGACAGTGGCCTCAGCTTCCGACAGGCAATTTATTCATCTCAAACTAACCATGCATGTTTTTCAAATGTATAATGAAGTGCACAGAGAGAACCTAATGCATGTACAAGGGGAACTTGCAGACTCCATGCACAGAGTCAAACCTTGGACCTTTCTGGTAAGAGTGTTTACCACTGTCACCACCTAAAAAACATCCACAGGTAAAATTTTAGAATTTCAAATTGGAACAAAGGTCTTAAAAAGTCATTGGTAACTGTTATTAAACAACAACGCTACATTAAATTGTGTTGTACCAAGGCAGCCTCTGTCCCTCAGCTTAACATCATGATAAATAATTGCTTCTTTATCAGGAGTATAAAATTCATTTTAATTTTAGGTTTTTGTTCTTAAGCCTGGGATTCAGGCATAAAAAGTGTAATTACTAAAAAGGTATTGAACACACTTTTTAAAAACTTGCATTTTCTATTAAATTCTTCATTTTCTGACAATGCTGCTGCTGACGAGAGGTTCAATAAGGTTAAAAGTCTGAGAAAACACCAGGTTATGTCTCCTCTAATTAAAGTCCATTACTGCAGCACAGAGACTAAAAGGTACAAACATCTTGGGATTAGCTACAGCAAAACAAGGTTTAACAACTGAGGTGCAAAAAACGACAGAGGAAACCCTCTAAGAGTAATAAGTGTGGTAGTGTAAGGAAGCACAAAGATACTGTAGACAGCAACAGACCCGATGGTATCTGCATCTGTTTCTCTCACTGCGGAGTATGTGGGAAGAGGTGCGATAGAGTGATCAGGCTCTGCTGGACAAAGAAGCCGGATTGATGGAGTGTTTAAATCACGAGACCTTGACAGTCACCCACACCCTAAAACCATCTGAGACGGCCTGAGAGTAATTGGACCACAGAGGAATAAAAAGGAGCCAGCAAAGCGCTCTGAATGTGTGGCAACCTCACAGGTGAGGTAGAGACGCTCCAGGGGATGACCTGATGAAGCTAGCTGGGATTTGTTTTTCCAAACGTGTGAAAGTGCTGGTATTGAAATAGTGGCTTCTTCTTTTTTTTTTTTTAAAGTAACACATTTTTCTTTATAATGAGAATCCCATATGTCTTATATAACACAGTGATATGAATTAATATTTGCCTACCTCAAAGGTTTCCTTTGTTTTTACTTTTTTCATACTTAAATGATTCAAATCATCAAAACAATTTTAATATCAAAGGTAATCAGATAAAAAACAGCAGTTTCCAAATGATGATTTAATTTGTTAAGTGAAACAAGTTACCCAACCCTCCGTGTTTAAAGAAAAACTGCCTTGCCTTGTTTAATCATAAATTAACTGTGATTAATCACATTTTGCTTGGCTTAATTTTGCTGTCCACACCCAGACCTGATTAATGCTAGACCCGAATCAAGAAATTACTTAAATAAAATCTGTAACAGATCTCAAAAAGTGTCACATCATGCAATCCAATTAAATTCAACAACAGATGAGAAACAAGTCATTGACAACTATCAGTCTGGAAAGGATGAAGGTCAGTGTTCATGATTCAACAGTAGGAAAGAGGACTTGGCAAAAACTGCATCAGTTGAACAGTTCAAAGCCCAAAACCATTGCTGACCACAAGTAACACAACACCGCAGTTACTTTCCCTAAAAAAAACATCTTGATTAAATCACAAGGATCTAAAGTATAGTTTTCTTACATCAGGGCATGCAAACTTGGATTGTGCAGCAGAACAATCCATGGCACACTACAATGAAGGTTTTAGTGTGCCCTAGTCAAAGACTGGATTTTAATCTATTTGTGATTCTGTAATATTACCGGCTATTCATGCTCAAAAATCCTCTAGTAGGCCAAAATCCCTTCTCAGCAGTGTAAAAGACTCATTGCTATTTATTTCAAATACCTGATGACAGTTGTTCAGTTCAAAGGTAGCACAAGCGATTATTAGGCTTAGGGGGCTTTTAAATTGCTCTTTTCCCCTTTAATAAAAACAAATCATCCTTTAATACATTTTGTATTTATTTTGAATATTTTTGCCAGATATCAACATTTGTTTGATGAGTTGAAACAGTTAAGTGAGACAATAAAGCTAAAGCTGAACAAATTGGTAAGGGGACAAGTAACTTTTTACCATATGTAAAAAAAGAGGGGAAAAAATGTGTGGAGTAACCTTTGGCTATTCCCCAGTAGTAGATCACTAAAAGAAAATATCCACATATACTCAGCATGTTTAAAAAAAAGAAAGCTTTCACTAATGAGCTCCTGTGACCATTTCATGCTGAACTAGTGTGAACCACCTGGTGGTGAAATGTGCAAACTGCAATAACTCAAATGTATCAGAGCTCAGCAGCAAAAAATCTTCTTTTTCCTGTCCTTTGTGTGTGCCTTTGTGTTGTTTCAGCTCCAGAACAATGTGAGCCGCCGTCTGCTCTTTCATTTAAGCCTTCACTCATCTCAGAGCAATAAATGTATTCACAGGAGGTTGAAGATGTGAACTGCACAGTCTCCGTCTTGCTGTGAGGATCCAGCAGGTGCAGTGTGATATAACTTTGTGTTCAGATGATCTAGAGTGGATTTCATTTAAAAGTACAGCTGTCCACTCCCAATAGCACTCCATGGCTTTTAATGTGGCTTATGCAACATCTCACACCTCAGAGATGTACAGCTTTAGTTTGTTTACTAATCTACAGATGACTGAAAGGCTTTCTGTTCATATAATTTAGCTGCTGCTTCTGCTTTGACCCCTTATACATTAATTTGTTTCCTGATTGCTACTATTAGAAAACCTATTTCATAGCATATTACTGCTGACCAAGCCTCTTGTATCTGAAGTGTTTATACAAACATCTCTCAGACTAGTCTGTCAAACAGTTTCAGTCTGAGCTTTGGACTAAATATAGGATATTGAATTTCCATGTTCTCTTAGGTCTAGTCATCATTAAAAACACAGCATAAACTCTTGAGTTTTTGTTACTTTGTGTTTGAACTCTGCTAGATTTAGCTGGCCCCAGTGTTGTTTTACAGTATTTAGTTTCTATTAGGGTCTTCATAGACTCAAATACTGTTTCTGGAAAATTCTCCGGGATGTTTAAAATGCCCCCAGCCAGCTTTACTAGAAAACCTGTAAACTCAGTTATTAGGCAACGATTTTTACTAACAACATTTTGATTCAAAGTGCACGTTGTTAATATTTGCCCATCTAGCTTGTAGCTGAATTTAATAAAGCCACATTTGTCAGTATATATTATAATTTTTTTCCATTTAATAGGTTTCCATATATTTAAGTTCTACTTATTGGCATCTCTGGTTAAGATATGTAAAAATCCTTTTAAATAATTTCATCTTTCTTGCCACCATATGCTTTAACACTGAAATTAGTAGAAAAAAACAACCTTTTATTTTTGAATATTTTTTCAGTGATGGAAACTTTGTAAAAAAATAAAACACCCTATGAATTAGCACAGAATCAGTGGCACATCATATTTAATCCATTGCCCAAATGTTTGGGAGAGGCTACCACAAAAAAAAAGCTACTGGCTTAAAATTGTCAATAACTACAGATAGAGGGGGGGGAAAAGCGTTAAAAAAGCTAAACCTTCACAAGCAAAGCTGGCAGAAAAATCAAATTCCTTTCAGTGAGGAATTTGTTAGAGGAAGTATAAGAGAATAATCTCCAACGTTCACTGTTAGAGAACTTTACCCCAAAAAAAATTAATTAATTTCATGGCTTTTTATGAATCTTTACCAGTAGTGCCAATAACTGTGGATGGGTCTGTAAATAATTAGTTGAGATTTCTTTCTGTGTTTATAATTGAGCATTTAATTCAGCCTAACATCATACTGACTTTAAAAGACAATAAAAGAAAATGTTGGTTAAGATCCTCAAATAGAGGGAGAAAATTTCAATTATTATTTAAAAATGAAATCAGAAATAAAATTATCAATAGCTGTATTGATTTAAAGACCACCCACTACACGTTGTTGGTTTTCAGTAATGCACTACTCTAAAACCTTGAGTGGAATATTCTAGATTACAGTGGAGGGGCTTACCTTTAATGAATTAAACTTCGGATGGTCTTCTAATTTTACAGTAAACTGTGACAATATCCAACAATCTTATATGAGGGACATCTTACACTTTCAATAAAAAAATTAAAAAAGACAAAACATTTTTCCCACCAACTTTATTATACAAATTCTTTGTCACTGTCGTATCCAAGGGAATCAATGCATTCAACAATAACAAAAAGGGTTTTGTATTTAAATCTATCAGCATGAAAATAAATCCATACATTTCCTTTACTGAGCACTCTCACTGTCCCTTTCAGGTGCCCTTTATGCATCTTCCATTCTTAAATGAATTCATCATGGTAAAAAGGCACACCATATTCATTCATTTCTCTCTGAATAAAACACGCTTTTCAGTGTACCTGTCTGTGTATTACTTCTCCTTTATGACAAAAATAAATAATCCCTATAGGAGGAGGAAGCTATGAGAATAAAAAGACAACAAAATGTTATGAGTTTGGCACTGTACAGTTCATTAAATACTAACACGTAAGGTTTTTTTGTATCCTCAAATTAATGTTGAAGAGATCACTCAAAATATTCTGATTGTACTAGCTATACAAAATACAATACTTGCACAGATTAGATAAACCATTTATAAAATCATGATGAGTATTTAATGGATATGGCTTGTGAGTTATTACAGACTTTGCTACAGACCTTTTTGTGGCTCTATTTAAAAAAAAATTAATACAACTTGTAGGTTGTCTGTCCTATTTCCCTGAAAAAAAGACGCTGCCCTTCAAAGCTTTCGAGTTTCTGTTTAGACCTCTAGCTCCCACCCTCTGTAATACACATTCATCTGAACATACATACATTATGGCATCATAGGGTTTTGTGTGTACAGCCCGCCATAAGTGAGCCAGTCAGGCCGCTGAACAAGAGACTCGTTCGAAACCCTCTCGACGCACGTCTAGCTAGAAGGCTGCAGAATTGTTCGATACATGTTTTTTGTACCCGAGTGGAAACCTTAAGTAATCACTTGAGACAAAGATGTCATAAGGCTGATATCTAGGCACGGTACATACAGCTGGAGGGTTGGCTATTCGAAGCATTGACGACCCTTTAGAAATGCCAGGCATGCTTTTGTCAATGCCTCTCAATGAAATGGAGCTGGCATGCATCGAGGTTTGGAGTCTTCTCAAAATCTTAATGACCAGGAAAAAAAATAAAACAACTAGTTATGAAAATGTAAAGTCATCTAAAAACAATAAACACTTAAAATCCCACCAAGTAAAAGAACATCACATATCATAAGATAATTGTTAATAATAACCATAACAGTTATAATAATTATTAATAATAACACTCCATCAAATTTATAACAACTACATTTAGCACTGTGTATAGGAAGATTGTCCAAATGAAGTCGTGTGTTTCTGCTCTTCAGCATTTCGCCTCTTTTTATCCTCTAGCTGAAACGTTCCTTCGGTCACCCACATAAATATCTCTGATTTACCTTGATAGAAAATTAAAAAATAAGGAACAAAAATAAACCCTCTCTCAATGCAGTATCCTCTTCCATAGATCAGTTGTGCTCTCGGCCGAGCTCGTGCAGAATGTAAACCTTGAGGACACGGCACGGAGCGTGCTTGTGTCTGGTGCAAATATCAGGGGACTTGGTTTGTGCAAAGTTTTGTAGCTGTGTATCTCTTGGAACTGTGCTTAAATTGCGCTTGTTTTTTGTTGTTGTTTTTTTTGTTCGTACACATTGATACTTGATACATCATGACAATATCAACACAAAATCGATAGAAAGAGAGAGCATTTTATATGGACCACAGATATCACATACTACAGTATATAGGATAGGATAGCCCTTAGTATTGATAAGCGTTGTTATGGATGATTTTTTTTCTACATTTTTATGTTGTTTTTTTCTAACTCATACTGGCTGAAGTGCATTATGATACAGCAAGTTCTTTGTCTTGAAGATGTGAAGGGCTTCCTAACCGGCCGAGTCTCTCACCCCCACTCCGGACTCCGAGAATGTTTTTCTTAGCGGCTCGAAGCCAATCCTTTGACTGTACAAAACATCACTGGCTTGTAGCATTTGTGGTAATAACTAAGTGGTGATTGTCAGACCAGCTTCCGGGGTGAATATTTCCTTTGTGTCTCCAAAAAGATGGCTTTGAAAGACAGTTGTGTAAGTGCAACCTCTTTGTGCTCTTTGTATGCGAACATATTACACAGCGAGTTGCCTCTCTGGAGGTAAACTGAACACATGCATTAGTGTAACATCTTCTTTTTGGGTATTATTAAAACAGATGGCTCGGTATTGTTTAGTAGGGCCTGATCTGTAAATGGAAACACCAGGGAAACCTTCAGCCCCTGAAAATGACCAGGTGTCACTTTGAATATCAGTTTCCTTGTAGAGTCGCAGTGGTCAAAGTTTGCGTTCCTCTGATGTTTTAAAATCTAAGGTCACGTGGAAAATTAGGCAACCCAGGTGTTGGATTGTTAATTTTGGGTACGTCCTCAATTCAAATTCAGACGAGAAGTCCTCCTGGAAAACAGCCATGTCCACCCAATTAGGAAGCAAAAAGCACAGTTCAGTCCACTTCTGTCAGGATGAGGTTTTGTTCTGCAGACTGTAAAATATCCAAAATCTTTCACCATGCAGGCACAATGGTCTTTGAGACTGATCTGGTTTCCTCAGCCTAACACATCAACATCAGTCCAGGTAGTTGGCTCTGTCCTCTGCTTCCTTAAACCATGCTTTCTAACGTCTCATTCTCTATATCTAATATGGCTCCTGAGTACTTTTTAAAAACACACACACATTATATATATATATATATATATATATATATATATATATATATATATATATATATATATATATATATATATATATATATATATATATGAACTAAATCATGAACTACTACTCTATTGGTTTTGTTTCACCACTCCGGTCAGTCCTTCTACGAGTAATGGCACTGCTGTATATGGCGATATGGCAAAAATCGGATAGAAAATATGGCTGATGTAGGCTATCACAAAGGTGTCCCCACCTAGACTTTTAGTTTTTATAAGTAGTCATATTTAAGCTAATTTGATTACAAGAGAAAACTCATTTGAATAGCCTAAACCCATTACTGTTACTACTGTATATTTCTAGTTTTATTTGTTGTAGTTGTATCTAATAGTTAATAGCAGGAGGGTGATCTATTCCCCTACGTCTACAGGCATTTTCTCTACTCTAGGCACAGACCTTACACCGTCACCTCGTTCTTGCTCCCCGTCCTGATTCCTTGACTGCCTCCTGAGCTTCCTGCAGACCCCCCACCGCCCCCTCCTGGTATGAAGTGTAGCTGCTCAATGGTGTTCTGCCTTTTTGCTGCAAAAGCCATCCTCCTGGCGCTGTGGCCCCCCAGCGTTCCTGTTCCCATGACTACCCCAGCTCCGGGCATCTCCCCCGACCAGCCCACGCCGACGCCCCCGCCCCCGCCCCCGCCCCCGCCCCCGCCCCCGCCCCCGCCCCCGCTCATGTGACTTGTCATGCCTGTGCCCCTCTCCTGCTCCCGGCCAGACGTAGGGTGAGAGTTCATCTTGATCATGTGGTGCCGGTCGAGGGAAGGCGTGGCGCACACGTTCTGCTGGGACTGGGCCTTCTGCTGGCGCGGCAGCGTGGGGACAATGCCGGTTCCTGTGTGGGCGTAGGGATCCACGACTCCTATCCCGCTGACCCCCATCCTGTCCTCCAAGTGATCCGGGGACATGAGCATTCTCTCCTGTCTATCCTGTCTGTCCTGCCTGTCCTGCGTCTTCCTGGTCAGGGTTTGCATGTTGGAATTCTTGTTGGAGGCAGCCATGGCTTTGTGGTACTGGTGCTGCTGGTTCTTAGACAGTCGAGACAGGGTCCCAGTGTTGCCTGGTACGTCACCCATGTTGAGCAGCTGGTCAGTGGACTTCACTTTTCTCGGAGGCTTGGAGAGAGTGTCGTAGTTGGGGTTGTATTGGGGCTCAGGAGGATCCAGAGGGTAAGGATTGGGAGTGGGAGAGGCAGGCATGCCAGAGGGGGGTGGCGGGATCCAGGGACGGACTGCATGCCTGGGAAGGGTTCCTCTCCCACTGAGGGTGTAGTCTCCACCCCAGTGGAGGTGGTGCTGGGAGGACTGGAGGGCCGGCTGAGCTGTGTGGGGCCGGCGCTTGGTGGTGCAGTAACCAGACGAGTACTCGTCGAGTCCTTTCTCTGAAAGCCAGAAAATATGTCTTTGAATTATTTACCTCGCCTTGAAAAAGTATTCACACCTCGTGAACTTTTTATGTGATTTTATGTGATAGGACAACACAAAGTAGGGCATAACAGTGGAGTGGAGGAAAAGGACTCATGGTTTCAAACATGGGTGCAGTTGTTTTTAGCCTCTTTGCTAAATTAACCCCTAAATAACATTAAATACAACTAACTGCTATAAGAAGCAATTGGTAAAAAGTCAACCATTGTGTAATTTGTTTCACTACATTGAAGACTGTTCTGTGACGCCCTGAGAGTTTTTAGAGAAGATTAGTGAGCAAACATCATCATGAAGACCAGTGTTGGTTCTCACATGAACAGCATCCTTGGCAACCCCCTGCTTTTACCAGCCTCCCAACCAATTAAAATGAGAAAATTGGGATAAAATGCAGTACAGACCTTCGTGTCCCTATTCTTAACAGCAAGCAAGATATGCCTACTCAACTCAAGGGGACGCCCACTCCCCTTCATCTGCGCATGCTTAAAAGCAATAGAAAACTTTTCACGGTAAACTAACAGATACGTTACATGTTTTATGTGGTGCTTGAGCACCTCCCTTTCTAATGCGTCCTTGAGCAACTGCCCATATCAAACAATGCCACTGATGAAGATCAAGGACCACAGCAGAAAGGCCAGGGATAAAATTGTTGAGAAGTTTAAAGCAGACACTATAAAACAATATCTCAAGCTGAGAACATCTCACAAAGAACTGTTCAGTCCATTATCTTGAGAGGAAAACAGTATGGCACAATCTGCCAAGACATGGCCGTCCACCTAAACCTAAAGGCCAAATGAAGAGAGCATTATTTAGAGAAGCAGTCAAGAAGCTCATGGTAAGTCTGTAGGAGCTGCAGAGATCTACAGCTCAGGTTGGATAATGTGTTGACGATAAATATTCGTGCCTGTATTTACCCTGCATGAACTAAGGATTTGGATTTGGTTTACTTGAGGTAGAAACATTTCTTCTCGTCAGGACGGGTCATAGTTTATGCAAAACTGTCAACAGGACAGCAATTAGCCGTGTAATCCACAAATCTGACTGCTATGGTGGAGTGGCAAGAAGAAAGCCATTGTAGAAACAAAGTCATAAGAAGTCCATGTTTGCAGTTTGCCACAAGCCTTGTAGGAGACACACCAAACGTGGAGGAATCTTGTCGGGTTAGATTAGACCAAAATTGAAGGATCTTTTAGTGTGTGTGCAAAACTGTGTGGCAAGAAATCAAGACTACACACCATCGCGAAACACTGCATCCCTGCTCTGAAATATGGTGTTGGAAGCACCATGCTGTGGGGAAGGTGATGGAAAGATGGGTAGGGCTAAATACAGGAAGAAACCCTTTGAAGGCTGCTAAAGATTTGAGACTGGGCATTGACCCTGAAGATACTAATAGATTAGATTAAAGCATGATTTTGAGTTAAGATGATCCGATCCAAATTCAGACCGAAATACAATTGAGAATACTTCGTTAGATTTTAAAACTAATGCTCACAGATGCTCTTCATACAATCCGACGGAGCTTCAGCTATTCAGAAAGATAAATGTGCAAGTTGTCCAGTCTTTAGATGTGAGAAGCTGGTAGAGACGTACCACAAAAGACTTGCAGCTGTAATTGCTCAAACTTGTTTCTTCAAAATAATGGCTGGGAGGGCTGAATACAAATTCATGCCGCAGTTTTTCACATTTTTTTTTTATTTGCATAAAATGTTTTCGTATGCTTCCCATGTACTAATATGTGTTGGTCTATCACATAAAATCCCAATAAAATACATCGAACATACATTGGTTGTAGAAAAGGTCAAGTGGTGCAAATACTTTTGCAAGGCACCATACCTCCACTGTAAAAACAAAACCACATAATGATGCATTCTGCTCCAGCAGTGTCACCATTATGAAACATCTGCAGGAACAGCACCGTAAGGGGAATAAGAAGGTGTCTCATTTGTGGGAGATCACAACACTCACCGAGGCGTTTGAGTGAGGAGTATCTGTTGAGCTCGGGCTTGGTGGCGCTTTCGTAGGAGGGCGGCAGCTGGGCCAGGTTGTGCAGGGAGTGGTGGAAGGAGGGCTGAGATTTGGTGTTGTTGTGTTTACTGGAAACCAGGGTGCCTCCAGCTGCCAGCTGAGCATTGTTCATCCGAGGGGTGCGTTCTACAAAAACCACAGGGAGAAAACAACTGCATGTTAAATGAGATTTGCTCCTCTGGATGTAAGCGCGCCGTGTGTTCGCAGGGTGTGAATCTGCTAACATTCAGTAGGAAAAAGGAGACTGGTTTTCAACTTGCTTTCAGCACCAACACAAGCAACCGGAGCTGTGATAATCATTATTATTGTTCGGATCAATGAGCCTACATCTGAGCTTAAAATGTAGGTGAATGAACTAAATGAAGAATCTGGGTGATTGCATGTGATTTACATGGAAGCCATGATTTGAGCAGCTGCCTTACCGATAGTCGCAGTGTGCTTGGGGCTGGAGCCTGATGAGTGGATGAAATTGTGCTGCAGATTGCCCACTGTAAGTCAGAGAAAAATAAGGAAATCAGCTCACAAAATGGCAGGCAATTTGAAGATGAATGGCAGTTTAACAAAAACAATGAGGCACGCACATGTATCCACCATCGGCAGTTTACATGAAAACCTCCTGATGCATGTTCATTGAACAGTTTTAAGCAAGAATAAGGTGTTTTAGCAATCATTTTAAGCACACCACCACCGGGGATTCTTGTGTCCCCCTCTAATCATGAAGAATTCTCAGTGGTGAGGCTCAGAAGAGAAAAATACACAGATGAGCCCCCTCTGCATATGAAAGATGCTGTTGCAAAAGCACTCTCTAATTCTGCAAAAAAACCCACTCACATCTGTTGTCCTTGCTGGGCCCTCCTGGGGCGTAGAGATTTTTCGGAGCCCTTCCCAGTGTCCCCTGTCCGTCGGCTACAGTCAGAGCCACACTGTTGTTTCTTTCATCCTGCTGGACGGGGCTCGACTGGTGCCGCAACATGTCAACCAGGGCTCTGATGGGAAACAAAATGGTCATAAATCACCAGCTGTGCTCTTCATGCTGGCAGTAATTCAGCATTTAAATCACCAGAAAGCAGTTGTAATGATTTTTGATATAATTAATTGTATTCATGTCAGTTTGATGAAAAGACGAGAGCTTTTGCAGTACATTTCAAAATGACCTACAGTAGCAGTGCTCATAATACGGTTAAGAGACAAACAAACACTCGATGTAGCTCAAAAGCCATCGTTGTTCAGTACCGTTGCTAAAGATAGACAACTGCGTCCTCTTCAAAAAGACAAAACACATTATCCTAACTAGTTTTAGGCTACAGTTGGATAATTTTAAAAAAACATCAACATGCAGTATTATTGCTGAATACTGAGGTGATGGTTTTCATTACAATTTATTCTTGTTTTTATCACTCAGTCATCATCATGCCTCCACTCTTCTCCCTGAGCTTCCCTTATTGGTCACTCGGATCTATTAAAAAGGCAGTGAAAATCCATCCAGCTGCCCAAATACATTACTTATTATTAGTGTGAATGCATGGCACTTGAAAATCACTGAATAGAAAATATTGCATCCAAGCTGTCTTTAATTGCAAAGATTCAAATTGCAATTTTAAAAAAATGCAGACCCCATCATACTGTTCTTCCTAAACACCTTTCGAAAGAGATCCCAGAGAAGGAACCAAAGTGATCTGACTTTTCTCCAACTGTACAGAGCACTGAGTAATGCAGCGCACCCCTACTGGTCAGCTGCCTGAAAGAAGGCTCCTACACGTTTTCCTTTAAAAGAAAGACAAATTCAGTTGTCCATATTTCCAGTTTCAAAAGATATGTACATTCATGTTGTAAAAGCTAAAGGAGTATCACCAATCACTCCTATTAAGGTAATCGAGTTTTAAACTAGAGTTGGTAAGCTATCAGTGGCCTGTCTCTCAAGAAACTGACAGCAGGCTGTCTACCTTAGCAGACAGTTCAACTAATTAACCAGCCAGTTTATTGGACTCCCGGTGTTACTTTATGCTAAACGAAAAATGTTTAATATTCATGATGATCATTTTACTTCAACTACCTCTACATTTAGAAATAGTAAATTCTTATGACTATATTAAAATAGTAATTAAATCTCACACATGAAATGTGTAAACTGTTTGAAGATGTTAAAATGTTAAACCTATGAATATATGTTTTTTTCTATTTACATAATAAAAGAAAAAGAAAACAAAAATAAATACATGCATAACTTCTATTTTACTATATACAAAACTATAAATATCTATTTTTATAATAATATATTAAATATTTAAAAACTAATAATTTCACATATACTATATCAAATAAAGAAAATGAAAAAGGTATAAATATATGTTTATATTTTAGATTAATATTATATATTTTAAAATAATAAAAATTACAAATATTTTTAATAGCAGCAGGAATAATTGTTGGAATCTGTTTTAAATAAAATAAAATATACTATACATTTTTGTTTAAAATGTTTCCAAAAAAATACACTGATACTATGAAACCATGGTGTTTTTATCTCATAGCACCTCATGCCTACTTGGAGCAATCTTGAGTTTTGCTGAAGCTACATTAACAAATGTTTTAGGCGAGGAATGACAGCATTATTCTACGCCTAGGGTCAAGTCCTGAAGACCCGTTTTCAGCGAGAAGTGATGAAATGTAAGGATGTGGGAGCCTTACCTGGGCATGTTCAGGTCCCTTTGGTTGGCTTCCTGTTGGACCTTGTTGAAAACCACCTTGATGCCCACAGCGACAGCCACCATGAACACAATAACGCCACCGATGACAAATCCCGTGTTGTGGCTCTGCTGCTTCAGTGGATCAAAGTCCGGGTCGGGACCCAGCTCCTCTGGTATCATCATGGCTTCTGTCTGTGGCTTGGCCCAGTCTGGAGAGTTGTAGTTTTTACAGATATCCTGCTCCAGTTTGCGAGTTCGGTCTGGACAGCAGAAGCGGTAGTGGCATGTTCCACAGCAGTAGATGAAAGAGTCCTTTGAGCAGTTGAAAGCATTGTCATAGTGTCCCATCACATCGTAGTAACCCCAACATACATCCGTCCATCCATCCATAATGCGAGGTGGAATGTGTGCCGCCCCGAAATGCTCTCCGAGGCCCTCTGAAGAGGTTGCATTCTTAGGAAAAGTCACCTGGGCCAGGGGTTTAGGAAGCGGCTCCAAAACTCCCTCTGAAGTGTCTGGAATCTCCTCGGGGGCTTTGGGTCTGCTTCGGAGAGCAGCTGGCCTGGCATTGGCCTGGATGGCAAGAAGCAGGAGAGAGGAGCTGGAATCGGTGTCTGGCTGCTCTGTGAACGGTCTCCCTGAGCGGTCTACGTGCTGAGGAGGGGGGTACGAAGAGGGCTCCACTGCACTGGTAAGTGGGGCAGCGAAGACGGAGAGCAGGGAGACGGCGAGGACTCTGAGATAGGTGGTGGGCGTCATTTTTACATGACTAAGACACCTATTTTCTGTTGTTGAGTCAATGCAGTTAAAAAGCTTTATCCGCTTTTCCAGTTAAACCCACTAAAACGCCATGTGAAGACTTTAATGTACAGCCTAATGGGTATCAGAGATGTATCATGGGTTCCATTCAGGAATACTAAATAACAACATTTCTCAAAAAAGCAGAATTCTGTCAATTTTTATGACAGAAATTGTGCGTGTGTCAGTATTTAATTATAAGTGTAATAAAATTGTTTTAATTGCGTTTCATGAAGGAGCCCCGAAAGCACAATAGCTTTATCATCATATCTCTTAAAAATACCCTGTTGGATACAGTTACAGTTTCTGGCCACGAAAGCCCCCAAAAAATGAGTAGCAAATTTATTCAATAAAACAAGACATTCCTGTACATTCGTCTGCTGACTCTGGCACTTGAGAAATGGTTTACAGAGAGTGTTTCATCCGTTCTCTTCATCTTCTGGTAACTAGTTCAGTCTGGCACTTTCTACATTCAGCAATTAATTAATTGAGAGGCGCATATTACTATCAGAAGGAATGTAAGAGAATCATGATCTAAAAAATGTGGGTATTTTATGCCAATCAAACAATGTGGATCAATATTGTCCATTAATGCGAATTCATTTCGGAGGACTCCATGGTGATCAGTTTGGTCAGCACTTGCCTGGCACAGGCCGTTACTGTGATCGGACTGTGGGTGATAATGAGGAAGGCTCTGCTTATGTGCTAGAAGGCTGAGAAAATTACGAGCACGCATGAAGCAGAAGAATGACTCCCGGCCTGTAAAACATGCAGCAACAAGAGCTAAATGCCATGGTTTTCAGTCAGATTTTTGTGGCAGAAAAAAGAAAAAAAAGTTGCCCTTGTCACTCAGCTGTATCCTTAATTAGATATGAGATGAATGGCACATTGCCTTTAAATGTGACATGTCAGAATTATTCCTGATTTATCTCTGGGGGGTTCAGAGAATATCACTTTTGTTGAGAGATATGTAAATGTGTGAAGTTATTGTACTGGAGGTGTTGGCAATAATAGACAGAGGCAGATCTGTCTCCCACAGAAATTATAATTATATGTAATTATCAAAACGTCCCTATCTGTAGCAGAGAATGTAGGCACAGATGGGGTAGACAGAATGCTGAAATCACTGAGGGCTCCACTTGTTTCACTTACATGCTCCTCTAACCTTCTTATGAGGGTTTGGTTTTGGAATAAAAAGAGACCCACAACGCAGCAGTTCGTCCACTGACTATTATTCCAATCTCTGAGAGGGTTGAGGTGGTGGGGGGTATTTGTCTTCTTGTCGTCTTTAAAGAGCTTGATGTCCAGAACACTCTCCAGGTTAACAATCAGATCTGCAACATGTAACAGAACAAAAAGCAAATATAAAGCTAATAATATTGATAAAACATTCTTTACCTCCCTCTGGACCAGACTGAAGGTGTTGTCGGCCCCACCTTCTGTGTTTTAGGATGTGAAAGCTTACATCACAGAGATGTTTTAATTTGTTGGATTTTCATGTAATTGAAAACAATGACATCACCTCTAACCTAAACCTCAACCCCAAACAGTAAGCTTTAAAAGGATAGATCAGACGTTATTATCAGTAACAGCTCCCTTTCTATACTAGAACGATTCCTCAGAGTGGCTAGACAGGTGAACCCAGCATTTCAGCTCATTTTAGCATATTAAAGCCAGTCAAACTGGAAATTTTTAAATCCATAACAATTCAAAGTTATATCAGCAAATATTAAACATCTCCACTTTCACAAGAGACCATTAAGTTTCTCACTGTCTTCTTTGCCAAACAACGTCTGTGTTACAACACTAAAGATATGCTGGTTAATGCTGTAGGAAGTATAAATCCTCAGAGCGGACATAGGCTAACAGCCTCCCAGTTAAAGCTGATTTTAACAACTTAAATCAAGTCAAACTACAAACATTTAAAGCCATGGGAAGCAATACTATATTATCAGACATTAAATGTCTGCACTTTCACAAGAGACTTAAGTTTGTTGCTGATTTATAAGCCGAACCATGTTCGTGTTACTATGCTGAAGTTACGTAGGTTGGTGGTGCAACGGTTGTATAAATCCTCAGAGTGCTGGTAGGCTAACCCCCAACTTTAGCTGAGTTTAGCAACTTTAAACAACTCAAAATAAAACCTATTCATATCTGTGGAACGCAGCACTACATTGGAGGAGCTGTCAACACTTTCAAACGAGTTAGTTTTACCTGAACACCATCCATTTTACTACGCTAAAGCTATGTTGGTTGAGACTACTCGCTGGATCAATCCATAGAAACACTGTATGTTGTTCGACTGAGAAAACAAAAACTTATCAACAGTCTCTTGTGAATATGCAGATTTCTAATATCTGTGAGGGCAGCACTATATCCTATAGATATAAACATTTTCAGCTTGAGTTGTTTTATATTGTTAAAATCAAATGAAACAAGGTAACCAGCTGATTGCCTTCCTGCTCTCTGAGGATTTCTTTGCACTTCAACAGACTGTGATACAGTGTCTTTGAACGTGGATAAGGTAACTGATAACCTCAAAAAATCGAAACCATTCATTTTAAGTGCACATTTCACCCTTTTGTTTTGAGTATATTTCAGTGACATGGGTTAAATCATTATATACAGTCCTGTTTGGAGTCAGTACTTTGGTTTTAGAGGCAGACATTTCCAGATTGGATACCATGCTTGGGGGTGAATAACAGATTAGGACAAAAGCAAAGAATGTTTCAGACGTTTTCAGAAATCATAAATTGCCCAACTATTAATCTTTTGTTATTTGCAGACAGAAAAGAAACTTGTGTGGGTTGTTGACCAAGACTACAGCACGCCCAGAGGGCCACAACCTCCTGATTCCAACCTTTGACTCCTTCGTCAACCCTCGTGTGAGATTCTTTTTTTGGGGGGGGATCCACGTTTGCATAAAAGTGCAGATTGCATATTAGTGTGCTTGTTTGGTTTGCAGAAAGGAACACTGAATCGCCTAAAAAAAAAGCCAGTGATGGAAAAGAGTGCAGAGCGATAAATGCAGGGTAGAGATTTAAACGAGCAAAGAGATTGTGGCGAGCGGGAAGAGCCAGAGGTATAGATGCAGAGACGACCATGAGTGGGAGGGCGGTGTGTGGGTGGCACAGAATCAAGTACATTTCTCCCAGCACTTACCAATACAACGCGGCACATCACACAAACAGCACCACCAAACAGATCTGCTAATGCAAGTCCATGCCACACACAAGAAGGAGGTGGAGAGCGCTAATCAGAACTGTACATCAGCTGCTGTTCGAGCATTTAAAAGGGTTAGAACTTGAAACTGCATGTGAAAGAGACAGTCGGCATTCTGCAAACCTCCATGTAGTCCCTGCCTCTCTCTTTTAATTCCTCCTGCTCCCTCCTTCCCCTCTTTCTCCATCGTTCTGCCTTTCTCTCTCTTTCTCAGATTCTCTGCGTGGGTTGAGGCAGCTAACTCTCTCAGAATAGCAATGCAGCTCTCTGTGTGTGTGAGTGAAGGAGGAATTGAAAGGTGGGGGGGTGAAGAAGGAGGCAGAATCCAATCTACACCTATTAGTAAAAAAAAAATCAGACTCCAAAGTCACATCTGCTCATCTCTTTCTCAAGAAGAAGATGCATTACATGCTCACATTGTCTCGACAACTCCATTTGCGTCAGACCAGATAATCAAAGGAAATTGTGCATCTGCAGCTGCACAGAAATGTATTTTCCAAACTTAAACCTAAATTTGAATGCAAGTGCCCCCAAGTCTTTTACTGTGCTATTTTCCAGTGAAGTGACTCAAGCCTTCCTCTGGGTGCAGTAGATGGGAACCAAAGGTTATAGGGTGCACATACATATACAACCATGAAGACGCACCTCCTTCTCAACTGAGTTGCACGGCTACAACAGGTACAGAACATTTCAGGTTTAGACTGCAACAAAGCAAACGGAGATCTACCACTTCCACTGCAGGAGAGACCGTGTGCACTATTCTCAACAGGTGTTTGTTGGGATATGAAACAAAATGGCCACTTTTATCCCCCTCATTCTCATGGAGAGCGCACTGTGATGTCAGTAGGTGAAAACATCCTGAATACAATCACCGTGCTTCTGAGAGAACGTTTAATTACAGTGACAGCCGCGGATGAGGGGGTCTTTATCAGTGAATACGTGCTGCGCAACGCCTGTGCATCACCAAGCGATTGAACTGGACACCCCCTCCTCAGACAGCTCTCCATCCTTCATTAGGTTAATAAATTGCAACTTGCACGGACATGACTTGCATGTATTCAGCACAGGCTGAAAGTGCGGGGGTGTAGCCGTGCCGGTGTGTGCCTGCATGTCTGTGCGTCTTATGAATGGTTTTTATATGTTCATAATCCCGCATTGTTGTCGATTAATGTGTTCAAATGATGGAGGGGGGGAGAAAAACCGCCCTTAGAGTAAAAGCAAATATGAAAATGTGACAATGTGGCGCAGCTTTTATCTAAATGTTTTTGTTTGACAGCCTAACAGGCGCACACAACAAACTCACATTCACATGCACACACAAAGACACTGAAAGTGTCGAGTCGTTTTACAAAAAAAAAAAAAATTGTTAAGTGATGTTGCAGTAATAAAAGGTGCATAATGTCGTGTCTTACCTGTGCGCTGCTCTGGGGTTTGATGCTGTGGAGAGCCTGCGCACTGTACATCTCCGCGCTCCTCTGATGGCAGCCTGTTATCGTGGCAAAAGATGATGAGGACAGATTGAACCGCCGCTGCTAGATGTGCCACCTCTTTTATTTGTATTATTATTTCTTCCAAAAGCACTTCCGATATCTCAGTTTTCTTTCCTCTCCACCAGGCTTACTGATAATCCATCATAGAGGTAGACAAGAAAAGCAGGAAAAAAAAAAACCCGAGATGTTCTCAGATGTTCTCAAACATGTGACAATTTATCTAAACCCCGCATTGGAAAACTATCCCAGCAAAAAAACAACAACACACAAAAGCATCAATTTAACTTTCTCAAGCTGGAGCTGACAGACTGACGCTGGTTTCTCTGGTTTCGGTGCCTAACTAACTGCGCCTGGTCTCACGGAGGTCCGTCAGTGGCGGAGCGCTCTGATTGGTCCGTCAGACTGAACGCTGATGAGACCCGACTCCAGGCTACTTGATACCGATGGTCAACAGGCCCATTCAACTGGTGGCGTTCATCTCCATTTAATTAGTTCTTACGAAACGTCAGCTTACTTTCCTACATTACACATACAAATAGCCTACAATATAGGCTATATATATTTGTTTTACATTTAGTTTAATGCGGGGAAAATATTTAAGCTATATATATATATATATATATATATATATATATATATATATATATATATATATATATAATAAAATAGTCTAACCAGATGCACTTCTGATGAAAAATCCTATAGATCCAGAGATAGTGTTTGTATGTTATTTTCTCTTTCTTTGTGCGTGTGTGTTTGCGCGCGCACGCAGAGAGGAAGAAAAGAGACACAGAGAGGCACGGTTGCCACAGCAACTGTGTCATTATGTTGGTGGCAATTATGAAAGCGATGAAAACGGGTGAGGTGCGGGGAGAGGACTGGCGCAAAAGCTTTAACACTGGAGCGTGAACGAAACTGTCAATTAGAATCCGAGCTCGACGCCGACAGTTCAGATTGCTTCAAGTGTGAGACCGGAGCAATGGGCAGAGGGAGGGGGGCTCGAAAACCTGTCAGGGAAGACTGGTTGGACGAAGAAAAAAGGCAGTGGGTGAAATTGACTTCGCCATCATCAGATCCAGAAAAAAAAATGAATGAAAAGTACCTTTTAAAAAATTATATTTAAATAAAAAAACATGTGGACTAATAATTTGCATCAGGCCTACATGGTGAGTCATGATACTAAAACAAATGGATTACCCAGCCTACAGTATCGGTCTTAATTAGAATAATTTTGTGAAATACAAGGTGTGGGCCCTCGGGTTTTATACAGGTAGATCCGAAGGAGGTGGATACCAGCTGGTGGAAGAGGTAAGCACTTTCAGAAACGGAGCTCAGGGGATATGTACGGGGGTTTATGTGGAGCCCCAGGTGCCTAAGAAGGGCCTGATAATTACCTGCATGGCAGGCAGCTATTTCTACACAGGTGGGTGGGCTGCTGCATTTCTGTGGTAGAGGCCGGTGGAGCCCGTCAATATGGTCCAATGACGCTCTGCCGGGTGCACTTTCACTGGCTGGTTTGCAGGGGTGGATGCAATTAGTCTTTTCCTCATAATGATTATTCCATCAGAGCAGGAGACCAGTCTCAACAAAAACAGAGTCCTAGACAGTGAAAGCATCACTCTTACATTAGGGGCCATGATTCTCAGAGGCGGTATTGGACACCTTCAGACCTGCCCTAATTTCTCATGGTATACAGGTAGGTTAGATCTAAAGATATAAAACATGAAAAAGCTTGACATTTTTGTCACTAATTTAAGAAAGTGAAACTCATTCATTACACATACATATGGCAAGCCTTTATTTCTTGTCATTTTGATGATTATGGCTTACAGATAATTCAGTGATTCAGAAAATTAAAATGTCGTGAAAAAAGTAAATATTGGAAACTCATGGTGTCGCATCCTGATCGATGTGGTATATCTAAGTATATTCAAAGAAAGTTGAGTGGAAGGGAAAGGTGCACAAGCAACAGGGATAAACAGAGTCTTTAGAGGACTGTCAAGTAAAATCCCTTCCAAGAATTTGGGGAAGCTTCAGAGGGAGTGGACTGAAGCTGGAGTCAGGGCATCAAGAGGCACTATGCACAAACAAATCCTACACATGGGCTACAAATGTTGCACTCCTCGTGTCGAGCCACTCCTAAACCAGAGACAACCTCAGAAGTGTTTTACGGGCTAAGAGGAAAAAGAACTTGACTGTTGCTTAGGGGTCCAAAGTCTTCTTTTCAGGTGAAAATAAAGTTTTCATTTCTTTTGGAAATTAATGAAATTCAATGAAATTCAGTTTATTTATATAGCGCCGATTCACAACAGATGTCATCTCATGCACTCTACAAGAAAAGTCATTTTAATACATTTATACAAACATTCCAATCAGTTTAAAAGTTTTCTGTTAAAGGAATCCCAGCAGATTGCATAGAGTCATTGAATTGCAATGCACCCCGTTGATGCAGATTCCAATCACAGCAATCCCTCATACTGAGCAAGCATATAGCGACAGTGGAGAGGAAAAACTCCCCTTTAACAGGAAAAAACCTCCAGCAGAACCTGGCTCAGTACGAGCGGCCATCTGGTTTAACCGGATTTGAGAAGACAGAGCAGAGACACAGAAAGAACAAAAAGAACTGATATAAGAGAAGTTTCTATATTAAAGAAAGTAAAAAGTTAATAACAGGACACGGAGGATGCTGTTACTGGGAGCATCATCCCAGTCGATGCCCCCCGGTCCAACAGGGCATTGCAGCTGAGCAGGATACCAGACCAGGTATATCTTCTATGGAGAGAAAAACACTGAGAAAACAAAGTTAACAGTCAAAAAAACTGCAGAAAATGCAACTGGAGTGTAGTAGAAGAGAAAAGTAGCAGAGTGAAGAAAAGTGGTCACTCTGTCCTCCAGCAGTCTAAGCCTATATAAGCACAGCTACAGAGATAGTTCAGGATAACCTAAGCCCCTCTAACTATAAGCTTGATCAAAAAGTTAAATTTTAAGCCTGGCCTTAAAAGTAAACAGAGTGTCTGCCTCACGGACTAAAGCTGGGAGCTGGTTCCACAGGAGAGGAGCTTCATAAATAAAAGATCTGCCTCCCATTCTACTTTTAGAGATCCTACGAACTACAAGTAAACCTGCAGTCTGAGAGCGAAGGGCTCTTTTAGGAACACATGTAACAATCAGATCTCTTTAGGTCCAAGAGTCTGGAGGAAGAGTGGACAGGCACAGATCCCATGTTGCTTAAAGTTCAGTGTGAAGTTTCAACAGTCGATGATGTGGAGTGCTACATCATTTGCTGGTTCTGGTTCAATGTGTACTCTGAAGTCCACAGTCAACACAACCATCTACCAGGAAACTTTAGAGCACTTCATGTATCATTCTGCTGATAAGCTTTGGAGGTTCTGATCTCATTTTGCAGCAGGACTTAGAACCTGTCCAGACTGCTAAAGGTATCAAATGCTGGTTCCATGACCATGGTTCTACTGGACTCGATTGGCCAGCAAACTGGGCTGACCTGGACTCTAGATAATCTACGGAGTATCATCAAGACGAAGATGAGAGACACCAGACCCAACAATGCAGATGACCCAAAGGCTGCTATCAAAGCAATCTGAGTTTTCATTACACATCAGCAGAACCACAGGCTGATCGCCTTAATGCCACGCCTTATTGATGCAGTAATTCTTGCAAAATGAGCCCCAACCAAGTGTTAAGTGCATATAACCGAACATACTTTAAAAAAAGGCTGATATTTTTGTTTAACATATCCATTTTTTTCATAAATCTTCTTTTCTGAGACATTGAATGATGGATTTTCATTATCTGTAAACCATAATTATCAAAATGACAAGCAATACAGTCTTGACACATTCAACTCAATCTGTAATGAATCTATTTCAAATATGAACTTTTTAATGATATTCTAATTTTAGGAAATGTACCTGTAGATAAAACATGTCAGACACCCTAAGATATCAGTCAATGCTGACATGAAAGCATCAGGGAGTTATTGCAGATTTTGCGAGCTGCACATCCCTAAATTTCCAGTTCCACCTCAAATGTGCTTTATTAAATTGGGATCTGGTGACTGTGAAGGCTATAGTGTATACAGTAACGAAACTAGTGTGAGATGATTTGAACTTTGTGACATGGTGCATCATCCTTCTGGAGGTAGACATCATGGACATTGTTAACAACACTCAGGTAGGCCAGTATTTAAATGATGCTCAACTGGTATTAAAAGGCCCAAAGCATGCTAAGAAAAACACCACCCACACCATTATACCACCACCACCAGCCTGAACTGTTGATACAAAGCAGGATAGACTGGTGGTTTTATGTTTACGCTAAATTGAGCCGACCATCTGAATATCAGCTGAAATTGAAACTCATCGGACCAACATTTTTCTGATCTCTTTATTTTCCAATTTTGTTAAAACTGCATGAGCAGCAACCTCAGTAGTCCTCCGCTGCTGTGGTCAATCTGCTTCAAGGCTGTTGCAGGTTCAGAGATAGTATTCTACATATATTGGTTGTAATCAGTGTTAATTTGAGATACTGCCCATTCCTCTCTAACCTAAACTCTTTCATTCACACAACCGCTGCTCTCAGGATATCTTGTTGGACGTTTTTGCAGACCGTTAAATGTAAATCCAAGAATTTGTTGAGCATGAAAATCAGCAGTTTCTAAAATACTTGGACGAGTCGGGCATCACCGCATAGACTCCTTTACGCACCAAGTTGTTGCCATGTGGTTGACTAATTCCCTGTGTGGTAACAAGTGGTGAACATGTAAACTTAATGAAGGAGGCAGTGACTGTATGATCTCACTGCCTTCATTTAGAACAGCTTCCCAAATGTTTGGGGCGGGTGTTGCAACTGGAAGCATTCTCTAACTTCTGAATTAGTCTTTTCAGTGAATATAGGAAAAAACGTCACCATTTTGCCCCCTACACCATTTAATAGCTCTTGTCTTTTTTACCCCAGGTACAAAATGGTGCCAGAAATTTCTTACCTGTAGATCTCGAGATTTCCTCCTGATTGAAACTTTAACTTTTTAACACTTTGGTATACTTTCAAGGTGTAGAGATGTACACCAGTAATTTTACAGTAAAATATATATATATATCCCAGAGGACCCACCTGGCACACCAATAGCGTGGATTTCTGTGAGATGACGGGCACGGGACTCGTACTCGGCATAAAAACAGCAAATAAGACTCAATTTAATTTCACTGACTTGTCGTATTTCAATGTTTTATTATTTCAAATAATTTAAAATGGACACAAAATATCCAGCAATCAGACGATCCCATAACTGGAGTTTCACAAGCATCTCTTCAGAGCATTTCTTCGGGATCTGTGGGCCTCACATGCATGTAGAACAAGAAAGAAGATCTGCCTAAGAAACGCTGTCGGTGCTGTGGTTGAGGAGGAAACTTGAGCCAACATGGATGCCTACTGCAGTGCCCACACTGCTTGTGGGGAATCATGGGTACCAGAAGTTAGCCATACCTCACATATAAAACTGATATTTTTTGTTTTGCGTGTTTTATAAAAATTATGTGACAATCAGTTTACGCTGCTCCCTCACAGCAACTGCTCTATATCTCCAACCACAAAACAGCTGAGTGTGAACATGTCAAAGATTTGAAAATACTGGACAGTGAAAATATTTTCTTTTTTCTTAAAAACAAAAGAAGCAGACTACCGATAATCCAATGTTAGTTCTTCCATACCTTTCCCACGTTTAGACCATGATGTGAAAAATACAGCTTTATCTCTATCCTAATAGTGAACCTGCATACTTTTTCTTTTTTTTAGCAAATTTTCCATAAAAATCCTTTGAGCACAATTTGAAAACTTCGTCCTAGTTCAGACTAAATAACAAGGCAGGCTGCGCAGTACACGGTACCACCACAGCAGCAAGAAACACTTCAAAAATACCTGATAAAGTCCAAAACTATAGGAATTATGAGTCAATAATAGACATTAAATATCGTATTTTGACGTTGTTCAGTCAGACTGGCTTAAAGGAAGAATACAGATAACTGGTATGATTCTGCTGCAAATCTGTATTCAGATGCTTTTTATAGTGTCTTCAGGTATGGAAAAATTAACAAACCTGTAGTGCCAATATCATAAAACGAATCGGAGGCAAAACAGAGGTACAATAAGGACAGTCTAGAAAGAGTCAGAAAACAAAAGAACCAAAAAAATTCTGTCAACACAACTCAATACTTATATTTACACTCACGCTCGCACTCATACACGCAGAACATTTTGTTGAGGTATTAAAGTCGCCTCAGAGCACGCTTTTTATCTGCTTTCTTTTTCCCTGCTACATTATTGATGTTACTACTACTGTTGCTATTGCTGCTGGTGGTACTGGCTCCATTAGCTCCGTTACCCAGAGCTGCTGGTACAGCTGCCACACTGGGCCCCGCTCTTTTCGTAGGGTCTCCTGCGTGCTTCTTTGGCTGTGGGCCGTCGTTAGGGTCCTGAGGTGCCCCAGAGGTCCCGCCCGGCACACCCATAGCGTGGATTTCTGTGAGAAGACGGGCACGGGACTCGTACTCGGCATAATCTTCTAAAAGCAGGCGCCCCGCCTCTTCATTTAGGGCTGACTCAGGGTTTGGATGGATGAGAAGACACTTGATGGTCTTTTTTTTGGGAGGGAAAAACAAAACAAAAAACATGCAGAAGTTTTAGAATCATGTAGATGACAGTGAATGTGTTCATGAGACCAGTCTTAAAAGTAAATCTTACCAGTAAGACATGTCTGATGCCAAGCTCTGCCTTCCAGTCCCTCTTCAGCACATTCACACAGATCTCTCCCTTGTGACCCACGTTCGGGTGAAAAATCTTGGTCAGGAAATACCCCTTGGGTGGAACAGCAGGGAAGTCCTTCCCGAGGACCAGTCGCATTCGGAAAATGCCGCCGGCAAATGGTGTTCCCTCTGTCAGAACATAAAGAATTCATCCCATGAGCATGTATGGCATTACTGTGTCAAACCAAACGTGTTAGGATTGTGCCGATTCACCATGAATCAATTAATTGCGGTGTGAAACGTACAAAATTGATAGCTATTCAAAAGTGTTCAAAAACTATTAATTATTTTTCATCATAATTAAATAAGTAAAACATAAAAGTCCGCCGTATAGCACGGACATTTTTAGGGGACGGACTGACGGAAACATCATGGATGAATATAGTGTTTCACATGCAGCGCGACATATACAAGTATGAAACACGAAGGAAATTTCCTTCATTCCATACTCTGTCAGAGGCCACTAATGTGTGGAGGAGAGCAGCGTACTCATAGCTGGCAGATTAGTTTCTGTGTATGAGGGGTGGCAAACATCAAATTGGACAAACGGATGCAAAAACGATGAAAACACTGCAAAGTTAGAGTTTTGTATTAAATTGACAGCAAAAAACAAAACAAAACAAAAAAGACTGGAGTATACAGTTTAAGAGTCTTTGGGAGAACGCCGCTTTTTATTTTCTATTACTTTGAATATTTTCTCAGAATATAATTTGATATTTTTGTGTAATTTTTGTCCTGAATGAGTAAAAAAAGGGAGCTATTATTGTTATAGGTTTATTTTCCAACACAGAATATTAAATTCTTTTCTATTTAGATTTTAAAGAAATTTCTGTAATGGTTGACTTGTAAAAGCCAATCTGAAGTTTATTTAACTTTTCCTTTTAACCACAGACCAGTAATACTTTAAATATGTTGAAATCAAAAGTCTTCTTTAAGTTAAAAACAATATGATTGAGTAACATGATTCCTTCAGCTTTCATTGAAAATATGACGCTGATATGATTATGAAGTATATTTTGGACATGTCAAGGCATTATGGACAGAAGACAGGACATCAATTGGTTTGGATACTTCAATTAATGGCAACTGAATGGATTCAAAAGTGGAAGGAATGAAGAAAAAAACCCAAATGGTTGGATGCAACAAAAATAATTTTAAAATCGAATCGAAATTATGACGCACCCAAGATGGAACACCCCTACAATGTGTGCAAATGCTTTACCCCCCTCTAGCAAATTTACCACTTTTTGACATCAGATCATTTCCGAGTGTTTTCTTATAAATATATTAAATTAATAATTAATAACCCCATAATAATTAATAAGTATTTGGGGCGGAAATTTACTCCAAAAGTACAGTATAAGTTTTAGTAAGGATTCTATGCAAAGTTTAATAAATGAGACCCCAGATGTTTGCTGTATGGAAGCTGCAAAGTTTGTGGAAGACTTAAAACATGACTGGCTTTTTCTTCTTCTTCTTCTTTTTATACCAATGATCAGGACACCTTTAGTCGTTTATTCTACATAAGATAGCAGTAACTCAGTCAGATTGGTTGGGGAGTGTCTGGCCATTCATTTAAAGTCTTGCCATGGGTTTTCATTTTGATTCAAATCTGGACTTCTGAATGGCTCATTCTAACAAATATTTTAGTTACCACTATAAGTTTAGAGTCGCTGTCCTTTCTAAAAGGAAACATTCACCAGAGCCTCCAATCTTTTTCAGCCATTAAAATGTTTTCCTTCTGGACGGCCCTTTTTTTCCTCCTCCATCAATCTTCACATCAACTCTAATCAGCTTCTGGGTCCCTGTTGAAGAAACAACCCTGCAGCATGATGCTCCCCTCATTATTACTGGTTCCATTCAAATTCTAAAAAAAAAATATCGACACATTGCTTTTAATTATCATGACATAAAATATCGCGATATATCGATATTTTTCTTACATTCCTAAGAGGAAGCCTACATCCACTGAAGATCTGTGGTTAGTTCTCCAAGATGTCTGGAACAACCAACCAGCAGAGTTCCTTCAAAACCGGTGTGCAAGTGTACCTAGAAGAATTTATGGTGTTTTGAAGGCAAAGGGTGGTCACACCAAATATTGATTTAATTTAGGTATCTTTTTTGTTCATTCACTGCATTTTGTTTTTTGAAAATAAATGATTAACACTTCCATTTTTGAAAGCATTTTGTCATTTTTTCACAACTTACTTAAACTTGTGCACCGTACTATTTGTCTTCAGATTATACAGCAATTGCACTTATTGGTGCATTAATTGTGTGAAGTACAAATATAAATACTACAGAGAAACTCTTGCATAATGCTGCGCAATGGATGCGCTGGCGCTCTGGCAGCATCTGGATGGGGGGAGCCGATCAATATTCCCTAAAGCAGTCCTATTAGATCCATGTGCTGAACTGGGCCAGGTGTTCGATCTACCGCCCCGCTGGAATCCCTCTTCACCTTCTGTTTTATGTCAGGCACGCTGCTGCATCAACGCTGTGTCACTCGCAGCTCCTCTGTTTATTTGTGACCCCCTATTAATATTTTGCACGGATGATACTTTATAAAAGTAGACTTAAAAAGAACCTTTTCTTTCAGGCTTTAAATATCTAGAAGTGCTGAAAATTTTTATGTTCTGCTGTAATTTTGTGTTCATTTGTTTTAATTTGCTTTTATCCAATCTTACTTTTGCTACAAGAAGTAATCATAAAGTTCAAATTTAAGATTTATATTTCCTATTTATTTTATCCCTTATGCTGCTGCTTTCATTTTTTTAGAGTCTCCTTACTCTTGTCTTGTTAAGCATTTTCTTATTTCTAACTACATTTTTGTCTTTTATCGTGAAGCACTTTGGTTGCCTTTTGGCTGAGTAAAACTCTATATAGATAAACGTTGATTGATTGAAATAAAACGGTTTTTCGTGCCTCTTTCAGTCTCTGTCGAATTGGCTTTCTCCACCTCTCGGTTGCCATGGTTACCCGTGAACGCCCCATATCAGTCGGCTCAGGTCTATGTAGAATATTCACTCGGCACTTTGCAATGACCAGAAAGTGGTTGTGTAGTAGGCGGGATATGATCCAAAATCACCTGAGCACATTTCTAGGGAGAGTGTGATTTATAAAGCGGAAATGCAGCTGTGCATTCTCAAAGTTTGATGGATCCAAAACTTACTTGGCGTAAATATATATATTTATTTTTTGCTAAGCTTAAGTACAGTATAAGTTTTAGTAAGGATTCTATGCAAAGTTTTAATAAATGAAACCCCAGATGTTTGCTGTATGGAAGCTGCAAAGTTTGTAGAAGACTTAAAACATGACTGGCTTTTTCTTCTTCTTCTTTTTATACCAGTGATACATTTTTTTCTTGTCACTTGTATATAGCCCAGATTTGGGGAGTGCACAACTTAATTTTTCATTGTTAACAGAGTCTCATACTTGAGCTGTGGATCTCTGCAGCTCCTCTAGATTTACTAAAGGCCTCTTCTTAGCTGCTTCTCTGAATAAAGCTTTATTTGCCTGGTCTGTCAGGATTGAATAGTGCTCCACAACATCTTTAAAGATTTATAACCTAACCCTGCTGTCTTCATGAAGCTGTGTGTTCTCTAAGAAAATTCTGAAGCATCTGCTGAACAGCTGGATTTAAACTCTATTTACTAGTTTGGTGACATAATTCCTTTCACTGGATTTTTAATTGAACACGTTGAATTTTCTAGTTGTAAAAATCACAAATTTGGAAGAAGTTGAAAGAGTATGAATACTTTCAGTTTAGCGCGTTACCACTTTGCTTCACTATGGTTAGAAAGGAACGTTTCATCATTTCTTGCAATGTAAAGTACATACAGTAGTGAAAAAGATAAATTCCCACTTGAAACTATAAAATGAAAACATTACACAATTATATTTTCTAATGTTGCGTCTTTGTCCACTTTGCACTTAATTGTGTTTTTCTATGAGCCATTATCCAAACAATGTGCATAAGATGATGACTACTTTAAAATTGGGAAGTGCTACATAAAGTCCAAAGGATTTTACAAATAAATGCTAACACACAGCTCCTATGAAGAGATTACTGCTGAGGGGGTGTAAGCTAGCACCAGTTTGACCCGCTGCTGCACTCCAATTTTACCTGGTCCTTCAATAGACGTGTGAAGCTCAGTAATGTCTTCCTCACTGGGATAGATCTTGATGCCCTCAGGGGGGTCTGCAGCCAAAGCTGAAACTTCTTTGTAGACCAGGCGCAGAACGTGAGGGGGCAAATTCTCTACATTAGAGTTCTGAAGAGAGATTATAGAACCTTAAGCAAACAACAATGTGTGAATACATAGATCCATTAGTAAGTAAAAAAATTTTTTTTTTTTTTACAAAATTGCTGAAGAACTTATAACCTAGCTCATTATATCAAAATAGAGAAAAATTTAAGTGATAAAAAATATCATCCAACTGATGATATTTGCAAACCTCAAAAACATAAAATATACTTAGTTACTTTTAAATATGAAATCCTTTTGAATAAAGAAATAATTGTAATGTAAATAATGTAATGAAGCATTATGTAAACCATGAAGTCTTAAACAAATGCCTGGTATATTTTTTTGACCAGCACACAGGAATGGACTTACATTTTTTTATTCTTCAATATTTTCTGGTATTTATTGTGCTAATAAAAAGTATATACAACTTCTTTGTATTCTATTTTTAAGCAACTGTTTGGGTCTGACTGTATGTCACTGCACTCAAAGCCCCGCAAACACAAATAAGGAACTTAAAGACACTCATTCAGAAATTATCTTCATCAGGAAGATGGTTACATAAAAAAGTATGATTCTCACCAAAAAACAAGGTAACTGCACTTATTAATGTTTTTTAATGTATTGATATTTATTGATTTGTCAGTTTTGGGGTTTTTCAGACATTCATTTGTAATTTATCATGAAAACGATAAATCAAATTTATTATAATGATAAGAAATTTTCAAGACAACAATAAACATCCAACCCAAAAACTGAGTATCAGGGTCATTAGACAAAAAGAAAGAAAAATAATTGGCCACAGGGGGAGTCAATTTCTGTAATAAAAACTCAGAAATTTAAAGATTAACTTCACATATTTATAATAGGAAAATTCAGATATTCTCTTATGACAAAAAGTCAAAAGTTAACCAACAAAAATAATATTTTTCGATGAAGAAAAGTCATAAATTTGTTATATTAAAACTATTATACAGTCAGACATTTGTCACAGAAAATCCCATAAGTCCTCTAAGACTGGTGTGGTAAATTTATGAGTTGTGCACCTGGACATTTTTCATAGTGGAAGTTCAAGATCCAGGCTCTTTTCCTGTATCAGAACGATTCCTCCTGGATGCAGATCCTATGCAGCCATGTAGCAGCTTCTTCCTTCCTCCACTTATAAAACATATCCAGATGCAAATCCCATAAATTTACCACCTCGATCTTAGAGAATTTCTGGCATTTAATAATCACTAATGTCTAACTAAATAAACCTAGTAAATTTCTAGCTAATTTCTAACAACATAAGAGAATTTCTTAGCTTTAATATCGTAAATCTATGCCTTTATTCATATAATTATTTTCCCCTGCAAATTTCCAACTTTCGAAATCAGAATTTTCTAGTTTTTCTTGAAAATATAAACAATTGATCTCGTTATTTGTGAATTTTTGGGTGGAAATTCCAGCCTCCGAAGCCTTTTTATCAAATCTACAACTACTCTAATACTCCATCATTCATCCTTATCGGCACTGCTGTGCTACTTAATTTATTTAGTGTGGTTAACAGGTCTATTTGATATTATACGAATTTTATTGTTACAATATTTGTGTTTGAGACTTTAGATTGGATGCAGTAACAGCCAAGATCTAACATTTTGCTCCTTAGAGCATATTTTGAGTACATAAGACCCAATTCTAACAAATATAAACATTTTTATCAAAACCCATGTTCTTACCACAGAAATGATTTTCAAAACAGTATATTTTGTCACACTGTCCAATGGTCTTTCCTAATTATAAAGTCTAAATTAATATGGCACAAAAACAAAACTATCACTAACATTTTATCACACACCTTTTACGCCTTTAAGTACTGCTTAGTTCATTTAACTTGGCCGCAGAATCTGTTTACACCTCAGTATATTTACATTAAACTTGGGCTGGATAGTTTTACCTCAATCATCCGAGCGGTTAAGACAAAGTATTTCATAATAGTAAAATATGTGTATCTGTTTATTTGTCTCTTTTGTAATTTGTCTCATTGTAATCCGTAGTTAAAAGTTTTTTGCCTGTAATATCTTTTAGTGAGTATCTCATAGACAAAGTTAATAATAGGAAGCGGTTAGCATTACAAACCTAGCTTAGGACAGTAAGTATCGAGTCTTAACACCTGGAAAACTACTACTCTCGTTGTAAAAACTCCGTACTGAATTGAATAAGTTAAAACCTTATCCTATTAATAACACACACATTTCATCAAAACAAATTAAATATTCAGAAGAGCCTTCGACGAGTAAATGTCGGATCAAGCTAACAGCTAGCTGTTAGCAAGAGACTCGGTCATCAATCTTACCATCTTCGAGAGGGACGACGAATAAATGGTTTGTGTCAGATATAAAGAAGCTTTTCTATTATTTTTTTTAAGGAGAACTATCTTAGATGGAAACTTCACCCGGTTTCGGAGGTTATTGTTTTTCTTTTCTTCTTCTATACGTTGACACAGGAACAAAAATACGTTCTACGGTTTAACCTACTACCACCGACCAATGAAATGGTCGGTTGCGTTACACGTTAGAAAGGTTTAGCCAATCACGACACAACATTTTAGTTTCGTCATAGAAAACGGACCTATCAGCTTCGCGAAGTTGAAATAATGAGTGATAGTCAGCAATCATTGGTTCTTTTGAAAAAAACTTACAAACCACGATCAATACTGGGTCAGCATCATTTAAACACCAGCATAGGTTAGCGGTGCCCAGAGAGTCTGAAGTGTGGAGCCTCCTCTCCGGGCCTTTGAAAGCAAGACCAGGGGGCACACCGCTCAGATTCAAGGCCACTACAAGCACAGTGATGTTAAAGCAAGGCATCAGTATTCTACTTATACCCCTAAAGCAGACAAAATATTTGTTTTTGTGAAATATGTGTCATTCTAAAAGGGTTTAAAACGAGCAGTAATTATATGCATTATTTCTTTCACATGTTGCCTTTATTATGCCCTTGACAACACATTAAATCTTGATTGAGTATACAGTATAAATTCAGAAGCTGTATTGTATTTGCATGATTGTAGAATTGCGCCACTCATGTTGGCAGTATGTTGTAGTAGGTCTGCTACATTAGTTTTCTTTTTGCAGACTTTTTGGGGAGAAAAAATGGTTGGAGCATTGCATGCTTGATCACAGATTCCCTCTGGTTTTCGATTATGTGCAGCTGGAAGGATTTTTAGTGCTTACTTTTTGTAATGGTTGTAATGTTGCATAACCATCGCAACAATGTATTGTTTTTACAGCTTGGTGCAGCTGATTAGGATCTCAAAAGTTGAAAAGGCAGACTTCATGGATGCAAAGCAGGAACAAAGAGCAGCGAGAGAAGGAGGAAGGTCAAACCATCTCTTCCATCGATAATGAGTAAGGATCATATCACCGACTCCAGTGTCTCTCTGCCTGCTTGCTAACCATAAGGCCAGACAGAGATTTAAAGAGGAGTGGCAAATGCAAATGAAATGGATTAGCACTTCTTGACAACAACTGATGGTGTCACCCAGGACATGTTAGTCAGTGCATGTACATGTACATCTAAGTCGAGCTATGGTAAAAGGTGAGCTAATACCTTAACCAGAATGGGAGCCTTTATTTGAGAATACTTGGTCAGTCAGAAAATCGAATTATTGAATGAAGAACGTAAGACTCCGGGATGGTAGCTGGCGACACGCGCCCTGTCGCTTTGGCATTCTTCTGGTTGACCTATAGCGTCATACAAATAGTAAACAAATGCCGGCGGCAGAGAAGCACATGGAGTAAAAGTAGGATATGCACAATGAGCAAAGAAATTAACGAAGCAACGCTACAGCACAGTACATTTTGTACGTACTGTAGTTTGATTGTGTTACACACATTGTTGCTGTTGTGTTGTTGTCGTACCGGTGTTGTTGTTCCCGCATCCGAGGTCTCGTCCCTTCCAGAAGGTGCAGTGCCCAGACCAGTCATAACTCGATTAACCATATACATGCATTAGACTTTGTTTTATTAACCGCATTATCTGGACGTCTTAGCTCAATTAGAGGTAGGCCAGTTCAGTCCGACTTCAGCTGGACTAAGGTGTATACATGCATTTCAAAAGTCTAAATTTAGTGGGACTAAGGCAATAATTCGGTTTTCTCTTACCGCATGTACACCTACTGAGTGTGAAATATTGTTTCTACTGCCAGGAAATTGAACTTATAGTATGTCATGACAGTCATGAGGATGTCATACAGCAACAAGCCTCTTGAGATTTGTTGCAAGACTGACTGCTGCTGTAGATTCTTTCTGCCCCCAGCATCACCATCTTTGAGTCCATGAAGAAATTTGGATGATATGAGTTATGGCAACATTTAGTTTCCTTTTGTGATAAATTAATTGAATTGAATCAGAGGTCAGAACTTAAAACTGAACACTATGTGACACAATGCTTAACATGTTCAAAAAGCAGTAAGATGGGTTTTAAATGCCCAGGCTAAAATTGTAAAATTGTATGCATTCAAATACCAAAAGAATGTGTTCACAAACAGATGCTATACATGTCCGCAACTGACTTTAGTAGCTTTAACCTATTTTATTTGTTATGTGTAACATTTTACAACTGTGGCAATCCCATAGAATTTCACAGCTGGGGTTCCTCAAAGATCTCTCAAAAACACCCTCTAGTTGAGTTTTCCAAACCGAAACATGAATATTCCAGATGTGCACAAATGTGCCTGCACTCACAGACTGATGTTGCATCTTATAGCCTACCTAACAATGGCTATGAGGTGCTTTTCCACATATTCATCCTCTTTTTTGCCGTCTTCTGCTGAATTGCTGTGATGCACACTTGTAGTCTTGTATTACCAGAGAACGGTTGTGATTTCCTCTCCTTTAGCATCCTCCTTAATGTCTGTGGAGGCGAGATTATCATAAATCCTTGTCCAGTTATATTTGTCACTATTTTAGTTGTTTTAAACTAGTTATTGTTACTCTGACTGTAGTTATGAGCAGGTTTATGTGAGCAGCTATTTTCATGTAGACACTTGCTGTCATATGCCTTAAATAAATTGCCATGCTTTCTTGTCTTTTCCATTTTGAATAGAGATAAATAAAATGGGGTCTTGGTGCTATTTTAAAAACTTAAAAAAGATATTCATTGACTGAGGGAAGCAAATAAAACCATTAGGCTATTCATAATTTTTTTTTGTCTGTTTGCTATCTTATATATGGACAATATTTGGCTTTTTATTGCTTTATATAATTAATTTTGTCATTATCAAACACTTTAAGCTGACTGACAAACAGAACTTTACATTTACAAGGAGCCCCGTTGTACACATCTGCGACCTGACAGGTTGCTAATGTTACCTATTTTCCATTCTTTTACTGTGCTTTTAGTGTTTTGTGATGCGTTGTCATCTTTCAAGAGCCAAAAAATGTTAACATCCAAGGTTACTTTTTTAGGACACACACCTGTCAATTTGTCGGTCTTTCTACTCTAAATGGATGGCTGAATGGAAGTATTTTTACTCCACTGGCAACATGTTTGGAATAACTTTTATTCTGTGAAATAAAGCTCATGCTTATCAGATGTAGAGGATATTTACTAATTTGCAGTCGTGTATTAAGGAAAAAAAGAGTTGTGCAAAACTTTGAAGCACAACTTTTAGCACAACAAGAGCAAAGGAAGTGATAGAAATGAGGCAGAAATGGTTCTGGTTTGGTTTTTGTAATCGTACATCCCACTCAGTCTGGGTGTCTTGGCACTCATTAAAAGGAACAGAGTTCCATTTCCACACCTGTACCAAAGGGTCCAGTGTTTCATAATCTCACTCAACAGTCCTGCAGTAAGTCTTTCCGCCACAGAAAAGTGAAACACTAGGAAACATAAAAAAGGGAAAGTACATTGCCTTTAAATTCTGAAGTGTTACATCTTTTTGTTGTTTTTTGAGGGATTTCACATGTTTGGCCAAACATGGAGGGACAGAGCTTTCTCTTGTATTCCCTCCCAACACTTCTGATTAAACACCATAAATAGTATTTAGCTATCACTTTTCATATTCTCCAGCACATTCTCTCCAGCCTTCTTTCCCAGCTCATTTAGAACCTGTTCATGCCAGTCTGATAGTAAGGCATGAAACAGTCCCTCAAGGCTAGAACGTCCAGTAGATATCTTGCTCCTCTGACGTCTGTCACCCGGTGATCTGACCCATCTCTATCAGAAACATTATGCTAGAACAACAGGCTTGTTTTCTCTAACTTGACCTACTGCCCTAGATGCATTCACTAACTCAGAGAATAAGTAATCAAATCGTAATTACATAAGAGATTTTCCCTTGCAGTATTCACAGTACTGTTCTTCTTTTTGCTTTTAATGTTGCAGCCTTATTCTAAAATGGATTCAGATATTTTTGTCATCAAAATTCTACACTCAATGCCTCATAATGACAAAGGAAAAAAGGCTATTTTTTTGTAAAGCAATCTATTTGAATAAACTAACAACATTAGAAGTTTTCTGTAGTTTTGTGTGAAAGGACAGATTTGTTCTTTCACACAATCTGGTCTCAGATGTCTACAGACAGTGGCTGGGACTTCACTGCTGAGTTTCTCTTATGATATCCACTGCCAACTGTAAGACTTCATATAGAAAAGTGTCCACCATTCCAAATCATATCCAATCAGCTGAATTTAGCACAGCTGGACTCCAGTGACATTCTGAAAATATCTGAAGGATGTACCTTAAAGAAAAAAAAACACAATTGTCTGTAGATCTGTGCTTTCACACAATCTTATAAAAAGTCATACCTTGTTGGGTGCCTAACTATGTACATAAATAACAATTATAGATTTTATTTAGCAGAACTGAACAGACTATATATACATATATATACACAGAGGTGGGTAGTAACTATTACATTTACTCAGTTACATTTACTTGAGTACCTTTTTGGAAAAATTTACTTTTAAGAGAAGTTTTGCTACACCATGCTTTTTACTTTCTCTTAGTAACTATTATAAAGTATCACTACTCTTAATTGAGTATAATTTCTGGATAATCTACCCACTGTGAGTAAATTAACTGAATGAAGAACAAACATTTGAACCAAAAATACACCAGACACAGACACACACCTACAGTTCCTGTTTCTACACAAGCTTTTTTTTTCTTTATTGTGATCTTCTGTCTGCTGAGCTTGGTGCATTTTGAGGTCAAGTGAATACTATAGTCTTAGAATTTATTTTCTCTCCCTTTGTTATTTGAAATTACTAAATTTTTATCTTACTATTTATGCAATTGGTTTTAATGTGCTCATCTGCTTTTTTTTTAAATTGCGTCAGGTTGTAAATTTTATAGAGTGAAGCACTTTGGTCAACATTGGTTGGAATAAATGTGTTATATAAATCAAGATTGATTGATTCGCAACCTTATCTTTTTTCAAAGCTTTCCACCAGAGGGCGCTACAGCACAGTGTGATCGTGCTTAGAGTTGCTATTTTTTGTTGTGGTTTGAGGTCTAGGACCGAAGTTGGCTCCAACCACTGTTTTTAGTTTGCTTTTATTGCGGAGGGGTTAAACCGATCCATCGACATTGTGGGAGTTTTAATGTTACCGCTGTGCAGGGGGGGTGGGTGTGACAGCCTCTCAACAACAACAACAGCAGCGGCAGGATCACAACAACAACAACAGCACTACTTCCGGGTTTCCGACTCCAGCATCATTTAAGGGATTTGCTTTATCAGCAGGTCGGTGGCTTCATTTGGCTTTTGTTGAATAATAATAGTCCACTCTGCTGCTGTTGTCCGGACGGTCAAAACAGAGGATAATCAGCGGGCTGTCTCAGATAGCCTCTGTGCCAGGGTAAGCAGATGCTAACTAGCATGAGAAGAGCTGTGCCTATTTTCGAAAACGTCAGTTTTTCCTCTGTGTTTTGAAAGTTTTATTATGAGTGACGGGGAGGTGTTTCACGAGAAGCAGCGCTTGGAGCTGTGCGCCATACATGCGCTCAACAACGTGCTCCAGGAGCGGGTGTTTACCAAGGAGACAGCCGATGACATCTGTAAACGGTAACCCAACCACTTTTCCCTGACACCTACAACACTAGAGCTGACGTTTTCTGATCATTCATCATGTCAATGCAAGCTTTCCTATCAGCAGGACCGTGCACCTGGCAAGAATAACTAAAACAAGAGAAGACATTTTGCAGATTTTGTAAGACATAAACAATATCAAACAGTAAATAAATGAAAGGTGTGCAAATGTGTTTGAGTGTATTCTCAAGAGAAGAGATCAATGGTTAACAGAAATAGGAAAAAGTGTCAAATTATTCCACAAATTTTGAACAGCAACCGGTTCTTAGATCATCTTTAGAAGCATCTCCAGGGTCCCGTCCTTTAGATCAGTGTTTTCCAACCCTGGTCCTTTTAAAGGGGACATATTATGCATTTTGTAAACAAGTTATAATGGGTCTATGGTCTGCACAAAACACGTTAATGAAGTAATTTGCACAAAATCAATCTCACATAAAGTGATCTCACCAGCTCAAAAATGTCAGTCCCTTTCGGAATGAGCTGTTTAAAGGGCTCTGTCACTTTAATGCAAATTAGCGTTTTCCGACCACACCCGTCCATCGTATTACTAGGTTTTGTCATTGATCCTGCTAAAATTGAAAATAAATTAAGTAAATATATTTTGAAATAAAATTGGAAATAAGTAAATACATGTGTAAGTAAATAAATGTGGAAATATATAATTCTTTTTTTATTTGTTTACTTACATGTTAATTTACTTATTTCCAATTGTATAAACAAATAAATTTTTTATGTAGTTATTTCCATATTTATTTATTTATTTTGAATTTTGGCAGGATGAGTCCACTCTGTTATATGGAAATTCCTCTTATTGTGACGTCCCAATAAGGCACGTTTTCAAAAAGCTTGTAGAAACACAGGATTTCTTTTCTTTTTATGTTTGGAGTGTTTATAGAGGCAGAAGACACCCAAATGGCAACACAAAAGGATTTAAAAAAGGTTCTTTTTTTTAGTGGCCTCGACCAAAATCTGAACATAAATCCAATGAAGATGTAGTGGCATGAACTGAAACAGACTTTTTCTGCTCTAAAGCCTACAAATGGGGCCGAATTAAAACAATTTTGCGTTGAAAAGTGGGTCAAAATGTCTCACAGTACTACAGGCTCAGTTCATTGTGTTTCCCAGCTAATCCATGTTCTGGTGTTAAAGGCTCTACCTCTGGAAGCAAGCAGAGAGCAAATTAGGTGATGGCCCTTAAAATGGTGAAAATACCATCCCACCATCTCCACAAAAAGGACAAAGGCTTTATACATACAACACAAAACATGATGTTTGGTCAAATGGATTTGCTACTTTTTAGGCAAAGTCCCTGTTATGAAATGTAAGAGAAACCTTCAGGGAAAACAACAACAACGGTGCAGCTTTGCACAAATAAAGCCATTGTGGTTGGAGAGACCACTGCTCACATTGTTAGCCTGTAGCTTGAATGAGCATGACGCAGAATTAGTCATGATCTCTGCAGGCAAACAGCTAACACGTATTTAAAGAAGAATCAGGGATGAATAAAAACACGAATTAAAGCTAAGTGGTGGACTCATTATTAAATATAACTTTCTCTCCTCCCAGGTTGGCTCCACAGTGTGTGGTAAACCCCCATCGGTCCGTATTAGGCACAGGAAACTATGACGTTAATGTGATTATGGCGGCACTACAGAGCAGGGACCTGGCTGCAGTGTGGTGGGACAAACGCAGGTGAGTGGTTAAAGCTGTGTTAAAATGTCTTTTTGTATGAGCACCCCATCTTTACTCTATAGTGCCTTGCAAACGTTTTGATGCCCTATTAAACATTTTTATATTATTACACAGCATAAGCACAAACCTCAGTGTGATTTGTTGGCATTTTATGTGACAGACCGACACAAAGTCACATGAAATTATAAAGTGGAAGGAAAAGGACACATGGTTTTTACACATCTAGAAGTGATAGAAAGACCTTTTGCACAATTACAGCCGCAAGCACTTTGGGGTTTATCTCTAACTGGCTTTTCACATCGGGTTTGCCACAGATTCTCAAATGAGTTTAGATCTGGACTTTGACTAGGCCATTCTAACAGATGAACATGCTCTGATCTAAACCATGCCTTTGTACTTCTGGTTAAACTGTATGTTTGGGGTGTCCACTGGAAGCGGAATCCCTCCCCCGTCTCAGAAAACTGGTTCTAATAGGTTCCTTCAAGGACCGCCATGATGCACCATGTTTCAGGATGTGGATGGTGTATTCAGGGTGATATGCAGCACTAGTTTTACCTCACACATGTCAGTTTGCATGTACCCCAAGGAGTTTCATCTGACCTGAGCACCTTCAACATGTTTTTGTCTCCTGTATGGCTTTTGGCGGACTACAAACAGGACCTCTTTTGGCTTTATTCAATGATGCCTTTCTCCTTCCCACTCTTCCCTAAAGGCCAGACTTGCAGACCGCATTATTAAAAGTTGTTCTGTCAACAGACTCTCACACCCGAGTTGTGGATCTCTGCAGCTTCTCCAGAGTTACCATGGGCCTCTTGGCCGCTCCTCTGATTAATGCTCTCCTTGTTAGGGCCGTCAGTTTAGGTTGGCAGCCATGTTTTGGTTGGTATGCAGTTTTCATTTCATTTTTTAGATGATAGATTGAACAGTGGTCTGTATTGTTTTATAACCTAACTCTGGCATCCAGACAGACCAAATTCCAAGTGCGGAGAGGAGAGTTGTGAATGCTGCATTCAGGTACAGCTGGGACACTAGGTTGTCGAAATATCAAATCAACTCCAAACTGATTTTAACAAGTTTTATTCTCAAATATGACAAAAATGTCTAAACATCAACATTGATTGTTTTTCAAGTGGTTATATTGTTGCATGATCTATCTATCTAGGCACTGGCTTTGCCTGCTTATCCTACTTTATTCATTGAAAAAATTTTACCAAATCTCCAATTGGTTCTAAACTTGCCACTTTAAGTTTTCGAACTTCATAAAATCAGATTAATTTCAGAAATTGTAAAATATTCCGTTTACTGCTGACTGAAAAAAAATAAAAAAAATCATATATTTAAATTTTTTATTGACTGAAGAGTGATTTATGTGTACAGTTGAATCCCTACTATTTACTAGGAGACTTCTGAAGGCAGTTGGTTGTTTTAAATTGTGTTCAGCGGTACCAGAGTAAAGCCGGGATGAATACACAAGCACACCACACTTTTCAGATTTTTATAAGCGAAAAATCTCAAAAACCATGTATAATTGTATTTATAGATCACAGCTGTGTTGTGTTGGTGTATCACATAAAAAACAAATAAATTACAATGAGCTTGTGGTTGCAATCGGACAAAATCTGAAAAAAAGTTCAAGAGGTATGAATATTTAGTGAAGTACTGTAGAGCCTCATGCAGCTACAGGACGTTTTTATTTATGTGCCTTTTTATAAACCTACAGGACGGTTCAGAGTCTCTGCATGTCAAAGGTCCAGGGTTTTATTCTCAACGTTCCCTCCCGAGTCTCTCTGGGCATCGTGTTCCTGCCACTCCGGCGGCGGCACTGGCTTGCGGTCCGGCAGGTTAACGGACAGTACTACAACCTGGACTCCAAACTGAAGAGTCCCGTCTGCATCGGGGGAGAAGCAGAGCTACGGTAGGAATGTGGCCAGCTCGTGATTAGGTCAAATCTTGGCTCTCGTGCCCTGCTTGATCTCCGTCTCAGTGACTGAGTCAGTCCCATGCGAGCGGTCACATGGATGTTACTTCACTCCTTTGTTTTGCTTCTGGACTGTGCATTCTTCTGCTAATATGTTCCTTTGTTGCTTTCTTGCAGCACATTTCTCAGCGAGCAGCTTTCTCAGGATGTGGCCGAGATGCTCCTGGTGGTCCAGCGGGAGGTGGAGGACGACGGTTCATGGTTAAACCCCGACAGCCCAAACAAGTGATCCATTTTGCGTTGAACAACGAAAGTCCTCGGGGAAAATTACAGACTTTAAAAAAACATAAAAACCACTTCATTAAAGAAAAGTATTCAGGGAATGCACTTAAATACATTTAACAGTCACATAGACACATAAAGGAAAATCCAAAGAGAAGCAGAGGGTGAAGTTTACTCCTGAAATGTAGAAGTTTCTGATTGTAACAGCTGTTAAAGCGTTCACTCTGGTGTGACCCGTGTCTTAAAACAACAAAGCAGTTTAAATGGAGCGAGTCTGAGACAAATGGGAACATTTTCGATGACACTTATGAGAACTGACTAAAGCGTTTGCAGTTTAACTTGCAGACTGTGTTGATGATTGAACAGCTGTGTCAATGGTACCTTACTTACTGAAATATGAAGTGTTTTGAGGTGATTTTCAGTTGTATCAGGATGCACTGATAAGGCAGCTGTGTTGTCTTTGTTATTAACTTTCTATGCACTGCAGAGTGAGATTTGTGATGTGTTTTATTGTGCTCATATTGGCACTTTTGTACCAGGATGGCTGAACTATGAAGCAGGATCTGTGGATTTAAATCAGAAAACTTTGTGACTCGGCCAACTGTGAGTTTACATCACCTTAAAGGTGGATCATGTCTGCTCTGGTAATCTAAGATGTAGGCATCCCCGGATGATGTGGTTTGGGATTAAATCGACATACATGACGCCATCTGGCCAATCGATTTTTAGTGGAAAAGGAAAGCAACTTTCTCTACTAAATGAAAGAGTGATTTCTTATTTTCTCCTACCTCTGGCTCTCCCAGACAAGGATCCTTAAAAAACATCTACATTTCTATCAGGGAGAACAGCTGATTAAAGCATTAAATTAGTTCTTGTTGACATTTTAGGATGTGGGATCAGAAAGTTACAGTTTTATGAAAATTATTAGATTTTTTTAAAAGGCTTCTATTTTAGTTTTTCGTGTAGTTTTCGATCTCCTTTGCTGTATTGTTGCACAAAGAAATCTGTTAATTTTTTGAGACAATGGTGTTCCTGAAGTGGTTCTCTATAGGATGCTCATGTATTAAAACACTTAGGTTATATTTAGGCTGCACAGTATTGGGTTTTAAACAGCAACTGCAAATATTTTTGTCTTCTTTTTTTTTTCTTTTACTAGTTTGACTGAAATACAGTTCCAGTCAGAAATGTAAATACACCCATCATTGTGTGTGAATAATGTGGTGCTTTTAATGATTTATTTGAACTGGGTGGCTTGATAACATGCGATACAAAAATTTGGTGTGTAAGTTAAAGGCTAAAACATACATACAAGTTGAAATAGATACATACACTTTACTGAGATTAGGATAAATGTCCCTTAGCAGCTGGCACAGAAATCCCTCCAATTTAGAGTTGTCAACAAGCTTTTAGCAATAAATTAGGCTGGATATTTGACCATCCTTTAAGGCAGAATTGGTAAAGTTAATTTAAAATAAGTAATTTGTTGACACAGACCTGCCTTTTAAACACAGACTATGAATTTTAAATAGGCTTGAACTCAAAAGCCAAATGTTACCCTTCCAAAACTAGTTCTGTGTTTTTGGTTGTTGTCCTGTTAGTACACATTCCTGGGTTACTTATTATTATTATTGTTGTTGTTCTGTGTTACTTACTATGATGCAATGCATCATTACCACTGTCTGTGAAATAGACCCCTTTCATAATACTACCACCTCCATGCTTGAAAGTTGGTACCGTCTTCTGAGTTTAAAAGTTATACCTTGATTCCTAGAAACATGTTTCTTGTCATTTTGCTGAAATCGTTCAGCCTTTGTCTCATCTGACTATAAAGCTTTTCTCTAGAGGAAATTTGGTTCCTGCATGTGGAGCTTAACCTTTATTATTCCATCCATTTTATTTTCTAATACACCCAGAGCAAAACACAGCTCACAGCCCCACAGGACCATGCTGCCATTACCATGCTTGGCAGTTAGATGTTCTTTCTTCAAAAGCACACCTTGACTCCTCCAAGGATGTTTCATGTTATTGTTGCCAAAGTGACTCAGCCTTTGTCTCATCTGACCAAGAGCTTTATTTTTCTCTCCTGAAGGCTTTTGGCTCGTCAATGTGGGCAGCTGCAAGTTTCAGTGAAGCTTGATGGGTATCAAATTTGGAGCAGGTGCTTTGTTCTTGGTCTTCATCCTTTTAGTTGTTAATGTTAAACTGACGTCACTGTGTTGTGTTGTTTATGCAGTGTTTGGTATACTTAAGCTTTGATGGTTCCTGAGTTTTTCATGTACATCTGAACTAATTTCCTGAGATCCAAATTGGTCAGATGGTTACAATTTGGTGCTCCAGTTGTACAATGATCCCAAACACACAACAAGAGTTCCCCACCCTTGAAAACCCTGACTTTAGGCTTAAAATTGAATCTATGGCAGGACACCTAACAATCAAAATTAACTATGAATGTTACCAATAAATTTTGCTCCAATATCCAACCAGATCTGAGAGAAGTTTTTTGATGACAGGAAAAAAAACTTGTGGTAGTTGCTAACTGCAAGGAGATATTTATCCAAATATGAGTGGGGTTGTATGTTTATTTTTAAACCTGTGGGAATAATTTTGACAATTTGTGGGTTTGAGAAAATCAACAAAAAAAATTTAACATTTTGTGCTCCCAATTTCCCCCCCCCCCGGAAAACCTTCTAATTTGTATTACTTCACCCTGAACAGACTCAAAAAGAAACCCAAATTAGTAAAAATCCATGCAGATGGTGGGTGTAAGCACTATAAAATCTCACACACTGAATGTTCAGTAAGCTTGTTAAGGATGATAGTTCTGCTAAAAAGCTCTGCCACAGATCCATGTCTTGATTAGGAAAACCAGTGTTGTCGCTCAACTTTGAAGGATTGAAAGTATCGAGCCAGAACAATCGAATATTCTTGAGTGTTTTAAGCCTGCTTCATAGTTTCCATAATCCTCATCAAAATGAACATCTTACCTCTTTTTCTTTTTTTTAATAAGTCTTACCTGCAGTGAAGCGGGCAACAACAAAAGAGGACTGTTCGTTTTGATGAATTACCAAATAAATTCAGGTCATTTTCAACTGTCTTTAACACATGCAAAAACTCTATGCTGTATTTATGTGTGTATTTTTTTCTCGCCTGTTGAACTATGCATATCCAAACAAGTAGGAGCGCCATCTCTGATGGACACTAGTGACTAATCCTGAACCTCTTGAGTTCCTGTTATTGATGCTTATTTATAATAATAAACGTGGACCTCTTGTTTTAATTTATTGCAAAGCATGCTCTGTTTTGTTGTTCACTCATAAAAAACACAAAGACTGTTTGCAGGTTATTGAAGTTATTTTTATTTATATTAGACTCTCGAGTGTAAAAGGATGCCATTCAAAAGGAGCATTGATAACCATACAAACTCAGTTAATGGGGTCAGTAGGCAGGGAAGGGGATTCAATTAAATCTCAAATCGTACCATATATACACAAAACATCTTGGAGATCCCAGAAACTCGATGCTATACATAGTTATTATTGCTTGTTACGGTAGAGCTACTGCAGCACCAGTAGCAAGGGTCATATTGCTATGTACCTGCTGTCATTTTTGCGTGGGATTTGTAGTTCTTCCACTCCGAGTGGCAGTTGTAGTTCTCCATTAAACAACGTAGAGTTTTCATTTTTTTCCTTAAGACAAAGGTTTATGAATACTGAGATACGTTCCACAGTGAAATATACAGAGTAGCATCATTAAGTAGTACAAGGAAAATACAGAATTGCCACCTATAAAAAGTAATAAAAAAAATATATACCAAGTGAAGGAACTGCATAACCATTCACAGAAAAAAAAAGAGTTGTTTTGCTACGAGCCAGTGTTTTTTTTTCTTTTTTCTACACAATATTCATATAAAAACATAAAAATAAACAGGTGGTAAAAGATACATGTAAGAATATAAAACTACAACGCTTGTAGCATCGATACCGTTCAGACTGGCCTCGTCACTGTTCACAGTTTACACAGATTTCCAACAAACAAGGGGGAAAAGAAGTTAGACCATGAGGCGTCGCACCAACAACCAGCAGCGTCGCAGCTGGTTACATCAGCAGTCCCTTCCTTTTTAAGTGCTTTTAATAATATTTTTCAGTTGTACTGATTCACATCTAGCATTCACTTTATTTAGTTTATTTTTCATTTCATTAAAGTGTCCATTCATATGAAAACTAAACATTTTTTTCCTATACATTTTCTAACAAAAAAAAAACGAATTAACGTGAATAGAGGTTCCTCGAATGGGAGGGGTTGGGGTGTGATTGATTTCCCCCATAACCAGTCAGCATGCTGGGAGAGTACTGCTCTTCCACAAAAGAGGAGGTCGAGATTGTCCGGAGATGACGTAGAGAGGAGAAATAAGAGAAAAAAACATTTATTACTCAGACATGTGAGGACAAACATGTTAATTGAAAGTTTGGTAACTATCAATACATATTAAACATCTTTGAATCATCTTAAAAGATCATTAAAGTACTTCTACAGTACTATAAATGTCACAATTACTACCATAAAAGCAACCAGAATTAAATGGATTTGTTGTGTTTTTCAAAAAGACCTAAATGCTTAAAATTCACCTTACAAAAACAGAGGGAGCGGCGTAATCTCTGCTAATTTAACGGCAAAACATTGAAACTAATGTGATCATGTGAGATCTTGCGCTGAAACATGCCTGCAGCATCAATGATGTCATACATGTCACATGCACTGCTGCACCAGCGACATCATCAGTGTCTGCTTAGGAACTATGATCAAGAATTGGTTGCACAGGTTTACTGTATACTCTACAGGAGGACTTTGTCCTCAGTTTAAATCTGGTCAGAATTATCCCAAGAGCTAAATGATTTACGTAAGTTGTGTAGTCTATGTGCAACTTGGGGGGCTTTTGACCAAATATTAGTGGGGGTGTATGTAATTATTTGAGCCTTTGTGTAAAATTTTGAGGTGTACAAAATAAAATTTCAACTTGGCCAGCACATTTTTCTCTTTACAATCAACTGATATTTTTGATGTATTATAATTTCGCCGTTAAAAATTAACGTTCAAGTATTTTCAATTCTCAGTGTTTCTGTGACATTCAGATTCATTCTTGGACCCCAAATGCTTCATGAAAACAACAGATTTGACTAAAATGGGCAGGCAGGAATCTTCAGACATAATTAACCCATACCGATAAGACTGGAGTAAAAAAGAAAAAGTAATGTTTTAATTTTAATTTTTGCATGTTTGTAGGCAAGAGTGAAAATCCAAAATCACTGGTAGCTTGAGGTTAGACCATCTTGCAGTGGAAGCAAGAAATCATCTAGAGACAGGAATGGTCTGATTTTCAGCTTTGTTGGCTATGGCCAGTGATCAGAAGGTTCTGTCACTTTTTTTTCCCGATTGGTAAACGCTAACAGATCACTCTGACAACAGTTCGTATAGAAGTTGTTACTTGGCCAAAAAACATGCTATGAGAGGAAGACTTTAAGTGGATAACAGGAAGGCTGAATGGAACACAGCAACGCTGATCTGTTTGGTCATTTTGAGCGATTTGAAAATGTTGGTAACGTTTTGAATATCATAGAGTTTGCACACTTTGATTTTTGTAATGTTCGAAGGTTAAAAACATCTTCACATGTCAACTCCAGTTTGGTTATATCACTTCTTAAAAAATAAAAGTAAAACCATGTTTCACAGTGGCTGCTCATAAACACACACAGTGTGACGGCATCTCTGCTCCGGATGTAAATAAATAATCACTGCTCACATCAGGAAGGTCAGAAATAACGTTTGTGGTTAATCTTTTTTTCTTATGTCAGAAAGAGAAATTGAAAGCAACTAAAATTGGTATCAGGAGGTAAAAAAAATAAAAATTAAAAATAAAACACATATTGGAAATAGGCCACAAAATTCGGATCGATGCAATTCTGTCCCTGGCATGAGCGCGAACAGCAATGGAAAAATGAAACAGATCATGATGTTGTCATGGGCACAGAGGAACTCACAGAGGGGGGTGGGGACTGCCTGTCAGTCAGGGGAAGGCTCTCATAGCCAGGGTTGCCATTGGAGGAAACGTTTGGAGTCCTGTATGGAGATAGAAAGAGACAAGGACAGAAGAGGGAGGGAGAGAAGGAGCGGAAAGAGAAGGGGAAGCAAGGGTGAGACACAATCAGAATGACAAAGGGACGAGGGGGCCGCAGGGTGACGGGACCCAAAGACAGGTAAAAGGAAAGAAGAAGAGAAAGATTAGAAATAATGGGCAGAAAAGCACAGCACTTAGTGTAACTATAAGTACCACTGGCCCTCAAGGGAAGCACTGTGAGGACCAGCTGTATGCACACAGTCCACTCCTGACTGATGCAAGCAGAAATCTGCTCTTAAATGCATTTAAGACCAATTCATCATCAAAATGCCAGCTTTGATGTTGTTGCTCTAATGAACTTTCACTTGCGTATTAAAACCAGTGAGCTGGTTAAATTTAGGTGGAGTGGACTATGTTTTAGTGCTTGCTCTCTTCCTAAGCTGTGTCAGTATATTTGTATCTGTGTGGTAATATTATCAATGAGACTAATCAGAGTAATTTATAGTATGATAGCACCAAATAAGTTGGGGGAGGGGGGGGGGTCGTAAAAGAAGGGAAGCAGGAAGCAGAAGGATCTTGGATAGAGAGAAGCAGCAGGACAGATCGCAGGGAGATAACCTGAGAGATCCTGACACCACAGTGAGGAGACAGATGAGAGCGATGATGCAGGAAGGGGGAATAGGGGCGAGGGGTTTACCTATTGACAACCTGAGCCTCACATCGTCGGAGATTTTTACGAGTGCAGCCTCGTCAATGACGCCCTCCCCCTCCGGCACAGCAGTGCACCTGAACTGCTGTCCAGGAGACAGGAGGCCGTTTGCAACCAGATCTGTGAAACGTCCCGAGCGCCACTATATGGTCTGTCCTGAAAACACCTGACAGACGGATAGACAGACACACAGACAGACAGACAGACCGACCTCTGGAGCTGTGTCTGTTTCTCTGCCTACACTCTAGTTAACACTGACCTGTCTGTGTGTCTGTCTGCAGTTCATGTGCTCAGCCTGGCGGCTCTGTGTATGTGCATGTGTATATGTAGACAGGAGGGTGTAAAGCTTGCACTGAAACTACAAGTGCATCCCAATAAATCAGAAGATCATTAAAAAGTTTAATTTATTTGGTCATTCAGTTAAAAAAGTGAAACGTTATCCTACACAGAGTGATATATTTTCAGTTTTTATTTCTGTTAATTTTAATGATATTGGCTTAGAGCTATTATCAAAACCCCAAAAATAACTTTCTCAAAACCTTAACATTTGAATATTTTTAAACAGAAATGTTGACCTACTAAAATATATGTCCATGTATGATAAAGTATGTCCACCGGGTACTTGGTTGGGGCTCCTTTTGCATGAATTACTGCATCAATGCGGCATGGCATGGAGGCGATCAGCCTTTGGCTTAATAGGGGCCTTCACATTGTGGCATCTGGTGTATCTCATTTTCCTCTTAACAAGTGCTCTGAAATTTCCCTGTAAACGGCTGTGCTGACTTTGAACTTGAGGAAACTCCAGAATCCCCAACTCCAAATCATTACTGACTGTTGAAAATGTTCCTGGTCCTCAAGCAAATGAGGTTCAATGCGTACTCGCTCTTTCTCCAAACTCTGGGACCTTGTTATGCAAATGAAATGCAAACTTTACTTTCATCTGAAAAGAAGAATTCATCCTTTTTCTCCTTCTCCCAGGTAAGACTCTTTTTGTGTCTTTGGTTCAGGGGTGGCTTAACACAAGATGTCCATATCCTGGAAATGTCTGTGTGGTGCCTCTTGAAGCACTGACTTCAGCTGCAGTACTCTTCTTTTGAATCTCCCACAGAACTTCACCTTTTTCTACAAAACCTTTTCCTTCCACTCAACTTTACATTAATAAACTTCGATACAGCACTCTGAAAACCAAGCTTCTTCGGCAACAACCTTCTATGTCTGACCCTCCTTTATTCCTTTTAAGGGGCTTATTGACCATCTGGTGGATAACTATCAGCAGTCTTCCCGTGACTGTGTCGGCCTTAACAGAACATTTCTATATCAAAACTCCTTCTGTAAGCTGTGAGCCATGATCATCAAAATGAACAGATCAAATGCTAAAAATACATCACTCTAAATGGAATAAATCTCTATCAGAGCTTCACTTTTTAAATTCATTCACTAAATACATTTTTGATGAAATTCTAACTTATTGGCATCCCCTTGTATCTAATCTGCCTTTCTCTAAGTAAAAATGAGCGTAGGTTACTAACACTGTGATAGATCTGTGGGTTGAAGTGATGGACTAGAATTTGAAACTGCATGCTGTCTGCTACAGCTAAAAAAACCTCTCCTCAGCAGTACTCATTCAGCCTCTGTGTTATGTTTCTCTGCAGTGCTCCTGATGGACCCTGTCTGAGATGGGGGGCAGCAGCGTAAAGATGCCTGATGGTCCAGATGTGGCAAAAGAATCACAAGGTTGATGTGTGTCTGATAACATTCGATATGTTTTGTCTCCCTGTCTTCCTGTCTGTCTGTCTGTCTGTGTGTCTGAGTGTCTGTGTTACTCACGGGAGGGGCGGCGCGCTAGAAAATGGGGGTGTCCACCCGGCACCCGGGTAATTATAGAAGGGGGCCATTGCCCCTCGCTGAGACCCCGAGGATGCCTGTCTACGTGCCTGATGGGAGGTGAAGGGGTCCTCACTCTCGCTGTCCGAGTCGTCGTAATCCTCTGATTCGCTGTTGCCGTCCATGAAAGAGAACAAAACAATAACAGGGGAACATGAAAGCAAAGAAACGGAAACCATTGTGTCTCTGTAGTTAGCTAGAGTGGGTAGATTATGTAACTACAGTGTCAGCCACATTCATTAGAACCCACCTTTGGTTTGGGTACATCTGTTCATTGTGGAGTTGGTGGGGGACCCTTGCAAAACATTATTGTTTATCATAAAAATCTCTGGTGCCACAGTTATTAGTACCCTTGCTGTCAATGTTTTGTACACCAGCCACATGCTTTGGAGCATAATCCAGCTAAAAAAAACCAAAGACTATCGAGTTATTGTCAGATTTTATGAAACAGCCCACAGCATTAAACGTCCTCCACTGCCTTGAGACTTAGCATGAAGGGGTATTCCATTTTTATCCTTTGTTTCACACCAGACCTACCTGGAGTGTTTTATGCTAAAATACTCAGTTTTATATCTGTTCACAGTAGTGCACTAGTGCCTTTAGGTGTAATGACATAGGAAAACATCATAGCATAGGACTAGTAGCACTCCCAGATCGGCTTGTAGCACACTTGATAATAGATTATATACTATTTTATCACCATAAAAGGCTGACTGCCACTGATTTTAGATTTTTTTGATATATAAAAATATATGTCCCAGATGGTCGGGTAATATGAAAGATATAAAGGATATATAAAGTGGTATATTTTCGGCCATGAAACAGCAGAACACTGAATTCCACACCATTGATCCTAATATACAAACTATTCAGAAAAGGTGCCCAATAAAAGTAGCATACATTCTTCAAACACATGAGGCACTTGATATTCCACAATATTTTATTCCTTTCCTCATGTTTTGACCTATATAACATGCTTTTTAATATGCTAGCATATATGGTAAGACTTCTAGCCTTTAACAAAAACATACGGTTCCAGTGAAAGTTGCAGCACAATTTATCCAATTTTTTTACACTTTTGATTGGAGGACAGGGAAGAAACTTTTCTTCACCTTGCTCCTTTAACAGCCAGCTGCCATGTATATAGTGTCTAATGTGAATTTAAAAAAAGACTTGATGAAACCAAGATGCCACTTTCTGCTGCAGTTATAGTGAACTTTTGAGATGTTTTACTTCCACCCTCCTCACTGCTTGCGGTGGCAAGATAAACTTGGGTCTTCCTTTAGCCTCGTTTTTCTCAGTTTCAGTTCATTTAAACCTTTTAATTATTGCTCTGACAGTAGATATGGGTAAGTTCAGGGAAGCAGTTATTTACCTGCAGCCATTTTCTAACTTTTGAAGATCAAAACATATCTGCCTTACTTTAAAACCTTGTTCTCTCGTCTTTCCCAAATTGAATTGGTGAGTTTATGTTACAGCGATAAAAGATGAATTTATCTTGAAAAATATTTTAATTACAACTATTTGGACATAATGCAAAACCTATATTACTTATACATTTTTGAAGATATGCATCATCATGGTGCAATAACCAGAGAATGCAAAATCCTACAGTATCCTCATAAAAATCTTTATGGTCTTTTCTTATGACTGTGGTGAATATTTAGCTACTGTTTCCACATCAGTCAAGCCTAAATTTCTTGACCATGGAAGACTGAAACAAAGAAAAGCTCTGATTGTAGTCTAACTTCTGTTAAAATGAGTCTTGAAATGTTGAGAAGTATTGCATATAATACAGAAATCCACACAGTTTATAATCAGAATGAGATTGTGTAGGAGGCATGGACTGTATGACAGTGGAGTAAAGTTTTAAGTTCAACCTGTGATAAATACTGTAAGTCTTTCTGCTTGTACAGCAGGAATGATCAACGACGAGTCATAAATGTTACAGAGTAACAGATTCCTTTTTTTTTTTCAAAATGAATCATTAAAGTAGAAATACCAGATTTTTTGAGACATTTGAATGAATGCATGTTGTCTTGTTTTTTTTCCACCTGGGAAAGCTCCTCCATGCTCCGGGCAGAGAGCAAAGGATGGCAGTGAAGGCCAGGCCAGAGAGGAAAGAATAAAGGGAGAGGTAGAGCAATCCCTCCATCCCGTCATAACACAGGCCTTTCAGTGAGTCAATGTAGTCCTAAAAAGGGAAAAAGAAATAATTACCTAGAAAGTTTGGGGGCAGTGCTTTGCAAATGAGTGTTTGATCTTTGATGCTGCACCTTATTAAGACCTCTGCAGTTCAGTAGTGCCACCAGCTGATGAAAGTTGCCCTCGGTGGAGTTGAGTATCTGTTGAACCTCCCTGAGTGATTTCTGTGAGTGGCACAAAGTTGATGAATGTGAGAATTTTCCTGACGATGCCTTTACTCGTATTTTTCTGTGCAAAAGCTGTTCCCTACCTCGGCTTTGGGAAACTGGGGGAGAGCGTTCCTGTCCAGACTGGAGAGGTGCGTGTGAATGCTTGAGAGCGCCCTCTGAGACTGCGTCAGCAGCTAAATCCAGAAATTCACTGAAGTCAGTACAACCACATGCTTTTGATTTGCCTTTTTACTTTTACTTTCATTTTTCATTGCTGTTTTTCCGAGTGTAGGTGCTAATCTGAGTAACCTACAGTCTGGTCAGAAGATCACACGCACTCATCATCAGCATGAACTTCATATAATTCGAGGCTTTTCATTTCCAATTTGTAAAAGAAAAGTACTAGATACAGGATTTAGAATTTTTTGTAAATTTTTTCCAATGCAACATGCTCAAATACATACATACACATTAATAATTCAGACACAGAATTTGCTTTGAAGCATTGTCTATACCAGGGTGCCCAATTCTGATCATCAAGGGCCGGTCTCCTGCATGATTTAGTTCTTTCTCTGGTTCAGCACACCTGGATCAAATGATGGCTTATTAGCAGACCTCTGCAGAACTTTGACCTGCTGAGGAGGTAGTCGGACCATTTGAATCAGCTGTGTTGGAGCAGAGACTCATCTAAAACTGGCTGGAGGCCCAGCCCTAGAGGACCAGAATTGGGCACCCCTGGTCTATACAGTTTCTTTTTTCTTTTGGCACTAGTGGCATTTATCCAACAGTAATTAGACAGGAAAGAGGGCAGAGAGAAAAGGGGAGGACACGCAAATTTTGCAAGATTGGTAATCAAACCCAGGAAAGCCACTTTGAGGACAATAGCCTCTGAACATGGTCAGCCTGTTCTACCAACTAAACCACCAAGCACCCCATCCATACATTTTAAGACTGAGGTCAGGGTAACTTCAACTGCTTAACATTAGCCTGCTTTATTCATTCCAAAAGCAGTTTGGATGCGTGTTTTGGATCATTGTTACAATGGAAATTGAAGAACTGTCAAGCATTATGCTGAGGATCTGTTCCACTCCCAGTGTTATTGAAGCATAGAATCATGAAGCTTCAAAGTCATCAGCTTCATCTCAAATCAGCAGATAGATCAGTGAAATTTGCACTCTAGTGTTTGTTCCAACAGAACAATGATCAGAAACACATCACAGCTGGTTTAGGAGCAGATAAGGCAGGCTGGGATTACTTTTTTAGGCTCTGACCTCAACCAAATTTAAAATTTATAGAGCTATGCTTATTGGTGGGTGATACGACCATGTGAGACCATAAAGGATCAGAACATGTTGCCATTCTGCCAAAGCACAGAGATCATGCTATCATTTTTATGGCACATTCTGTCTATTGCTCTTCTACACCTTTGTGGAGACTCATCAGTTTGATTGTCCTACTTTTCATCCGTCTTCAGAAGCTAGCTATTTATTATGTAGCAGGAGTTCACATTAACTGAGCGGTGCTGTTGTTGTCTACCTTTTAAACCAAAATACACTTTTTTATTCTATATTTGGTAACAGCTTGTCCTTAAAGTCTTAAAGTTGATACATTTATTTCATATCAAGTTGTGCCAGACGTAAATCACGTATCTAAATGCTCTGTTATACATTCATCTTTAAAAGCCACACTATACTGGCTAAATATTTCTTAATCAGAGAGATAACCAGTCAGTCTTAGTGCAGCTAAAACTGCTTCAACCTTTCTGGGAAGGTTTTCCACAAGGTTTAAGGGTCTGGTTATGTGGGTTTTTACCCTTCTCCAGAAGTCTATTTTTTGGTCAGACACTGATGTTGGACAAGAAGGTCTGGCACACAGTCTCTGCTCTAATTCCTCCCAAAGGAGTTCTATTAGGTTGAGTTCAGGACTCTGTACCATTTCTTCCACAACAAACTTGCTCACCAGTGTCTTTATGGAACTTGCAGTAATACTGGAACAGTAATATATGAAATCTGCCAGTTGTCTATGCTGAAGCAGAGTTCCTTTTTACTGTAAATAGGGGGGCAAAGCCCAACTACTATAAAGAAGCACCCACACACCATGATCTTCCCTCCATCAAACTTTACTGTTGACACAACACGGTCAGGTGAGTGCTGTTCTCTTGGCAACTGCTAAAACCAGACTTGTCCTTTACTGGACAGAGAAACACCATTTTGCCAATTCAAAAGAGCATGACTCGAATGTTCTTGAGTCCAGTGGTGGCATGTTTTACGGCTTCATTCAACACGTTTGCATTGTGCTAGGTAATGGAAGGCTTGAATCCAGCTGCGCGTACATGAAAAGCTGTCCACGCACTGTTCTTGAGCTAATCTGAAGGCCACCTGAAGGTTGGAGGTCTGTAGCTGTTGACTTCACAGAAAGCTGGCAACCTCTTCACACTATAGACCTTTCAGCCTCCACTGATCCCACTTTGTCGTTTTATGTGGCCATCCATGTTTGAGTTGCAGTCCCGCCCAGTCGTTTTCACTTTGTTCAAATATTACAAACAGTTGACAGTGGAATATTTATCAGTGTGGAAACTTCCCGACTCAGAGCCCACATGGCATCCTGTGGCAGAGCGCTACTCTTTCAGATTAAAAGAGTGATCAAATATCTATCAGAATTATGAAAGAACGTTTTTTATTTCTACAAAAAGTGTGTAGTTTCGAGTTAAAATTCAGTTAATTGTAGTTTAATCATTCCACTCTGGAGAAGGAATGGCTCAAGTAAATCATTAAGAGCCACAAATAAATATGCCTATGATGAGTTTATGTAAACCTCTGGCTATATCCGCAACCTGGACATCTGTACTTTTCCCCCTTCAGGAAGCCTGACATTCCTCTTTCTCACTCAGTGCTCACAGTTTAATGTGCTGATACATGTCCATATGACAGAAAGCGGTCACGTTACCTGCTGGAATGGACTGTTCATGCTCCTGCTGCAGGTCAGGTAATAATCCAACACGTCTGAACGGCCAGCAAAACAGCAGCATACAAAAGATCAGTGCACAACAGAAAGGAACATTCATCTGGCATTGTTTTTGATTCTGCTATCAGAGGCACATTTAGGGCAGCAGATCATGTACAGAGCAGGGGGGGTACCGCATTTTTTTTTTCCTGAAAGAGCTTCTCGGGTAGCAGTACTTTCTATACCTGAGCTGGTGCCTGTGGTGATCTGGGTGGAGTTGAGGACGAACATGTTTGGTTCTGAGCAGAAGTCACTGAGGGCCTGCAGCAGGAACCACAGAGGGAGAAAGATAGGATGACGTGAAAGAAATGGTGGGAGAGATGGATAGACAAGGGCAAGAGAAAATAAAAGTTAGTAGAAACTTTGGCCAATTGAAATGTTTAAAATCTAACTGCAGCCCAGAATTTACAAGCAAACACTGATTTTGTCATGTTAAACCTTTCCATCTATGAATCTCCTTTTCTTTTGTTGTTCTATTTTATTGGTGCTTTCTCTCCTGGGTCTTATTTTGAGTAAGGTGCACTTTAAAATATTCATACTCATTTAACTTTTACATAAACCCCCACAATACAGCCACAAACGACTTTGCAATTTATTAGGATTTTATGTGACAGACCAACACCAAATAGGGCATATTTTGTGAAGTGGTAGGAAAATGATCCATGATTTTTACATGAGCTGGGGATCTCTGCAGGTCGTCCAGAGTTCTCTCTCTCTCTTTCCTTCAGTTAAAGACGAAGCCTTTTTTAAAATCTTACTCAGGCGTGATGATGACTGCAATGAGGTCGAAGCGTGGATACGGTTCAATTAATTCCAGGTTTTTATTTTTATAAAAAATTAATCCAAAGCCAAAAGAAGCATTTGGACTGCTCTCGGTACCACAGGTTTCTTGGCTGATTCTGTGATTTAGGTGGATAGGTTAATATATTATTCTGATATTATTTAGGGGTATCAAGGCAAAGGAGTCAACATAGATATGCACGCCTCAGCATTCTGGTTTTTATTTGTACAAATTTGCACATGTATCCATGTATTATTTTCCCTCCACTTCACAATTATTCCCCACTTTGTGTTGGTCTATCAGATAAAATCAGGATAAAATACATTGAATTTTACTGTAGTAATGTCACAAAACCTGAAAAGGTTCAAGGAGTATGAATGCTTTTGCAAGCAGTAGACCCAAAAAGACGCAGCTTGAGATCGCCCCACCAGAAGAGGGAGTAAGAGGCCCACACAAAGAGACCTGCTGAGAGACTGGGAAAGCACTGACCCAGGACAGCACATACTGGGCCGGCTCACAGCTGCTCCATTGTTTCCCTGTCAGTAACCAAGGACAGAGTGGCTCTGTGTGGACGCACAGGCTTTGGGACATCTCCCACCGGCCCCACATGACACTGAGACTCTTAAACTGAACAGCCGTGAAAGAAAGAAGAAAATACAGACGCTTTAGATTTTTAACAGATGAAGGCAGCCTCCCCTCAGAAGAATGACCGCACTTCACAACTTAAATCAGATATTCTTCTGCCGCAGACATAAACAGGCTCTTTGTGCTCCACAAATGTCAAAGTCTTGAAGGACTAAACTGTATAGCACGGTTAATCTTTGCTCCCATGATTGTAAATGGACATAATTTTTCACACTTATTACCCAATAGGCCAAGTTGCAGCAAAAGCTTTGAGCCAGTCCCACTGACAGCAGGCTTTCTGTCTCCTGAAGTGATCCTTACAATGCACTCCCCAGCTCTTCCTGTTCCCTTCTCACTCTTGCTTAAGGCACTTCTCTTCATCTTTTATCTTCACTTCTCCAAGCCAAACGCCCACAAACTTGTGAGTACGCTTGCGTGCAATAACACGCTCTCCGGTGGACAAATGCACTTTGTTAACAAGCGTGCACACGCTCATTGAATCTTTAATCTCTGACCCATTTTCCTGCCGTCTTGGTTCTCTGCCATGAGTGCAGCCTTCCCTACGAGGCTGGGCTTTTCACAGTTTAGCACAATGGAGGCAGAAATTAAACACAGAAATCACACGGGCCCGCCATCAGGGGTCAGGCCTCCTTAATCCATCTTCTCTCAACTGCTCCCCTTCATTGACAGTCCCCGCTATCTGTCCCCTTCCTGCCCAGTTTTTTAGGACACTTACCACCACAGTGGCTGTCTCCAAACCCAGGGAGCCCCAACTCAGGAAGAGAGCCAGCCAGGCCAGCACTGTCATCCTGTGAAGGAGGGGGGACAGCAAACACTGCTCAGCCAGAGGGACACTCAGTACATCAGTCCAGAGCTGTATGGTTCCTGTCTGGAGATAAAATACTGAGTTCACTCACAGGATGAGCAGCCAGCGGGCTTGCTTGGCCAGTCCAAGCAGGATAAACAGACACACTATGAAGTCGAGCAGCAGCAGCAGCACGTATGACAGCCACCTAAAAGAAGCAGACACAAAACATGTAGATTTCCACATCTGTGATTACACAAACACAACCAATTTTATCCTAAAGGTAATGATGTAAAGAAACAATCAGTTAATCAGTGGATTAAATCTAAACTAAAAGAGTGATAAAACTAAAACATGAAGAGTGAAATTAAAATAAATAAATAAATAAAATGGTATTATATAAAATCTGCATTTATTTCAAACAACTGGTAAAAGTTTATTTATCATGGCAACAAAACTAAAGGTTCCAGAGCACCACCTTAAAACATTAAAAAGTACATCACACGTCTAATAATAACGAATACTTAAAGCCAAGAGGTAATAAAAACAAAGCAAAATAAAAAGGCTTTAAAAGCATTTAGGAGAATGATACAAATTCATAAAGATAAGAAGGGTTCAACTAAAAGAGCAATTAAAACTAGGAATATAATTTACACTAAACAAGTAATAAATAATCCTAAATACAAAAAGTTAGATTAAGCCAAACAAAACAAGTCTCAAAAACAGTTTAAGTGTTGTTTAAACTTCATACAAATGCTTTTTCAGATATAATTCCAAATGAGAATGTCAATTTTATGCAGACGACATGGTGGTTTTTATCCTCTTTCAAAAAATGAAGAATCTTTGATTCTCACATCAGCTTTGAATCAAATAGAAGAGTTGGCTTTTTAAATATTGTTTATTGTTCTAACAACTGTGTTGATGTGCATAATGGTGTCTAAACAACCACAATGTATACAGACGTCCTGTATTTCTAAAATGTGAGGAGTTTTACCTTGTAAAATAATTATTTGGCGCCCATTATTATAATACAAAGAATATGAGCAGAATGCTTTGTCTGATGTTGCAGTTTTTATTTTGAGTACTCAGACAACACACGGTCACAAATTGAGTGGATAAGACCTAACAGCTCCTGACATGTGTCCTGGCTATGGTAAGGGACCAGTTAAGGATCAAAAGATGAAATAAAAAAGGAGAAATTTGTGTTTATCTTGACCTAATTTGATCAACTCTCCCTCTTAATGTTCTGAATTTCTCTTGACTATTTTAGCAATTGCATTATTATAAATACCCTACATTAGCATTTTAGTTGGCTTAAAAAAGCTGGCACTTCCTGCTACTGACAATTGCTGAGATTATAATATTTTGCTGAACATGTCCTTTATTTTCATGCTGCCAGCCTCAATAAGAAATATGAATTAAAAGTTCACAGATACACCTGATAAAAAGACATATGAGCTGGTTTCACAAAGAGAGAGAGATAACCTTTGAAGTGCAAATTTACATAGCTATTGTTTCTGATTGCAATATAAAGTGACATTCACAAGTGTGAGCAAGCCAAATCTATTAGAATAATAATCCATCTAATGTAATACTTTAAGATTACTAGATTTTCAAAAGTTTTTGCCTCTTTGTTTTAAAGATTTGTGGTTTGGGTTTGACAAAAGGACAAGATTTAAAAGGCACGTGGATTGTTTTTAGAGTATTATTTTCTTAAGGTTTTGTGGCTGTTGTGGTGTTTATTTAATAGGGGATAGCATACAAAGGGGGAGAGAAGTGGAGAGAGACATCCGGCAAAGGTTCGCAAGGACGGGACTTGAACACGGGACGACCGCATTGAGGGCTGAAGCCTCGAACATGGAGCGCCCACACTAACCACTAGACCTCACAACACCCCTAACAGAGTATTATTAAGACATTTGGAATATATCGATAAAAATATTTAACCTAAGTGGCGGCAACTTGTTTTTGGCGCTTATTTGTCTATTTTCTTTTCCTTCAATTAAAGCTATTTTTATTGGATCAGTACTGAGTTAAAATACTACTAAAAGTTACTTCCTGTTGTATGTTCCTTCAAAGATAATTAAATCTTTTTACACTTTGGTAACATCCCATTCTTAATCCATAAGGCTTAATATGTCTTTCCACCTTTTTGCACCTGTAACAGCTTCAACCCTTCTGGGAAAGTTTTCCATAAGGTCTAAGGGTGTTGTTATGTGAGTTTTTGACCCTTCCTTCAGAAGTCCATTCATGAGGTCAGACACTGATGTTGGACAAGAAGGCCTGGAACACAGTCTTTGCTAATTAGTTTTACAATTCAAACTTGATATAGAAAAATGACTAGATGTATCTTTAGTGGCTAAACAATTAAGAATCATAACATATTACAAGATATATGGAGACGAGACTTATGGACTTAATCAAAAAACAAGAGGCAGAGTACATATTTTTGTCAAATGCCTTATTTTCATGGTCTTGGATGCAAAGAGAATCAGTAAAACACAAACATTGTTAATTAATAAGTTCATTTTTTCATAAGGTGATTTTATCACTAGACATAACTGAATACACATGCCGACCAGTAAAAACCGTGTAAATAATTTAACTTGCGAGGAACTGGTATGACTGCATTACAGGCAGTAGCCAAATGGTCCAACATTGCTGGTCTTCATGTGCATCAAGATACATCTGAACTGGACCATTTCTACTGCATGCCTGACAGTTTACATCACCAAGTGTATAAAGATCCAACAAAATTGTTTTGCTATGGATGTGTGTGAAGATCATATATAATTTGTTTTATGTTTCTAAATTCACTTTTTATCTGAACTAACATAAAAATTCCAGCTAAATGTAATTTTAGGTTTCTGCAGATGTTATATCTTAAGAGATCTGCACTGGCGTATACTAACCGTTATTAATTGTATATTAAAATGACTTCATTTTGCAACAGCCAATATAAAAGCATCCCATCAAATTGCTAAAGGAATATTCATCCACAAACAAAGACATCTTAATTGGAATAATATGCCATATTTATGAGATGATTTGTAGGATGTTTGTCTCAGCCTCTTATGGCTGATCAAACCAAGGGTGTGGAAGTGTTTGCATTTAAAAATTCAGCTTTATCAATATTGAATGTGTTGTGATCCGTTTGAGGTTGTTGTATGCCAAATTAGAAAAACAACAGAAACATGCATCAAGAAAACAAACAATCAAACTGAAAGCACAATAAATGCTTCCAGGCAGGTTGGCAAAACCACAAACATAAACTGCAAAATTTTAGGATTATTTCTGTTTTTTAAATTATTGACATGAATAAACTGTCAAATTTGGTATTAATTGGAGTATAGTTAAAACAATCGTTCTTTTTCTAGGGATTCAATAAAGAACTGTGATGATATGGGGGAAAAAATTGGAATTTAATTAAACAAAAATCAATGTAAATTAATCTCATCAAACTCTTTGTTTTATTTCATATATTTTAAAAAAATAGAGAAACATTTGTAAAAGTTAAGATTATATGATGGGTATACCGCAAGGCTCCATTTTAGAATAATGGCTTGCATTTATATAGTGCTTTTCGAGACCCTCACATTTTCTCACAATCAGACACTAGTGGAAGCAAGCTACGTTTGTAGCCACAGCTGCCCTGGGGCAGACTGACAGAAGCCAGGCTGCCATATCGCGCCATCTGCCCCTCTGGCCAACACCAGTAGCCAAGGGAGGTGAAGTGTCTTGCCCAAGGACACAACGACATGTAGCAGGTGGAAGCAGGAATCAAACCCACGATTTCTGGGTCGCAGGCCGAGAACTCTACCACTGAACTACAGCCGCCCCAAACTGGAACTGCTGGTTAGTCCGTCCGTCCATCCATCCATCCATCCATCCATCCATCCATCCGAGCTCGGGTCACAGCTTAAGTAGAGAGACCCAGACTTCCCTCTCCCTAGCCGCCTGTGCCAGCTCTTCTGGGGGAATCTCAAGGCATTCCCAGGCCAGCTGAGAAACATAGTCCCTGCAGCATGACCAGGGTCTTCCTCTGGGTCTCCTCCTGGTGGGACATGCCCAGATCACCTCACCAGTGAGGCGTCCAGTAGGGATCCCAATTAGATGCCCGTGCCACCTCAACTGGCTCCTCTCCATGTGGAGGAGCAGTGGCTCTAGTCGGAGCCCTTCCTGAATGACTGAGCTTCTCCCCCTATCTCAAAAAGAGAGCCCAGACACCCTGCTGAGAAGACTCATTTCAGCCACTTGCATCTGCGATCTCGTTCTTTCGATCACTACCCAAAGCTTGTGACCATAGATGAGGATAGGAACGTAGATCGACGTCTAGCCCTTGCATATTACTGAACAACCTATAAGCAGATGATGCGGCTATATGTAACTGTGAAGACTCCGCAGCAGGCTGCAGAGATGTTCGAACGGGATGGTAAGAGCCATACAGTGGTTTAGGAATCATTTTCTGTCCTTGGGAAGGTTTTGGTGCAATTCAGTGTTTGGCAATCAGACATGAAGTCAGGAACTTTTCTGTTGTTACTGATTAGAGGGAAATCCAAAAAGTCGATGAGTTTACAATATCCTGGTGCTGAGTTCAAGGGTCAATGGAATTTTGAAGCTGATATCAGGAAAGTGTCCAAAACTATAAAAGCTAATCTTGACTGCTCAGATAATGTCTATTAAACTGGCATAATCAGATTTTTTCACACAAAACAGAACCAGTCTCACAACATGAAGTAGGCCAAAAGATCTAAAAATAAATAAATAAATAAGCAACCACACAACCCATCATGCCCTGATCTATTTTGTTATTTTGTGCTGGTTGTTATGTTTTAAGTTAAAACTTTAATTAAGATTCTTTGAATTTGTCATTTTAAAGGTTTAACATTTTAAAAGGCAAGTGGGCCTATATTAGCCTTCAGTGTAAGGACCCGAGCAAAGGACAAGAGTTAATTTGGCATTAATGTAATAATGTCTCATGTTCTTACTGTCATCCAATAAATGGCAAATCCATCAATTAGGTTATTTTGTTTTTGTTTCAGCTCAAATTAAGTGCAGTGATTTAAAAAAATGAAACTTGCCTTAATTTAAATTCACAGAAATCTATATACATTTTGAGAAATAACCCATATTCCCCAATGGACTGCAGCCTCACCTGTAATCCTCATTGACCATCAGTGTGTTGGCGGCCCAGCCGGGTGTAAAAGGGTTGGGCAACAAGCTGCTGGTTGGCACCACCGTAGGAACCACAGAGGGTGGAACGGGCGTAAGGGGCGTGATGGACGCCCCGCTGACACTGCTGTCGTTTCCCAGCCCCGCCTCTTCGCTGGACCGAGCCAGAGAGATGGAGGAGAGGAGGTTTATCACGTTCTCGGACAACCTCCGACAGTTCCGCGTCGACACTAGGAAGGGTTTGCTGCCGGAAAACATCTCCTCCATAGAGGTGAGAGGGCCAGAGACGGAGAGCTGCATTCCAGTAATGGTGTCTGAAATCTATGAAGGGGAGGAAAGGAAGAACATGAATGGGAGATAAGAGGGATAAAAACCACAAAACAGACATGGTGATGCTTATAATGCTCATAAAATCCTAGAGTGGTTGCACAGAGGAGATGGAGTGCCTCCCAGTGCTAATGCACTTATAACATAAAACATTGCTGAATGTTCAGAGATCAGTTCCCTTTATGAAGGGGACGTCTGAATCAGACTCCTTCAGAGGGACATTTCTGTAGTCTGAAGATTTAATCAGTTGAGCACTAAACTCCCCCAAAAGACTGCAATTAGTCAAACTTAATCAAAAAATATGGGCAGGGTGTAATTGAGAATTAAATTTCTCCAAGCTGGACAGAAATGTGATCTCTAAAAACAGATTTGTATTGATCTGCATTTATACTTTGTTCTAACAGAGTCAGCAGACAAACTGACTGTGTCAGTTTCCTCATTCAATCTCTCATCTGTCTGAAACCTTCACCACAGAGAATAATCTGCTGTCATACAATCACAAAGGGAAGCTTTTGGGTTTTCTTTATCTATTTTTTTCTAGTTTCCTGTAAATCAGCTTACTTATGATTCAATTCAGAGTGATCGAATTACATTCAATGTTTACATTTACAGCAGCCATCCAGATAACCTTTGTGAAAATGTGAAAAAAAAACTTCAAACAATGTTCCTCTTTTATCAGAGAGGACCAATCTATTACTAAAATATTGGGCTTTGAAGACTTTTGGACCTCCTCCACAATCCTCCTTACTGTGTGCGGTGACATCATAAATCTGGGTCCTCATCCAGTCTGGTTTGTCACAGTTTTGGTTGTTTTAAACGTTTTTTGTTGTAAATATGGGCTTGGTTAGACAGAAAGCTGTTTTCTTGTAAGATTAAACACATTTGTCCTACAAGAATAGCATAATCTCTTGTCTTTCCCATTTTGAGGACTGTCTTAAAAAAATGGGCCTCTGTATCAACTCATTCTTTTAGCTAAGGAAAACAGGAGGTCATAGATCATTGGTTAAAAATTCAATCCAATTTAAAATTATAAAGCATACATCAAAAATGTTTCAGTTGCACTTTTTATATAGATTTTAAGGTGCACCAACAGGTGATTACACAAATTAAAGGTTAGGTTTTTCAAAAAAGTGGGAAATTACACGACTGGAAATCAAGAAAATTTTATTCTTGCAACAACTTTACACAACTTCAACAGGGGCAGGAATAAATATGGAGGGTGCTGTATGTAATTTGTTTAGTGATACTTCATCCCTCCTCACTTAGGGCAACTTATGGAATGTGTCGAGGATACAGAAAAAGGTGATACTATTGTCCAGATTTTCTATTTATCCATCTAAGATGAAACCTCTGTGTTGTACTCATACGATTCAGAAGACTTGAGCAAGTCATACAATTCAGTATGAGTATGAAGAAAGATTTTTATTTACACAAAAACCATGCAGAGAAGTACAGTGGCTTGCAAAAGTATTCACTCCTCTTGAGCTTTTTCACATGTTGCAACGCTACAGCCACACACTGCAATGTAGTTTATGGGGAAACAGAAAACTGTGTTGTGCTTATGTTTTCAGCCCCCTTTATTCAAGGACCCCTAAATGAAATCCAAGGCAACTAATCACCCAGTTGGTGAATAGAGTCCAAATATGTGTGATATAAACTCCGTATATATACAGCTGATCTGTGAAGGTCTGTTGGAAAAAATCAGAGAACAAATAGCATCATGCTGACCAAGAAACACAGCACACAGGTCTCATCTTCTGAGACGGGGCCTTCCATTTCAATTCAAATTCAAAAATATTTTATTGATAGCAGAGGGACATTAGGTACTCAATTTAGTATCTACTCAGGAAACTAACTGACAGGCTGGGAGAGCAATAATAAATAAACTAAACAACAAGCACACTAGTGTTTCTAAGACCAAAACGTATCCATTCTGCCCACATTAAAGAACTCAGAAACACCAAGGAGAGATGGTTGTTCAGTTTTCTTTTTACATTCTTCAGAACCGTGTACCCACCTAACCCCCTCCAAACCCCTTTTTTCCATCTTGGAGTCGTGCGTACTGACCTGTCTTTCTGTGGTAGAGCAATAACCAAAGAAAAAGCCACGCGACCCATAATAACACTGGAGGAGCTGCAAAGATCCAGAGCTCAGGTGGGAGAATCTGTCATGCACTTCACTATTTTGATCTTAATGGGAGAATGGCAAAAAGAAAGCCAGTGTTGAAAGAAAACTATAAAAAGTCAAATTTATAGTTTCCTACCAGCCATATGAGACACAACAAACCTTCCCAGATGTCTTCAGATGCTGACCCATCAAGAGTTTAGAGGACATGTCTTTGTGTAATCTGTTAATATTTCAAACCTGTTTCAAGTTTTAAAAAGAGAGATCTCACAGAAGGTCTCAGACGTGCACTGAAATATTCTTGCCAGGTGAAAAGAGGCTGACTTTCTTTGAAAAGCTTTAGCAGAAAAAGATCATTACTTTAATGAGCAATATTTTCACAAGCATTTCAATCCGCTGTTCATTATACTAGCTTCATAAACATTGCATTCTGGCAATGTAATATATGTAATGTCATGGTGAAGGCCTTTTCAACATCAGAGTGTGATATGTGTGCATGCATGAAATAATATGTATGTTAAATCTAGTCTGTCTGAACTTTTAGCTATTTTGCAAAGAAGAGGCACAATTCCAGTCAGAGACCTGGAATAAAAAAGCATGCCACATTTTTCTGATGTTTTTCTAATTAAAAAGTTTAAAACTTTGTTTTTACCACTCCACATTTTTGCACTGATTTGTTTTGGGTCTGTCATATGAAATCCCAACAAGGAAGGTTTGTAACAACTTGACAAAATGTCAGGAATTTCAAGGGGTATGAATACTTTTGCAAGGCACTGTATTAATCAAACCTTAACATGCTGTGAGAAAGTAGCTTCAATTAGTACTGATTAACGCTTCATATTTTTTGTAAGGAGCAAATTAGGCAAAAATCAAACGTAGTGGAAAGATTCACTGCAGAGATCACACATTTAATAATTAATCATGTGGTGAAAAGGTCATCTTACTGTTTATCGAACATTATTTATAGTCTGTTTAGGATAATATTTATGAAGCTTTTAAATTAATGAAACGTAAATGTGCAAATGAAGATCTCAAATCCAATTTGTGTGACTGTAATTTAGACATTCGCCTCCGCTGTCTCTCATTTGCACCATCATCCTGACCTCTTGTCGTCCAGCAGTGCATAGATGACATTTGGCAGCAGTCTGACTCACAAACCGCTGCCAGACCACAGGAGAAATCGATGCGTTTGCATCTGATTCTTTTCCTCTGTGGGGCTTACCACATGTGAGCAGGAAGACAATCTGTCCCTCCCTCCCACACAAACAAACAAACAAACAGCATCAAGCAGCGCAGATATACACTCTGCATGACATTTTCCTGGAGGGGAAGCAGCACTCACCAGCATATCGATGGAAGCGAGTGTGTAATTGGCTGTGAGAAGAGACGAGGTCAACTGATACATCCCATCGTTAGCCTCGCTGTTGCCATAGAAACCGATGCCTATGGCAACACTGCAAAGGGGGGGAGGAAGAAAAGCATGAGAACATTGGTGGAGGGTGACAGTCAAAAAGCAGGATTGAAGAGCAGATAAATGTAATGTTTAATTCAATGTGTATGTACATTTTAAATTAATGTGACAGGAGGAAGATGTGAAGTGCTTTGGATGAGCGTATACCAAGAATGAAGCAAAGGGAAAGGAATAAACAGATGACAGCAGCAACAAAACAAGGAATCAGGCTCTTCGCGGTTAACGCATGACTCCAAGGGAGACGAAAAAAAACAGTCAAAATGTTAAACATAGAGACGTGTTTACACATTTCTCCGTTATTCAAATATTCAGATTAAGGCGCTGGCCAGATGTTCATCAAATCCCCTCAAACCCAGGAGGAATGGTATAACCCAATCCCCCACAAAGTATGTGACCCAGATTAGAAAGCAAGCAGGGGAAATGGAGGAATATGTGTTTTTCGTTTCAAGCTGCCAAACGTGAACTAATGCAGCTAGGTCCAAGCGAAGGCCACCATCTTATATTAAGCATATTCAACATTATATTTGCTATTCATACACAGAGAGATTTCATGTTGAGCATCTGTGAGAATGAGGCCTAATATTTCTTTGCAGTCCATAAGGGGGAGACACGAACCACCCTATCAACATGCAGTCAGTAAATGAGGAACACATTATGGTTGCTGAAATCAAATTTGCTGCACATTACACCCTGCAATACAATCTGAATGCATATAAAAGTACAGGATGTGGAACGTAATGAGCATTAAAAGCATTAAAGTGCACTTTGATTTCCTTGCACCACACAGATGGCTGAAGCTTTAGATGTACAGCAGAGCTTCCCTCTGAGTGACTCATTCTTCCATTATACAAGAGGAGCGTTTTGGACAGATGTCAGGCAGCGTTTGTGAGAACTGTACGGTAACCACAATGTGCAGACTCGATGAAATCACAATCAGTGTAGACGAAGGGGGGAAACAACTGGTGGGTAAAGGACCAGCGGTTTTTGCACAGGGAAGCTCCGCACACGTAAGGCTGTTGTCGGCTGTGGTTAGGAAACAGGAAAATAACATGACTGTGTGGAAAACTAAAAACCACATGATGGAGGTGATAATGGGCGACTGGTGATTCACAGACGGATGGTATCACTTTTCCTGCTCAGTATAATCTCAAGCACCTAAATATGGCTTAGCATCATGCTTTTTTGGATTTTCTAATTTTGTGTGCTTTGCACTGTCATGCTGATCAAACAGAGAATATAGAAGGGAAATTTGGCTTACAATGACTCTGTGATGACTCATCGACTCAGTATTCTTAGAAATAAGTTGACACTATTTGAATGAGTCTTTTGTAGCCGGCTTAGCACTAATGCACTTTGAGGTACTTCCACACCGACTTCACTTTCCAGACAATGTGACTGCTACAAACTTTTATAGCGGTTCTGAGTGGTGCTTTTTCCTTATGCAGCTATGCAGCAATGCTGAAGAACAGCCAGACATTGTGGGGACATTAAAAACAATTTAAAACCACAAAAGATGACTCCCTCTGGATTATTACATCTTCAGTTCCTCTTTTATTTCTGTTGCAACGCATCCTCAGTTGACTGTTAGTGCTAGCATTGGGATTAGAATTTAGAATATGTAGCGCTGTAAAAAAATATATTTACCCCCTTACAGATTTATTCTGTTTTTGCTTTTGTAGTGTGACACAAATTATTTAGATTAACAAAATTTAATACCAGACAATGACAACCAGATAAACATAATAGTAGTTATTAAATTATATATTTATTTTAAGGCAAAAAAGCTAATCAACCTGGCTCAGTGTGAAAAAGTAATAACGATACACCTGCTCTTAAATTGGGAGGTATCTGCTACTAACCACATATTTTGGGAAATTTTTACTCAAATTCACAGATTACTTCCAGACCCGTGTAATCAATAAATCGCTTAATTGGGAGCCTTCTGGCAACATGAAGTAGGCTAAAAAGCTCTAAAGGGAACACATCAATTTAATGCCTTTTAAAGAAATTCAGGAACAGATGAGAAAGCCATGGACCTCTATCAGCCTAGAAAGGGTATCTAGGGATCTGGGATCCCAGGGAACCACTGTGTGTGCCATTATCAACAATCTATTGGCCTTTCTTTACTAGTGACTATAGTGCAGCTCGACTTGGCTCTACACGGTTATAAAGGTTTTCCACTAGTAACGGTTACGTGGTATTAGCCCCATTTAGAACCTACTTCGCTGAGGTTCCAAGCGTGCATAGTCAGGCTGAAAACACGGCGTCAAAAGACCATCAGACACTGATCGACTAGTGAGTGGAGTCACTGGTTGCGTTACAAGAGCGACTCCCTCACAATAACTCGACCCGCCATTTATGAAAACTCACAACAGTGACTGAGCGTATTTGGCGTTTTTAAAGGACAATGGCGGACTGAGGAGAAAGTTCAACATAGCTTTCACGTCCTTCATTGTTCATGTTCATCATGTCATGCTACTTTTCAGATTCTGGGACCACCTAACTGTATGGCGACCCCACCCACTAGACCTGTTACTCAAGTGTAATGGAAAACGTGTAGAATCGTGTAGATTTGAGCCGGGTCAAGCTGTGAACCCTCACAGGAGTGACAGCCTTCCATGTTAAATATTTTTGGCCCATTGTGTTTTGTTGACAATATTGCTTGGATGCATTGTTATTCCCTCTCTAAATGAATGGTGTCATTCTATACACAAACACTCCAAATGTGAGACTTTTACTTGCAACAGTTTTTCTACCACTGATGAAGTCCAACACCAGCTTCTCACCAGCACAGCGTAACAGCGGCCACCGCCACCCACGTGACGCAGCAGATGCCCCTCCCCTTCTTCCCGCTGTAACCGTGACCCGTGCTGCCGTCTTCGTCGTCATCCTCCTCCTCTGATCCCTCGCTCCGGTCCCCGCGGTGACAGCAGCAGTAGTGTATAAGGAAGGACAGAATCACCAGGAGGGAGATGACGAGAGCGATGGCCGAAAGACTGGACAAAATGAGCAGAGTCTGTGGGTTTAAAAAAAGAGGAGCGAGAAGAGGAGGAGGGTGAGAACAGCAGATGAGTCAGTACGTGTTTGAAAAGAAAAGTTATTTCAATCCAGATAATTATGAATAAAGAGAAGCCTTTTGAGAAACTCCAAAGTTTCTCAGACTGTCCAGCCTGATAACAGCAGGAGATGCTGATTAAAAGCGTGAGAACTTGAAGGATGCTTCAAACAAACAATGCAAATACTTTTATTCAAAGATCAAACTTTTCCTGCAAACTTGAGGTAATTCTTTATCTTCTTTCCGAACTTCAGAGGTTTTCAGCTCTAAAACCTTGATGGTTCTCTGCACTATGATGGATTTTAACGCCACTAAGCCATATCAGATGCTGCTTTTGACCAAGCTCCATGTCACAAAGTCAACATCACTGAAATGCATTTTGCTCCGACACATTACTGCAGCATTATCCTTCATCCATCTGGCCGTCTGTCACTCCCCGTTCGTCCACCTTACTCCCTCTGTCTCACCTCCTGTTCCCAGACTCCCCCACCCCATCCTATCTCTGTTTCCCTCACGTTCTCCCGCTCTAATTCTCCTCACTCCCCACTCTGCCATCTCTTTCTTTCTTTCTATCCACACCACTGAATCTCTATTAATAATCTGTGACCTACTTAAATACATTTGCTACCACTCTCTCTGGCTCCCCGCTCTAACTATGTTCGCCTTTCCCTCTCTCTGCCCAGTTTTCCGCTCATCAACCTCCACGTATTACTCATCGCCTCCCTCGTTCTCTCTCTTCCTCTCTCTATTTCTCTGTCTCCAAGCACTTGTGGTCTCTTTTGTCTTTCTGTTGTGCAGGATAATTTCTGCTCTTCCTTCCCCAGCCCACTTCTTTTTTTTTTGGACCATGGAGTAGTCACCAATGGAAGCTGGGTTAAAGGGGTTGAAATTTAGCTTTTTGCAGCAGAAACACCACCATCATCAAAACAAAAGCAACTTTGGAAACATGCAACCTCAAATTACTTTACACAGCTCCAATTTGCACAGTTAAGATGCACTGCAATATTTCAACAATGATCAGGAAGCAAAATAACGACTGGGCAAGAGCTGAGGGGTAATTGCATGGCTCAAGCGCAATCTTTCCTTGTGTTATTGGGTCCATTAATAAGCAAGGACAAGTGGTTTAAATGCCTTTAAATGCCGTTGTCATCTGCAGGTTGTTGCAACATTGGGGAGATTTATGGAGCAATGGAGCAATTAGGAGAGTCTTGTGGCACAAATTGTCCATCATCCTACTAACATCTATTAAACTAACTTATATACATAGAAATAGGGCTCAAATTGTTATGCAGTGTGGTACAAAGTGGTTAAGGTGCTTGTGCTTAGAATCCATTACCTGCTGGTACTCCCAGCTGTCGGGGGCGAAGATGTTGTCCCTCATCTGCATGCCGAGGTCCAGCCGGGGCAGGGCGTGACACATCCTCACCCATATTGAAGGAGAATAGCTGGGCACTGTGATCATGGCTGCCATTTTTCACTGCCAGCAGTCCCCTCCTCCACCCTGCAGGACGGAAGACACATCGGTCAGATGGACTTGGATGTAAGGTAAGAACTAGGAGGAAGGAAGAGAGGGGGAAATAGGGGTGAATGTTTTCCTGAGTACATCATGGGTGCGATGCTGCAGAGTCAATGAGGCCTTAGCGCCTCAGAATTGCTCTGAAAGGTGATCAACTGAACAGAAAGATAACAGCTGTATGGAATACAGTGGGTTTGCATTAAAGTGGAGATCTAAAAGTGTTTGGGAAATCTATGCTTATGGGTTTAAAGCACTGACTGTATATATATATATTTAAAGGAATAACTTAAACGCCTTGTCAGCAAGTTCTACAGAGGCCTGCCAATTATCCAAAAAATGGGTGTGCTAAAGCACTGAAAGATGTATGACCATGTATGCATTTTGTTTCTACCACATATATTTTCCTGAGTTTTAAATTGAGAAACACTTCATCATTCTAGAAACCTTTTGTCTAAAATACTCTCCTAAGTTGAGATGTTTGTGTTGTATTCATGTGAATTTGATATCCGGAGATGATTAAAAAACCATGACAGAGAGAATCTCATTGAGTACCCCCAATACTGCTTTCAACTGCTCCTTTCAGATCAATGAGTTTAAACTGCAACCATGAACCCCTCCTTTATGGATAATTTAGTCACACAGTCGAATTGGCAAGATCCCAGGCCGTGCATGTTTTCAGAGCATGCAGCTGGGATCATAAAACTAAAATAAAAGGTGGATGACTTACAACTCAGTACGCATACAATATGTGTGTGAAATTCCGGAGATTTAGTGCTTTAAGCACAAGAAAAACTATTGTACAGCCTGAACATGTTTTTAATTTGCATCAGATTCTGTGAACATCCGACGGACACTGGAGGATCAGCCGATGCCTCTGCTCTCTTCTCCTACAGACTGCCCTCCTGTTGCTACTCCTATCTTCGTTTTGCAGTATATCACTACCGTGTTTTCATAAAGCAATCTTTTCCCTCCCACACCTAAGGCAAAGTCTCTACAGGTTTATGATTACCTTCCAAGGTAAACTAGAGGGGTAATATTATTTTGTCACCTTCACTCCTTCCATTTTATGTGTAACTTTTTACGTTAATCATTAGGCGTAATGATGATGGATAGATCATGGATTGAAAAAATGGCCTGGAAAAGTGCTTGCGTTAGAAACCCCAACCACAATGGAGGATGAATCTGTCTTGCTTTGTTCTGACTCCGACACCAAGAAAGTTCAATGGTGCTGAAAGACGTTGGTAGATAGATGTCAGAAAACACAAGTTACAATTGTTCTGGAGATGCACTGAGAAACCGGCTGATGACAGGAACCACATGATTTCTTAGATTAATGACTAGAAACTGGCCAGTCTGAATCAGAAAATATCGGATGGGTTATGTAAGTGCTACAGCATCGGGCTGACAAACAGGGCTTTTCCATGCAAAAGAAAAACGGAGCTAGTTTGGTGCTGTTCCCAGAGCCAGTGCTTATTCTGTTCTATTAAAGAACAAGATGCTTTTCCACTGACGAGGGGTCTAGTCAGTCCTGCCTCATAACGTCAGTGTTGCAACGCAACTGTATGCGCCCACATGGCGAGAAAATACAGGAAGCACGCAGAGGAATAGATTTTTTAAAATATAGGAGTTCATCTTGCTCTTACAAGTGCTGCTTTTGTGCTTCCACACTTTGCTCGATTTGCAAAGTTGTGTACATCACATACTCTTAGTGCACCATCAACAGTTGAATAATAGGTGCAGAGAGCGCCGACTGCGTTTGCAGAGAAAGGTAAATATGCGATATCACTGCAACATCAGTGTGTGGACGGTGGGGAAATCGATTTTTAGCAACCTCCAGCTCTGGCCCAGCAAGTAGGTGGTGCTAGATTTAGCACTGGTTTAAAACCAAGAAATGGGTGCTTTGGCGTTTTTCTCTGTCACCAAACCAGCACTTTTTCCACCAACTCGGTTTGTTAAAGAAGACTCAAATTTATCAGCTTTCAGTATCTACGAGATGTTTAAAAATGAAGTCAGAGCAAGTAAAGAGAGGATGGAGCTATTAAAAAGGAAACACATTTTTTACAACATGTTAATACATGTCTGTGGTTCATTCAAGCTGGAAGAAAGTGAGGGAGAGCAAAACGTTAAGCAGATCATAGGTAGGATGAACAGAATACAACATAGTCTCACTGTTTTATCCATTTGAGCTTCTACCCTCTGTAATCAAACATGCTGGATTTGGACATCCTGATAGGTTTTTGGAAATCTCAGTCAAGGTAAGTAAGTAGGATAAACACAGAGATGGTTTTAGTAATGCTTAAAAGCACCAAGTGCTCATTGTCAATTTAGGATGCTAAACTCCAATCACTTTGTATTTCCTTTAAAATATTAGTAAAACCTTGTGTCATAATGACTGCTCTCATACACACACCGTGATGTCACTTCTGCTCCAAATACAAACAAGTAAGGATCTCCCATTTCAGGGCAGCAAGAAATGAATGTTTGTAATGCTGTTCTTTTATACTCCTTTTTTTTGTTCTAAGAGAAATCCGAATTAGCTACAATCAATATTGGCAAAAAATCATCCTATAAAATAAAAATCACAAATCACTCACAAAGTCCTTGGTATACCTCACATTTAAATCTCTAGTTTTCCCTTTTTTCCAAGTTCAGAGTCTTCTTCTGAATTTTGACATCACGGGTTCCAGCACTATTGCAGCTTACTGCAGGAATGTTTATGCACCTTTGTTTTCATTTAAATCCCAGGGACCGTGTAGATACAGATTTTTTTTCCCCCAAAAGATGAGAAAAGAATGTATCTGTTAAATTTTTTTTATCACAAATAGAGTAGCTACAGGCTAAGACTTGCTAGGTAATTTTCTTTGGGAAACAATCAAAAAACAATGCCTTATATCAACTTGGTGGTGTGATGATGCTGACTGGACAGGCAAATAAGTGATACAAAATCAATTAACCCTTTAAAATTCCTCCAATTTTCCCTCAAACCACTTTAAAATTGAAGCTGTTCTTGAATTATTTGGAGTAGAGGCATGGTTGAGGTCTCTTTGGGAATAAAACACTGAAGTTTCCCCCACATCAGTCAGAATCTGTGTAAGTGCTATTGTCACAGATTAATATGACTACTGAAAAAGAAAAAGGCGCATATTTGCTTTAAAAGTGCCTTTAGAATGCAGTAGTGACTATTTATGGCTCCAAATGATGATTTGGACATTATTTTTGCTTTTTCGAGTGGTTTGACAAAAGCTGTGTCTACAGCAGGGGCGGATCTAGAAAAATATTTATGGGGTGGCAAGAAAGGGGCAAGAATTTTTCAGGGGTGGCACCATATGCCAGAATTTTATATATATATTGGTTTTATTGATCAGTCAAACACATGCTTCAACTCTTCACCAGTATTTACAAATATGATAGATACATACATGTATTTGTTTTGCTTCAGGTTATTTAAGCACATTAAAGCTGCATTGTGCACTATTTTTGTTAAAATAAAAAAAATTTTTTATCTATAGTCAGTTTTTTCATCTCCTGACGATACAATTGAATCAAGTGCTGTAGTTTGCTGTAGTTTGATTCTACCACGGTCGCATGTAAAGGCAGCAATTCCATTTATTTTGAGGTGGTTCAGGGTGCGCGTGTGGGCTTGTGAGAGCGCGTAGCATGACGTAATGTCAAAGAAGAAAATAATTTTATCCAGCATTTCAAAAAGAGCAAAAATGGCCTCTGCCGTCGCAGAGCTCGGAATAATGAGCACACGCCTGAAAGTCATGGGAGTGAGCATTTTGCTGATTGCAGTTTGTCTAACGGCCACATGGTGCACTCTCTGCAGCACTTTCAGCAAACTAGCAGCTTTAAAGGTTCACCAAAGAGAATATAATGCAACTATTTTCATGAGCTTCAAGCTCCTACTGTCCAATTTTACCCCCTTAACATTCCTGCAATTTCCGCCCTACTTTTTTTTTTAAACGCATACCCAAAATTTACTTAAAGCTGTTCTTGAACCATTTTGAGTAGAGACATGGCTGGAATCTCTTTGGAAAGCAAACACTTTAAAATTTAATATCTCTGAGTGCGATTGTCACCAAGCAATATGAATTTTAATACACTGAAAAAAATATTTTTTATGTCCGATTATTTATTTCATATAAATACATGCTGTAAAAATGGCTTTAAAAAGAGGTGGTGACCCAAAACACACTGTGGGTCTAAAGCCTGAAGTATTACCTTCATCCACACCAAATTTGACAGCAATAAACCAAAAAAATTGTATTCTGCACACATTTTTATAACTACAGGTCAAAGGTGGTCAAAAGTGTGCCATATGCGCCATCTCCTGGGTAAATGCTGTAGTCCTCACTGAATTAAAAATATCATCAGAATCATAACTTCATCTTACCATATAAGCTCCACGGCTTCCTTCAATGCTGTATTTTGATTTATAAAGGGTGTTTGGACACGGTGCTGAAACAGTATGTTACTGGTACGCACTGTGCGTAATCTCTTCATGAATAAGACATTTTACGCACGTCATATACTATGGCAGCGCCCGGTCCGCCCGGTCAAGTTATATATCTGCGTTTACAGTATTACATTGGCTATTCGATGCGTCAGTCATCAGAGTTCTGGACCGCGATTGGTTCGAGTTATTTACCATAACGTGACTTTTCATCCATGCACCATTGATTGGCGGGTGGATGAAATAAACCGGATGAAAAAAAACATTTCTTTTGGGCATGCTCAGTGACCTTTGTAGGCGGAAGTAGAAGCGAAGGAATCGGAAACAAAGCCTTAAAGACTACAAAAATGGCCATAGACATTTCGGAAGAATAATAGGAAAACATAATACAGGATTGTGTGATTGTGGGAATAATAGGGAAACAGTTGAACATGTATTATGTTATTGTAGGAAGTATGTAATAAATAGGAAAGTATTAGAAGAAAAATTAAAAGTTAAGGGATATGGAAAATTAAGTCTAAAGAATCTGTTAAATGGAGAGATAGAATTGTATAGATTAGTACTGAAATTTTTAAGGAAAAGTAGAATAATAAATAGAATTTAGTGGAAATATTAATAGGATACTTCCCACTACGACTCACACTCCCATACAGTAGGTGGCGGAAATGCACCTAAAGTTGGTTGCCACCCGCCAATAAACAAAAGAAGAAGAAGAAGACTTTTTCGGAAGCACATTTTCACTGTTTGTTTTACATTTTTTTATCGGTTTTGCTGTTGTCCTGGTCTAATCACTTTATTGGAGGGCTTTAATCGGACCCTTATAGATGTAAAAAGACAATTTTTGTTCGAAATGAATCGGGTTCGTCACGTTTATTGGACTACAAAGTAGTGAGTTCCATATTTTTATACCTCCGTCAGGAGAACGTTTATGTTGGCAAAAACGCTCACTGTGTCTTCAGTTATGATTGTATCCTTGATCGCCATCCGTAATTGGAATCACAAGACTCTTAGCTTTCCAATGATATAAAATATGTATAGGTTCATAGAAGTTAGAAGTCAGAAAATCGATGGATTTAAACTATAAAATGGGGTGGGCGGGCCCACGGAACGTTAACAGGTTTGAATTCATAGCTGCAAGGGTGGCAAGGCTTTCTTTTTGGGTGGCAATAATTATATGTACATACATACATACATAAAAGTGGGGAAGAGACATCGGCAAATGTCTGCGGGGTGGAAGCGAACCACCGGATAACCGCATCGAGGACTGAGGCCTCTGAACATGGGGCGCCCGCCTTAACCACTGTGCTACGCGATGCCCCATGTTTTATTCATTTTTATTATTTTTATGATTGTTGATATCTTGTGAAACACTTTGGTCAACTGATGTTGTTTATAAATGTGCAATATAAATAAACTTCACCTTGACCTTGCTAGGTCCATCCCCCCTCTTGACCCTGATCAAGATTAACTGGAGCATAGAAAAGAGATGACTTGGTAGATTTTTTTCTTAAAAATCATTAGGGGATATAAAATGCAGGGTCTTTGAAGAGTTTTCCGCTGAAAACATAAACAGAACAAGTTTGTACATGGTACCATGAAGGTCATGAAAAAGGATGCATTTGACAACCCACAATGCTCTGCATTCATCATGTCTTCCCAAAGCTGGTCAAGGGGGGGAGAGAGTAGGGTAAATGCGGAGGATAAATCCGGTTAGTCAAAACACACAGAGGAATCCCCTGGACAAAGATCCAGGCAACAGAGGGCAGAAAGGGCATTAAGGAGGTTGGTAAAACGCCGCCCGGCCAGATTAGGGGAATATCACAGCTTCACTGTTTTGAACAAACATGTCAGGGGAGCTGCTGAGAGGAGAAAACAAGGAGAACCGTGTACAACAACACTACATATAGAGGGTTACAAAGCTCTGAACTGTACAGCTCTGCATCAATAAACTCATTCTGAACGGGTGGCCTGTGTTGAATGTTAAAGGAAAGCAACAACAACAAATCCTTCGATAAATAAAACTTTCACATTGCACAATGTTCTACTTTATTTCTGTTCCTATTGATTCCTCACACAGTGGCAGCTCAGACGAGGGCAGACCTCGGCAAGCTCAATACAGTCCATGGTAAAAGTTTTGATTCTGGCCCACGACACATTCAACAACGCCCCGAACAGTGTCACCATTCAGATTTGGGTTGGTTTACGGGTCGAGAACAAGCTAACAGATCGCCCACAGGCCAGGCAGGGCCCGCTCTAAGCCCATTACAGTAAGCCTGTTCACCTTAATGGGTCCAGCAGCCCAACTGTCACAAATCAAATCACTGCCAGCCCTCCATTTCTCTTATTAAATCTGTGCCGAACATGTTGGTTCAAATCACATCACATACATCCATACCTCAGTGGTGTAAACACACGTGAGTGCTCTGGTGTTTAAACACAACGGAGAATCTCATGAGATTATTTCACTTAAAGCTGTGTAAGAGACCTTCATCAAACTCTGAGTGGGATAGCATGTAAGAGTGAGTCCCTTTAATTCATGTTAAAATATTTTCCCTATGTTTTATAATTAATTCAGTCATTGCCTGAGCATCTCAGTATGTTTCGTCATGGCATGCCAAGACAAGACAATTTTGTTTTGTCTAGTTGACAGCATTTGTCTGTCGGCACCTTTGACCCAGTTTGGAAAGATCACTCTGAAATGCACCCAGACAGAAAAGATTACTTGACCTTTTTTTATCAGAGGTGTGAACATTTCACTGATGAGACGGTGCTGAAGACGCTACTTCTTTGTCCTTAGATTCCACAATATCAACTTAATAGAAAGCTAAAAACCCACCGTAGTCTCTAAGATGCACCTTAAGAGATTTAGAAGGAAGGGTGGACTGTCACCTATAACAATAATGGGAACGCCTTTTCAGTTCAGCTGCTTTTTAAAATAAATATCAAATCAATCAATTCACATAGCAGCAAATCAATGCATTTAGGCATCTAGATGGGATAAAGACGACTTCTTGAAGCTTCCACTGACCATCGGAAGGAGCTAAAAAGTGGATTTAGGGGACTTTCACCATGCAGTGATCGTTGGTGTTGGAGACGCAATGCTTCAAGAATTTCAGAAATTGCTGACAAACATATTTTAGGTTTGCAGAGAAGGGCCTGAAATAAAGAGGACATCCATCGTGGAGCAAACGTTTGGATGTCAAAGGAAAAGGCAGCTCAAATAACTGCCATTTCTCATCTCTAGATGCACAACAGCAGATTGACTTGAGCAGCAGAAGACCACCGTGGGAGGAACTCAAAGCATGGATCCACCCTGCCTTGTATGAATGATTCAGGCTGCTGGTGGTGTAGCGGTGTGAGGGATGCTTGGTTGGCACGCTACTAACAAGTGAACATCATGCCACAGCCGCCCTGAGTATTACCACTGACTATGTTCATCTCTTTGTGACCACAGGGCACCCATCTTCTGGTGGCTACTTCCAACAGGAAAATGCATCATGGCAAAAAGCTCAGATCATCTCAACATCTTCAACATGACAATAGCCTCCACAGTAAATCCAGTTAAGCACCTTGGATTCGTGGATGTGTATCTGATAAATCTGCTGTGACTGTGTGAGGCTATCATGTCAACATGGGCCAAAATCTCTGAGGAATGTTTCCGACACCTTACTGAAGCTATGCCATGAATAATTAATTAAGAACTAGCAAGAAGCATCTATTAAAGTGGCTGGTGACTGTAAGTTCTTGGCTGGCGATGGAGCTGGATAGTGTCCAGGACATGTTTTTCACCTTCTTACTGAGTCCTTTTTCTGTTTTCTGTTGATTAACCTATAATCCAGTTAATGCTGTGATCCAACATTCCCTAAACGCACAAACACTCCTGATCTGGCAGTGGTACTTTTGCAGTTTCTTCGTTTTATAGAACCACTTATCTCTAACTTCCACCTCAGACAATATTTTCAGGATTGTCATGGGACCAGTGTAATCCACTTTAAACATCTTTTTAAGACTGAACAAACTAGCATAATTTGAGAAGCTGTCCACAAAATAGACTCTTTTCAAAAACTCACTTTACAGCCCACACATGCTGAACATCTCCAGCCCTTTAAGAAAAAAAAGCTGCATGGGAGAAAGACATGAACCTCTCAGTTTTAGATATTTTGGATTCAGTCCCGTCTTTGCTAAACAACTGGTGCCTACAACAATTATCACTGAGCTCACCTGTTCTGCCCATGTTTGGATTCCTGCTGTAACAGGTGTGGCAGTAATGAAGCGACTCTCATTCGTTTTGGATATTTTCTGCTTCACAAGATTTTTGGAAAGTTTTTTTAAACTCTGAATAAGGTCTTTATCCTTCCCTCCCTCTCTTTGGTAGGGAAGATAAATGTTTTAACTTCTGTAAACATTCGGTTGTCGTCCTGTGGTTCCATTCTGGATCGGTGGGTCGTAACACAGAAAGCTGTTGGATCATCCACCCATATTCAATGGCTTTCAGACTTCGTCTCAGTGCTGAAAAGATTGATTCCAATAAGAATAGTGAGCGTGATCAATTTGATGAGATCTGGAGTTCTCTCCTGATTGTATTCAAATCTTCATCTTAGTGATGTGCCTCCTGGATTATCATAAGATCTGTTTTGTTTGTGGTTTGGTTGCTTGCCTTCCTTCAGTGGAGGATCATGGCGACACATCCAGCTCTGCAGCGTTTGGGACCAGCCGGAAGAAATGTCCCCACCTTCTTGGATCCAATTGTGAAACGGCAGCAAGCAGCATAGGTATACATTTAAGAAGTAATTTTATTCATGTCACGTGAATACAGATCTACCATCTGGGATGAAGTCTTGTGTTTGTGAAGTTTGTTATAAAAATAAGCTTTTAATAAAAGTAATCAAATAAAGAAGAGAGAGGCATAATGAACAAATAAAAGGTTGATTGCAAAAATGAAAGAAGAATCGGTTCACCTGTTGTGCGGTGCATTTTAATGTAAGAACAAGAAGATACAACCCAAACTTGAACCTTTAAATAAAAATCATTAGGCAGTTAAAAGAATCATTTAGCCTCCATCTTCTTTTGCGCATTAACGTGACTGAAGAATTGCAGATTTTCAACAGTTCTCATGTGAAAGTTGAGGTTAAGATTCTCTCCCCTAAACCTAAAAAAATGGAGGCTATTTAATGAGTTGTGGAGCAGGGGGGCTACTCAGCAGCTGTCACAGACAGGAAGCCTCAAGGTGACGTGATATCTCTTGCCAGCTTCTTATTATAATGCCTGTTACTGTTGCATAAGTAGATAACTAAATGAGTCAAGTCAAAGGAGAGGAAAGGGGACAAAAATGGGAAATACAAGCAGAGAGTTGGAATGAAACCACTGGCTCAAACCTTGAAGGATTTTTTAAAAAAAGAACACAATCTGTTGTCTTGTTTTTGCATGAAGCACACACACACACACACACAACTCTCTTTGCAGATTGAGACTCCATGATGTAAAGAAAAAAGGGCCATTTTGTGTGGCACCTAATGGGAACGGAGCAGAAGCTTCGCCTGTCAGCTGAACTTAGGATCATCTTTAGTGCATGAAAATCATTGCCACCTTTTTTTCCCTCCTTTACCACGACTAATGCTCTGAATCAGACGATATAAATAACGTGCATCTGCAGCCTAAGGGATGCACATTTTATTTTGCCTCATAAAATCTGTCTCGATTACATAGCAAGCAGTTGTCTCACAGCTTCCGAGCAGAGCCGCTAATTTATGAGACAGCCTCACATCACGTAAAAAGCTTTAAATCAAAAGTGAAAAGTAAACCCTTCAAAGTGCAGCTGACCCCAGCTCTCGGGACAAGTGTCCAGCAGGATGTGAAGTTGATAGGGACAGGGTACAAAATGTGTCCTCTCTTAATTGACCGAAATCAAATGACTTTTGGGAAACCTCAATTTTGTAGAAAAAAAACTGGATGCAATCAAAACATGCCAGTATCATTGGCATAACTGGATCTTCTATAAATGTCAATCAGTGGGTGCTTCCATTAGGTTTGATGCTTTAGGAGTCAACAGAATAATGATTTCATAAAGACTCATCAATTCGCAAACAAATAAATAAAAAACCTTTTAGAAAATTGCATTATTTTATGCGATGCATGTCTGCATCGTCTGACGTTTCATTTCAGTGGTTATTAATCCCTGCAGCAACAGCAGCAATTACCCGATCCGTTTCTTACCTCTGTCGGCTGCTGGGAGATTTCTGTCTCCTTCTGTCTTCTCTCTCTTTGCCGGTGTCCGTGAAATATTTACCCACTCAGAGAGCTATAGCGCCTGCCGTCATCGCTGGATGCTCTTGAAAATTGATCATCCTCAAAGAAACGGCTCAGAGACATGCCAACATAAGACGGGATAAAAACGAGGGTGGTAACTGTAACAGCTGCTGAAACATTAAATGGTCAATAACTATGTGGTTGTCTGTTGACAGTGGAGAGGTGCTTGTGTTGATGGATGTGCGAGGAGCTCTTGGCAAGCGCGGGTTAGCGAAAGAGAGAGAGAGAGAGGGAGGGATTAGAATTGAGGAGACACCCCTGAGCGACTCTTTATCGTTGCATTGTAGCCCTTCGTTGCTGAACGCCCAAGTGAGTTCAAAATGCTGCACTGACTCAATGTTGCTCCAAGATAATTAATCTGTTAACGCGGATTAGTGAGGTCTAACCCCTCACTCGCTTGGTTTCCAGAGGCTCACTTATACCGCCGACCCCCACCGAACGTGTAATAGCTCACCCATCAGACCAACCAATCTCTGTCCAGACCACCAGTGTAAAACCAGATCAGGTTACCAAGGCAAACTGGAAAAATGTAGAAGTGACTGAAAAAAAAATTGGGGGGGGGGGAGCTTTAGTACACCACTCACACCTTTAGTGCAAAATTATGCTTATGTGAAAGCTAAAGGGGTAAAAGAAGCTCTGAAAGTAGAGGAAGAAGCGCGAACAGGCACACAGCAACGAATTTGGGGAGTAGGAATAGGAAGGGTGATGCAGAGAAAACAAAAACCTGAGGAGAATAAAAATGTGGGTTCCCAGGGAGGGATGCTGAGAGAAAGAGGAGGGAGGGTGAGAGAGATGGAGCCACTAACAATGAACAGAAAGGGGCAAAGCAGCGTGCAATGGATTTGCAGGCAAAGGCAGTTTCCAGTGGAGGCTGCAGGACGGCATAAACACTGATTTAGTGACAAGGAGGCGGCGGAGGACGTGTAACGATGTGACTGATGTGATGAGTGCACGCTCAGAGAGATGCCCTGTGAGGGACTGGAGCAAGAAAAGTGAAGAAACGACACGGAGGTGAATTGCATCAAGAAAGATTAACAAAAAAAAAAGAGTAAAAGTGTTTGTCTTCTATTGGAGAAAAGGGGGCAGAGGCACGAGAGAGGAGAGGGGGGGGGGCGGCGTTGGTTTTTCTGTGTCACTGAAAGAGAGTGGGGGAAGGGAGATAATGCAAGCGAAGGGAGCAAACAGTGGAGAACCAGGCAGCATACTCACACATTCACTTAGCTTATGGATAGTGTATATTCAAATTCAAAAATACTTTATTGATCCCAGAGGGAAATTAAGTGTTGGTATAGCTCATATAATTAATTATTTAAGGAGTTGTTATAGATAGTGATGGCTGTGGGCAGGAAGGATTTCCTGTAGCGGTCTGTGTTGCAGCGAAACTGAAGAAGCCTCCGACTGAAGACGCTCTGTTGTTGTGTGATGATGCATATGTGGGTATGCATCAGGAGGGAAAATGGGGAAGAAAACAGCTTCATTATGTATGCAAGACCTCAGCTTAGTGAGCAAGCATCCATCACTCCAGCGATAAAAGAAAAATCACCACTCACAGCTTTTAAAATCATCCATTTCAAGTTTAATTGTAAACGCAAACTAGCCGTCATGATAATTGGTAGAAGAATACAAAAGTGATAACTCTTGTGAAAAACAGTACATACAATATTCATAATCAAATTATTCGTGAAAGGGTGCAGAGAACTATCCCAGTATTTCTCAAAAACCTAACAACTTTACGATATAAAAATGTGTCTACCCCATTAACAACTATTTATTTATCACAGGTGTTTAAAAACAAAGTGCAAATATACTGTTCGATGATAAAATGTAAAAAACCAGGCCGATGTTGACCCAAAAAAGAGGCTTGATCCATTGTTTACAGAAAAGGCAAAGGAAATGGGAAAAACAGCTCATTTCAATTTGGACCAGATTATTTAGATAATCATTTGCCTATTTCTGTTTTCTGAAATGTTTTGATTATTTTGATCTGATTATCTTTAACCAATGAAATTCTGTACACATCTAATTTTAAAAAAGCAACACATCGTTAAAAGCCTATTTTTCATACTATAAAGCGTCATGTTCCTATCGTTATTTCAAACTGACTCCTCTTTGTGCTCAAATGTCTAATCCCAGCAGCTCCATACAGGCTAATTGTTTGGGAATTTCCAACAATTCAAACTCTTGTGGGATTGCTTCCATCTCGAGAAAACAGCACACAGACAGCTGATTTCAACTCTAATTTAAATGTTGGTTTATATAAACTAAAGGAATTAAATCAAATGACATAATTGCTTCCAGAAGGTTCAGATCTGCTTAATTTGCTTCAACAAAATGTCCTTCTTATTACTTTTTCACCTTAAATTGCCAATAAATTGTCTTTTTGCTTTTTTATTTTTGATTATACTTGACTATACTTGTCCACATTTAGGAAAAGCTGGCCAGGTCTTGGGTTTGGGGGAGATTTTCATATTTCAAGTCTTTGTAATGGCTTTGAAACTAAAAAAAACAATCTGTCCCCCTTCAGCATTTTTTATGCCATCGACTGAAAGATTTGGTTTTTGAATACACTACCACTGCAATTTGCTTTTATTTTGTTTCTAAAATTTTGTATTGAAATACCTTCAACACAATGAAAATTGGTTCTATATGGTGAGGACTGAAGTTAATAACTGCATATATGGAAAACAAAAAAACATATTGATACATAAAATGTCTTTGGCAGTCTTTAAAAAAGCATTTCTTATGTCTGAGGCACACAGGTGGAGCACTTAATGAAGGGACCCTAGAGGATTAAAATATCAAAGTGCTTCAATTAAAGAAAATTTAAATAATATTAAAGTATAATTTATATGATAAAACTGCATCCATTTGAATTTTAAAAGACTTATTACTTTGCATAATTGCCCAAAAACCTCGAGTTAGCTTCAGTTTTAATAAAATAATATGCCTCAATGGATTATTAAAAGAAAAAAATAGAAGTATTTTCTTAAGAGTAAACACAACCTATTACACCAAGCCCTGTGCTGTTTAATGCTATAGAGAACAATGTATTTACTGTATGTACTGTAACATACAGTCACGTGATTTAGTGTAAGTGATGAGAGATACTTCTTCATTATCGGAGAGTTACGGAGCAAACGACATCATAAAACCCGTTTGCTCCTGAGCTACCAATGCTACAAAGGTGTAAGGTGTTAACCGGTAGCCGGCCAAAATTCAAGCCCTTCCCCACCTTCAGGTCCCAAACTCCTTCAAAAATCCTCTCCCCCTCCTTATCTTCTACCTTAGCCAGAGTGAGGTGGTACCGTGGGTTGTATGAGCTCCTGTGCAGCCAGCCCTCCTTCCTGTAGGCCTCCTGCAGGCCGCAGTTCAGCTGATGGAGGCGCAGCTGAGGCTGGGGGCTCAGGTAAAGCACCTTGCCGTTAAAATGCTTCAGCTTCACAGGAAAGTTCACAGCCACGGGCGGGTTGCGATCCAGCTGGGCAAACTGACGGAGGATCTCCGCCGCGGCCGCCACCTCGGCTGGGCCGCGCAGCACCAGGAGGCACAGGGTGATGTGAAGCTTGGAGGCGGTTTGCCAGTGAGGAGCAGAGGAGGGCAGGACGGCGGTGAGCTCCTCCTGCAGCTGCTGGAAACAGGAGAGGATCGCAGGGGTGTTGGCCCGGAAGGTGATGAAGTGCGTGGGTTGTTTCTTAGGAGGCCGGCTGCCGCACTTCTTTTCTCCCTGCTGCAGAGGTGGATTCTAAGGAGGAACGTCAAAACTGGGATAAATAGAAGCTGTAATTGCAATCATGTCTGTCAGAATAAGAGGTGCCCATGCACACCTGTGTGTCTTCATTGCCTTCCAAGCTTTCTTCCCATTCTTCATAATGTTTCTCCTCTGCTTCCTCATTTACATCCTGGTCATTTTCTTGAAATGAAGAATTTTGCTCGGTTGGTGTCTGAAGTCTAAATTGAAAACAGCAAAGGATAATAAATACAAAATGCAGAAGAAAAATGACAAGTATGCAACTAATAATGATCTGTCCTTTAAATATTAAAACAGCATCAATAATTCATTCAAACCATGAATCCTCTAAGAACACTTGCATTGTGAACTTTAGAGCATTTTATCTAAATTGTGAGGCTTTTTTTTTTCATGCTGGGCATTTTTTCTGCAATGAGTTAAAGAAAAAACCTACAGTAAAAATAAACACCAGACCTATTTGCTGCCTCCTCTGCACCACGTAATCCATGAGATTCCTGCTGTTCCTGAGAAGTGTTTCCTCCACAACGTGTGGAGGCAAAGGTGTGAATCATCTCATTCAGCTCGTCTTCCCCCACATGTCTGTTTTTGGAATGAGTGAAGTCTTCATCCTGACCACCCACAGCACCTGTCTGCTCCTCTGTTGTTTCGGAACCAGTGTCTCGTTGTTGCTGTAGGTCCTCAATGCCGTTTCCCTCTGAAACAATGGATAGTTTTCAGTTAGTGTAATTGTGTAGATGTACAGTGCCTTTCAAGAGGGTTCATACCACTTTTTGCCATGTTACAACTGCAGATTGTTCTATATTTCATTTGGGCTTTTATGTGATAGATCAGCACAAAATAGTGAATAATTGTGTATAGAATAATGGGAGGGAAATGATACATATTCTAAATGTTTTACAATTAAAAATCTTGTGATGTGTTAGGTATTTGTATTCAGCCCTTCTGAGTGAATACTTTGTAAAACCTTTTTTGCTGCAAGTCTTTTGTGGTATTTCTCCAGCAGTTGTGCACATCTAGACACTGTAGTAATAGTTGCCAGCTCTAAATTTCTGTTTACACATTTCTGAAATTCGGTTTTCAAATCTCTGAATCTGAGTTGAATTGAATAGTATTGCTCAATACAGCCACTATCAATAAATACGAAAATGCATTCCAATGACGTTCGTTTATCAGATTAAAAAGTTATCAATTGAAAATAACAACCGTAAGGTGGATATTATACATATTTTCATGAAGCTTACATTTCTGTATTATAATGTTTTTCTATCGGCCTGATGTAATATTCTAATCTTAAATGTCGGGTTTTCATTAGCTATATGAGGAAAATCATCACAATCAACGAAAAATAAAAGGTTTGAAAACATCGATCTGTGGGCAATTAGTTTAATGTGCTTCGCTTTTTTATTACTCGAATAAATTAACTTTTCAGTAATATTCTCATTTATCAAATGTGACTATATCCATGTCTATTATCTCCCATTTTCCTATAAAGCATCAACCAGCTTCGCTCCTGAGGAAAAGCATCCCCACAGCATAATGCTATTATTTTCAGATGATGGATGGATGACTTTCTGTGAGATGCTTAAAGCTTTAAACTTCAATAATGTTCTCCAACAAACCTCAAAAGCCTCCAAACGCATACTACTCTTTTCAGATTTTTGCTTGCAAATAAAGTTTTAAGCAACTTATATAATTTTTCATCAACTTCACAATTTTGCAGTACTTTTATATTTTGAAAAAAACAAAAAACAGATGACAAACATGTTAAAATATGGTTGAAATGTGAGAAAATGTGGAAAAGTAAAAGGGGTATGAATAATTCTGCAAGGCACATTATTTTTGATATATGCAAATCGAGACAGCAAAGGGTCTCACCCTTTACTTCCTCCTCCTTTCCAAATGGGGGAGCCAGAGATTGACCGGTGGAGCCGAAAACCCTATCAGTTCTGCTGTGGCGGTCCCAGACGCGGTGCCCTCTGTAGGCGAAGTACTGGATCCTGTGTCTGGGCAGAGCCAGATCAGTGGTGTAGTCACAATCACAGGGGTTGGTGTCCCAGTTAAAGTCACAGAAAGGGCGCTCCAGCACACCAAGAAAGCGATCCACATAGCCAACAACAAACTCTGAAGCATCCACTGATGTGTCCCACAAGATGCGAGAGATAACCTCATCAGCTGTGCGCATACGGGGCTTTTTGTTCACATCTGCTGGAGAGAATTCAATCATTTTCATTCAAACAAAGAACAAAGAGAAAGATAAAAACACAGAAGTCTCTTCAGATGTTAAAGTCAAATCAAATGTGAAAGTTAGGATGAATAAATAAGGACTGACCTTTTGCCTCGTTGTCTTTAGGCTTTGCTACTTTGTCCACAGTAACTCTTTTCCTCTTATGTTTTTCCTTCTTCTCTTCATCCTGTTTGTCATCCACGTCAGGGGACAGAACCGCTGAATCATGCGGTGATGGGTCACTGAAATAAATGAGAACAAGAGCAGGAGGGAAGAAAATTTAAAAATGTGCTCACAAAGCACGACAAATTAAAAAGATAGGAGCCCTACATTAAATGTAAACAGCTGTTACTTAGGATTTTAAAAGATTATTTAATATTAGATAACAAATCTTCATAAAACCTCAAATAATTATCAAATAGGTTTTGCTCAACAATTAAAATATTTGATGTGTTAGGAATTATTTGCTTTTAAATTAAGCTTCATATCACATTTATTTAAATCAAATCAAATGTAAACCCATACTAAAACTAAACGGAAACATGCTGCATATAAGATTGATTTCAGAGATTTTCACCTTCTTAAAAAACAATAGTGAGCCAAGAATAAAGCTGAAAATTGAGAGAGAGAAAAAAAGTTATTATTTAAAAGGGAAAAAAATTGTAGCCTTTCTGCTGCTCATTTAGGATTTAGATCAGGAGTGAGCAGCTGTTGAAAAATAAAATGTTAAAACAAAAAACGATTACTTGACACCTTAATTTTAGCATCTTATATTGTAGACTAATACGGTTAACAGTAGCAAAAGTCTCTGGGTGTGTAAATTAGAGAATAACAATGTTTTTCCCCCATTACTCTTGAGATTTCCAAAAGCCTGCCAAAATTTCTAAACCCAGTTAAAAGATAACACAGAGCAACCTATACTGATGTACTACTTTGAGCCTTCCTATTATCTGCTGAAAGATTTGCGCTCTCTTTCCTTCTCGCAGCCTGAAAGCATGGCAGACATGTCTGGACATGTTCTGGAAAACGCTGTTCCGTTTTAATTAGCTTCCTATATATATATATATATATATATATATATATATATATGTGTGTGTCTCCTTCCTCTGACTTTATTTAAAACCCCTCTGATATTGAAAATAGCTAACTTTGAGTCTTCTTTTCTCTAGCACTGCATCTAATCCTAAAAGTGCTGTTAGTCTGCAAATGCTAAGGTATGGTGTGTTCACTGTTCGGAAGAAATTATTCAAGTTTGCCAGTCATCTGTCAGAGCAGATTAAGCTGAAAATCATCCAAATTCAGTCAACTAGTCGATCTCTTTGTGGATCTTTAACTAAACCCATATGTGTCAAATATGAACAGGGAGCTTATATACTATGACATAAGAAAAAAGTATAATGTAGTAGATGAGTGAACAATTCAAACATAGTAAGAGACCTCCTTGTTGTTACTTTGGAGAACAAGGCAAAGAGAGCAAACCTGTGTGATAAACGACATCTGCCTCCAAAGTGACACTTTCCCATCTGGAAAAACTGGCACACTTTTGATCCATCCTTCTGCTCTGCGGAGTCTAAGAATTAGACCAGCAATAAGGAAGACAGAGTGAATACGTGTAGTAAAATCTGAATGAAAGTCTGTAAGGAATGTTGTCTTTAATATCCCATCGAGGAAGAAAAAAAAAAAAGAAAGGTTACAAAAGAAAGAGGAAAGTGCTAAACACAACCACACATGCAGCCACGTCCGGCATCTCTATGGCTTCTGCATGTAAACACACTGAACAACATTGTTTTTGTATGGTCACTGAACATGATCATTGTTTAGAAACCGACAAGCAGGAGATCCACACCTTGTTACAGCTGTTTTCTAGCCAAAGGAAAGTACTTCTTTAGATTAACTTGATATAAATGCATGTTGCCAGGCGAGCATGGAGTGCAGAAATGTTAAAAACCATCATTTCAAATTATTAAAAGCATTTTAATGTTTGTTTATTTTTTACAAGCAAATATCCCAATAAGAAAAAGCACAACTCTGGATATTTCCCCCCCTCCAATACACTAAGACTACAAATCATGTAACAGGTGGTAATGATTTAATCCACATGACTGAAAAGTCAGCCAAGATTTTACACCAAACACACATCCTGTTTTTTTCTATTTTGGGACAGAACTGAATGTAACTCACAGCCCAAATACCTAAACTATAGCTGTAATGTCTTTCTTGTGAGAACCGGGACGACTCCAACTGGCGAAGAACCATCTGACCCGATTCCATACATGATAAATTCCAGGAGGTACGTTTATCTTGTTCTTTAGAAGTTTTATCTGGTTTAGGAATGATAGACGCAGATGTTGAAGCAGACAATGAAATCTCTCCTCCGCTGGGAGTCAGAGTCTTGAGTTTTGACTCATTTGTTGAAGCCAGGAACTATTCCAGCAGAACATTCTGTCAGGAAGTCAGAAAATGTGTCTAAACCCCACTGCGTCATGAATTCAGCTGCCTCTGTCGGTGTGAGAGACGACCTAGACACAGGATAATATAACTTACCAGAACTGCAACTACTCAGGGTGAAAGTGGGAAATACTGCAGACTGACGCATTGCAATGCTGCTATGACAAAAAAAACATATCTCATTACAATATTTTTTAAAGTTATATTTAAAAAGATTTAAAAAAATACTTAATATCAAAGAAACTGGAAAAAATTATCACATTTCTCTTTCCTCTCCAGGCAGGCCATCAGGTTAGGATGATAGAGTGAGGTTAAGTAAATGGGATATGCAGGCAAAAAAATTAGTTTGTTCTGCTTAAGAACAAAAAAGCAGACATAGAACAACAGGGAATTTAAGCCAAAGAACATTTTTAAGCAGATTTTATGTAGATTTCCCCCCACTTGTATCAAGTAAAACCAACATTTACTTCTTGAAGTACACTTGACTGTTTAGTATCTTCAACTGAATAGTGATCTACACAATTTGACGTAAATACAATATTAGGATTTCTATGATTTGTCATATTGTCAACAGGTTGTAATCTTTTACGACTTAATATCATAAAGCCCAGTACTGTCCAGTAATGAGCCAATTTCTTTCATAAAAGGTCTCATCAATTTCCGTGCAAACATAAAAGAAATTAAATCTTAATTTAATTAAATCATTCATTCATTACATCTTCATTAACAGAGCAATCTGAGACTCAGATTAGATCACCAAGGTGAAGGTAAATGAAACATCTAACCTGAAGAAGACTCAAAATTTAATTAAACCTTTTTTTAATGCAGCTGAAGAGATAAATAATATCCTAATCAATAAATGGGCAAATCCAGTGTTCAGCATATAGTCTCCTGCATGATTTAGATGGGTTCTGCACCAAAACAACTGACACATACTGTGGGATTTTCTCCTTAGTCTGTTTGTGGTTTTGAAGAAGCTTGATAATCATCCACTCATTTAATGCTGGTGTGTTCAAGCAAAAAACAAGTATTCTCCATGTAAACATCAAATTTTCCCAAGTTTCACCAAATTGACAGGTATTTAAGAAAAAACTATACAACTACAGAACTGGAACAGTTTGAAGTCGTTGTCTAATATCCATCCATCCATCCATCTTCTGTACCTACAAGCATGATAACATGGAAAGAAAACAAAGACCCATATATGTACACAACCAGACCAAAGGGCAATTTAGAGTGGTCAATTACCCCCTACGTGCATGTGTTATGTTGTGGAGCAGATCGGACCCAAACGCAGATACTTGAAGTTGAAAGTAATAATTTAATTAATAGGATTACCAGCGATTACTTATGGATTTGGGGAGAAAAGCCAGAGAACTCAGCATGGTATGACTAAGGCCGAGCTGGTTAAATACTTAGGGTAAATGAGGAATGACAAAGGAACCAGAGAGAGACTAAATCAAGGTGACTAGATGCAGGTGTGTGAGTGACTGGGCGATGGAGATGAAAGCAATGAAAGTGGAAGAATGGCAGGAAGAAAAAAGGCAGAGAAGGAAAATAAACGTGAAACAATAAAACGAAAGCTCTAACTAAAGATAATCCTAAATGGAAAAATAAGAAGAAAACTAGTGCAGAGTAGTAACAAAAAATAGTACTTAAGTAAATAATAAATAACACTTAAGGGTGAGACAGAAAAGAGAAGGAAAGAGTAAAGATATAAACACTAAGCAGAACTCAAATAACAGAACAATAATCCTAATGCGAGAAATAAAGTAAAACAGAACAGATGATAATGATTAACAAAAGATCAAAAACCCAAACATAAAGAAACAAGTACAAACATCTCATGGATCCTAACAGCATGTTTTGAACTGTAGAAGAAAATGTATTGTTTTTAATATGAAAACAACTGATTGATTGAGGGATTTAACTTTGTTTTTCATCTTTTCAACAGAAGTTGAAATGTCCAACTTTAAGTTAGAAAAATGAACAGACATGTCCCTAAAAGTTTTACTTTGTAGAAAACTAAAGCCAAAACTACTCCTTAATACCACTAAAGGCAGCCCAAAGTACCACTAGTGGTAGGCTACGTACAACACCGTTTGAGAACCATGGATCTAAAACATACAGGCTATGAGCTGTATTGCACTGCAACTGTCAACCCAAATGTATTTTCTTTTTTTTAAAGATTATAAATATTCCCAGATACACTTCGTCATTTTGGTGTGATATCTGTGTTTCTGGTTTGGAGGAAAAGACGGGAACATAGAGAGAATCTATGAAGGTATAACTTTTCGTTTCCTGTTAACATCCAGCTCTCATTTCTTATTGGAGTCCATGAGTCAGTTTGGTCCAAGGCTGAATCACATTTATTACTGTCCTCCCTACCCATAGCCCTACATCTAAACCTCTGAAATTAATATAAATAGGTGAAGTGTTGATAAAAGAAAAACTCCTTCAAGAAGATGCTTAATCATCAGTTCTTATGGCTGTTTTTCTACAGATGTACATGACTGAATCTTCCTGTATGTGTGGGAAGTTAGGAATCCTGCAGCACATGTTATGTTAAATACTTGTTAGGGAAGAACATACAATACCGAATGTACCCAGATGTAAAATGAATGTACTTCTAATATATATATATATATATATATATATATATATATATATATATATATATATATATATATATATATATATATATATATATATATATATATATATATATATATATATATATATATATAGCTGGGCGATATGGCCGATTTCCAATTTTAATCGATTTTTTTAAGTTGTTATAGCATCTGTGATCGTTTTCCACTGGACACCCGTCTTATCATAAGGGACACAGTGTTAAAATCATTCCCCTATGGTGGCTTGTCTTTTGGCTGTGTTTTGTGAGCTGCTGCTTGCTTGAATATCTCGTAGAGAGCAACACTTCTCCCACTCGACGGAGTGCCTCTGTTTCAGGTGTTGAAACAAATTTGTCGCACTCCCCCCTTTGGTAGCAACAGCCTTCAAACAGATTTTGCAGCGTGCTGATTGTTGCTCCAATTCTGAAGTCGCAAAACCGAACCAGTTCCATATAATTGAAGAAACTGTCCTTTTATTGGGAACAAGCTCCTCTTTGCTAGTTGCCATTTTGACGTCTACGCGTTGCGAGAGACAGACGAGCTGACTTTGCTCCAAACTACGGGAAGCCCAAAAGAGCAGTGGGGTGGTAAATCTCGATTCTCCCAAAAATAAATCCTCTTGAACAGCAAATTCAAATTCGATAAAAATCAATTTATCGCCCAGCCCTAACATATACATATATATATATATATATATATATATATATATATATATATATATATATATATATATAAAATGTATGTTAGGGCTGCAATGATATTAAGGAAACATGTGATAATGTTTTTGAATCTTTTGGTAATGACATGATTTGCGATAAACAAATAAATAAAAAGTGTTTGTTATGTCTTTCTGCTTTGAGTTCATAGCCAAGATAGAACCCAGATAATGGGTCGTCTATCAGTGGGAATAAACTGGGAAAAAATAACATTATTTTCATCTCCACAGCTGCTTCTGGCTGCAGTCTGCTTTCTAGCCTCTTTACCTTATAAAACTTTTCAAGTGTGCCCAGTGTTTACGATAACAATACATATGTGTTTTATTGTGCACCACTAATATATCTTTAGTTGTTATTCCAAATTAGAAGACTTTAATAAGTGTAAGCCTTCAAACATTCATACTTATAACGTGTTTTTTTACAAGGTAATACATCAGAATGCACCTAACTGAACATTGTAGTGGTTTTGTATTTTCCATTTTGTCTTGTTGAGAAAAACTAAATAAAATAAGCAAAATACATTACAAAACATCAAACTAAGTATGTAATCGTTGAGGTAAAGTATTTAATTTTACTTTGATTTTCCGTGTTTTACTCTAACTGATAGTAATGTCAACTGTTTGTATTGAAACTCGTTAAAACTGGACATTATTATGGTTGCCATCCCATCAAAAACATGTACACTAAGAAAATATCTACATTTAGGAGAGGACCTGGAGGCACACCTCATCCCTCATTATTGAAGTTTTTAAAAAAAAAAAAAGTTCCTTTGCATTCTTGCCATTCCATTAAAAAACTTTTTAGTAGTATTAAGAGCTTTTGGCATTAGTTATTGCATACGTACACATACCCTACATATTACAAAAAAGCAGGTTTAGGGCTAAAAAATAAGGGGTAAACGGTGAAATGGGATTCTGTCTTAATAATTATGTAGGATTTCAGTGAACCGACTGTCAAAGAAACCCTCTCTATTAATCCGACACAGACTTTGATGCCTTTAGTAAACATGATTTCCAATAACATGAAGGAACAGAGTCATTTACCTAAAGTGTCTCTCTGGGTGTCATTGCTCAGGTCAGTTTCAGCCCCAGCATTTGACTCGGTCAGGGTGGTGGGGGTCAGGAAGCTCTCACCTCCGTCCCTCTGGTTCTCCAAATGGTCTGAGGTACCTCCCGAACCATCTGACGCCATTTCCAAATCTAGGAGGCTCGGTGGGATCGCTGTAGTGTTTTACTGGCAGACTTTGGTAACAAGAACTGATCCTGCTACCCGAACACCTGGAAAAACAAACACGGAAGTCATCTGCTGCTACAAGTTAGCTATTCGGTTTGCGATTACATTTGTATGGTGTAACAGTATACATGCAATTTATCTTAAGATTGAACAATTAAAACATTTAAAATAAAAGCCAAATGAACTTTACCAACGCGATCACTCTCGTTAGTAGCTTTTGACCCGGTCGGTGTCCTCGAATGGCATTATGGTTAATGTAGTTTAATAGAACGGTCCGTCGACGGATCGAGTTTGAGTGTGTAAATGAAATTTCAATATTAGCTAAAAAAGAGAGAAGAGTAAATGTTTGCCTAATTTCTTCTTATTTTAAAATTAGTATTCGGTTTTGTCTAAACGGTAACGTAGTGATGTGACGTCATCGGCCGCAGCTGTCAGCCATGAGTCAGCGTGCAGCGCGTGCCTCAACCGTCATGTGACTCCTCTGTTGTTTGCTAACATCGCCGTAAACAGGAACAGGAGGAATGCTGAAAATATCCACGTACTCTCGCTAAATGAGTTTTTGTTAAACTTGTTTAAAAAAGATTTATTTTTTTTACTCTCATTGCTGTTTGTTTTTATATTTTTTTTAAACACGAGGAGCGGAAGTCCAGTGAAGCAGCTGTTATTTGGTACCAATCTTTGTGCTGAAGGTAAGACCCTCTCCGGTTTAGCTTGTTGTTATGACAACCTATTTGGACAAGTGTAACATTGTAATGTCACGTACTGGCTGGGGGAAAAAATGTGATACACTGGATGTAAATTGTACATAATGCATACTTTCATTCAGCTGTTCATATTTTTTTTTAGTATTGTTTTTCAGATGAACGCGCTGGTAGCACTGTGTCATTTCTGTGAGCTCCATGGCCCCCGAACTCTATTCTGCACCGAGGCGCTACACCCTCCATCCCCAGACCCTTCGTCTCAGGTTGGGACCCCAGTCCCGGGGGACAGGGATGGTGACCGGGAGGGTGAAGGCCTCACCATGAGGGCCAACAGCTCTGCTACACAGAGAGGAGAGATGTGTGAGGTGAGTGGACTGAAAGTCACCAGACCCATGTTGGTGTAGATTCTCAGTCATCCAGGATATGATATTCTTGAGAGTTTAAATGAAGGCAACTGGACTTTTCACCTTCATTTAAACTCTCAAGAACACCAGATCCAGGGAATACAAACCTCTTAGTCTGAAACCTGGTTTTAGTTATAAATTCTGTAACCTGTTCCAAAGTTATTAATATTCCCACTTGCTACTCCTCACAGGGTTGCCGATCTCTACCTGCATCTCATCCTGGCTTTGTGAGCATTGATGATGAAACGGGTATTCGCTTCTTGAGCCATCAGCATCCCAGGCAGCCCCAGCTCTTCAGTGTGGTCAGACAGGCCTGTGTACGCAGTCTCAGCTGTGAGGTAAATGAACAGTACTCTGCAAAACCTTCAAACAACAAGCATGGAAATATCTTGAAATAGATATTTCAAAGTTACGAGGCTGGTTATGAAAGAACATGGGAGGGCTAGCACTTTCTTGCTTGAAGGATATCGGCCTAAATAAGAATATATATTATATTACCGGTGCAGTCTGAGTTACAGTGTAAGACAGAAAGGCGTGGAACAGAGCCTAAATGGACATTCTGATTGAAACATGGTAAGGTAATAGGAGGCTAATACAGTGGACCAATGTACCTTTCAGAATATGGTTAAAATTAAATGGGGTTTACATAGATGAATAAAAATATTGCAAATGTGCCTGTATGATTGTAAAAAACCCTCAAACTTTGGTGATAGTTTTAAGGACAGGCCAAAGAAATGACCTTCTGAAGGTTCTGATGAGTGTTTATAAAAGCCTAAGCATTTTGGGGTAGCTTCCAAGATGTATAATAAAGTCTAGGAAATAAAACAGAAAGTATTGGGGACATTATGCATAAACAGGATATTTGTAATATTGTAATTTGCAGTGAAATATAATATAGTTTGCTCTTATTGTTAACATTTGTTGAAAAATTCTGTGTAGCTTTTCCTATTTCACATTTTGAGATGTCACACTTCAGAGGTTTTTCTGCTAGTAGGGTGGATTTTGACTCTCAAGAAGCAGATAACATGTTTTAGAATTTGGTGCTTAAAATGACAGTTTTTGGTTGGGCCATCTGTGTAGAGGTGGTGGTGAGACCAAGAAGGACAATTTGTGAAAATCTGAAAAATATTGGAAGTTGTATTTTATGACAAGAAGTCTTGATTTTGTTCTCTAAGTGTTTTGTTTTTTTAGCAGAGGAAATGCTAAATAGAAATCATCCACCAGTGAACAGCAACAAGTGGGGAAGGGGCAGCGCTGCATCACTCTGTGCTCCATGCAGATAGAAAACTCTGATCACTCCAGCGTTTCCTGGGACATTGACGAATGGCCCATAGCTAGTCTGAACAAGGCTGATGTGACATACTGCTAGTAACATAGAGGCTAAAGATGCAGATTTCTTCTTTCTTGATTTGTCTTTTATGTGTCAACACAACATTCTTTACGTTAAGGCTTTTTATGCTTAAAGGATTTATAGCTCATTTGTAAGAGGATATAGAAAACAAAATAATGTGCCTTAAAATTGTATGAACTGGACAAAAACATAAAGACTGTCAAAGTCAAAATAAAAACCTTGAAAGTAGCATTGAAAAATGACCATATATTCTGCCTCCTTAGATGCAGGATATAAAGTAATTTGGCATTCCACTAAATTAGTTTGATTGTTTTTATTTATTTTTCAACCAGTCTGATTCCAAATGTAGTTGATCTTGTTTTTGTTCTGTGTTTTCAGGTGTGTCCTGGCCGTGAAGGGCCCATTTTCTTTGGCGACGAGCAGCATGGGTTTGTGTTCTCACACACTTTCTTTATCAAAGACAGCCTGGCCAGGGGTTTTCAACGATGGTACAGTATAGTTTTAGTGGCCATGGACAGGATCTACCTCATCAACTCCTGGCCATTCCTGCTACGCCACCTCAAGCTCACTATACATAGTCTGCAAAGTACAGCTTTAAAGGTAGGGTATTATTATGGTCAGTGTATGCTTTTATCAATATTTTTAACATGGATAAATGTACTCATTTTACTCATTTGTATCTTTTCCTTCGTTAGGTGTTTGACAGTGAACAAGGAGTTTGTCCCCAGAGAGCTCTCAGGATGAACAGTGTATTTTCCCCCGCAGTTTTTCCCCACCAGAGGAGTGGCAATGCGGCTCGATCGCTTACCTCCCTCACCCAGCACCCCAACCTCTGGGCTAGTCTGCACTGCTCTTTTAGCTGGTGAGTAAAAAAAAAAAAAAAAACTGTCTTATTGGGCAGACAGTTTTCTTTTATCATGCTGATCTGTGTTTTCCAATTTCTTTCCAGGTTGCTGAAGGCTAGCGGTAGTCGTCTAACAGAGAAGCTTCTTGAGGGGGCCCCCACAGAAGACACACTGGTGCTTCTAGAGAGACAAACAGGTGCAAATTTTACTCTCAAACAAATAGGTTTTTTATTATTATTCTGTGGGCCAAATATTGGTTGTATTCACACTATAACTAAGAAAAATTTTAAAGACAAACTATTGAGCCGTACCATAATGTGATAAGCATTGGATGATGGATGGTATCAGTCGGTGTCACATGTTTTCTCAGTGTGCATTGGTTTCTCTATTTTAAGTCTGGAAACACTCATGATAAAGTCTGACTCACTGGATCGGTCAGAACAGTGTCGCTGCAGCCAGAAAACCATGACGACACTCAGACACTTTGTCTTTTTTGGACAGAGCTAACACCATTAACATTCAGAAAGTGCAAATATTTACGGAAAAGTCTCCGGGTCCGGTGCACCTTTTAGACTGTGCAGTTTTAATAGTTCCTCCTCTACCATTCAGGATCACAAATTGTCAAATACATACAGCAGTAGAAGTAAGAAACTCAATATTTTAATAGTATCACAAAAGCTTTGATATCCCTGAACACATTGATCACTTGAACAGTTAGTAATAGTTGCTGAGTATCAAAGATTGCCTACAGTCCCTTGCGCAGGTAATAGTACACCCTGATGTTTGTCACATTTTTTTCTTCTGTTGTGACAGGGTTCATAAGGAAGTTTTGCAAAGTCTGGAAAAGTGGAAAAAACAATATCAAGAATGAACAAATGTTTGATTTTTCAAACCTTTATCCTTTTAATTCTCTGAAGGACAAACATTTAACACTTTGATTTATATTCTCATGAAATTATTCAAGGGAGTTGTTCTTGAAAATGAGAGCCTATGTTGCTATAAAATTTATAAATAAATCATAAATATATCTGATTTGCCACATCTCACCTTGATTTTAAGATTTTACACATGAGGATTTTAGTTTTTGACTTACTGGCTGAATGCACTCATTCAGAAATCATAGAAGAGCCATTTCACGATCTGTTTTCTCTATATAAGCTTAAATACAGGTTTGAACTGAACCTATCATCCTTTAAATGGGTCTGGTTAAAATGTCAAACAGCAAAGAACTGCTATTTTTTGGAATTTGTATGAATTATCGGGATGCTGTGGCAATGCTTTTTGCAAATAAAAAATCAGCACAAAGTGCTTTACGTGATTAAAAACAGACAAATAAACAAAGAACACACATTTAATGCAAAATTGATCATACACAACCAGTTAAAACTCTCAGCACACAAAAGGATCAAGGATATTAGTCAGACTTGAAGGGGAGACAGGGCAATACTGGAGGACAATCTGCTAAAGGCTGCAAAAGATTGGAGACTGGGGCAAAGGTCCACCTTCCAGCAGGACAACAACCCTAAACAGCCTTAGCTACAATATTAGATATGTATTAGAATGACTTAGGCTTAAATCTAGATTTCAGTTCCTAGATGTGCAAAGTCACTATAGATATAGCCAAAAAGGTGGTTCAGTAATTCAGGGGGCTGAATAAAAATGTCCATGCTTTTAAGATTTTATTTGTAAAAACTTTTGACAAGTATTTATCATTTTGTTTGTCTATGATGTGAATTCTCAAAAAAGCTGTTTTATTTTGTGATTGTGAAAAGGTTCAATAATACATTTGCAAGGTTATTATTGGACTCAGTTTCATACCTGTTAAAGATTATGGCTACATTTTGTAGAGTTCATATGCAGCTTCCGTATTTAACATTTATTTTTTTGATATTTAGATTTTTTTATATTTAGATTTAAGCAGAAATATGTACTATATTTACTAGTAGTTTTCAAGTGTTTATTGTTCTATTTATAGAGTAACACAGGAATGTCAAGCTGATTTCAGCTGGTTCTTCCTTGATAAGGGTGATAGGTGGTCCTCCTTTAGTTACCACACCATGTCTGCCTGAAATATTTCTAAATAGCTGAATTTGACTTTGTGTTGTTGGAGAAAAATGTAGAGTTGTCGTTTCAGACGGCTTACCAGCAGTGTGCAGCAACAAGTAAGGAAGTGCTGCTGTACTCTAAATTTACTCTAAACAGCTGAAGAAAACTTCAGGCTCTCCTGCTCTTTCTCTATTATTCAAATGACAAAGTTAGCAATCCCTGGGTAGAGATTCACATTCAGTAAAGAGTGGATGCAGATGACTTACTTTCTTTAGATTGAGGCTGAATCAGGAACATTTAGTAGAGTTAAAGAAAGATCAGCAAACCAAATTACTTTGGAAACATCATGTTTTCAATTCAGTTCAGATCAAAAGGTTTATATAGCAGCAGTTCACAACAGGAGTCACCTCCTGGCACTTTACAGGACAGACATTTGAAATGTTGTATACAGAAATATATATTTACTACAGTCCGGTCATACAGACTGATTCAGGTTGAATAAATACATTCCAGCTTGATCCTAGTCAGAATACAATGATAAGTTCAGTTTATTACAGCAATTTTGGAAAAGCGGTTTGTTTAAAGGGGGGGTATTATGCTTCTTCCAGGCACATATTACCCTTATATAACACACTCCAATAAAATTGTCACCTTAAGTCTTTTAAAAGTCCATCATATATCCAAATCCACCTTGAAAGAAATTTAATTCCGTATTGAATGCCTTGATTTTTGCCTGTGCCTCTCTAAGACCCTCCTACTATTTCTGACACTCCCCCTTCAGTTCGTCACATACCGTGCATCATCGCAGCATGCACGGAGTCGGAAAATAAATCCCACAAAAGACGTGCAGCTGCAGCTGGTGTGTTATAATTACTGCACCTGGGACTCAGCCGGAGTTGTGAGGGGTGGGAAGGGGTAGGGGAGCTCTGAAGGGGCGAGGCTCTCGACTGAGTACGTAACGTCGGAGGAGGAGATGGGTGGAAAAGGCTGGGATAGGTGGGAGCAGGCGTTTCAGCAACCCCGAGAACTACCAGCAGAGACTCAAAGATTACTCTAACATGAGTGAATGGGTCAGAGCAACACTTCAGGTATGTTTTTAATGAGGGAAAGGCAGGTTCTCGGGATAATAGAAAGTCAGAAAGTCAATTTTGCATAATTACCCCCCCTTTAAGGAAAATGTTGTTTTGTGTTCATTAAAGGTCTAAATCAAAGTTTTTTAAGCTAGTAGACATTACGTAAAGACACAAACGCAGAATAATCAGAGTGCAGGAAATGTAAAAAAAAATCATTGTTTACTATTCATACTCTTCTGTAGGAGCGTGCTCCAAAACTTGAACTAGAAATAGAAATGCCCATGAACATAATGTTAATGTTCGTATAGAATCAGCCTGTATGTACAAACTGACAAAAATACAAAAGCATCCATCCATCCTATGCAGGGTTGCGGGGGGGCTGGTGCCTATCTCCAGCTGTCACGGGGCGAGAGGCGGGGTACACACTGGACAGGTCGCCGGTCCAGCGCAGAACACACAATCCTATTAATGTTAATTATAGGGGGAAAAAATGAGAATATCATGTCAGTATCATGTTTGCATTTAATAGGCTTTTGCATCTTGTTTCTTCAGTGAACACATGTCTGCACATCCTCTGTCTCTTTCAGTGAGTCAGTGGACAGTAAATGACTCCTGTCCCCAAAATTCTTAATGACTTGAGTGCCAAGAAGTTGCAGGAACAACACATGAGATGGGGTTGGGGAGGAAGGGGCGCTGTTGGCATTCTAGTCTGGCATTTTAAACAGTAGGTCTGAATTTCTGTTTCAGTATGTGTCAGCGTTTTTTGAGGACCTCAGAACTGAGCTGTTCAGTAAATACTGAATAACTCAGTCAATTATACATTTGGTTTTGTGGCTGGACGGTTGTTGCAGTGACAGATTGGAAAAACATGAGGTTCTATTTATGCCTGTCTGTAAAAACAAACTTATGCTTCTGGGAAGCTGGAGGAATTTTCCTTGGTAATATGATTCACCACAGAAAAAGAGTTATCACTCTGTAGTGTTGTAGTAAAGGTCAGTTTTTTATCTATTAACTTATCTTTTCAATACAGAAAATTCCAGTCACACTGTTTCTGATCCTGTTCAAATATAGAAAATATGATTTACTTTTTATCCTACAGTTTGAAATGTGAGTAATAGAATAGTGTGGCAACTCAAAATGTTTTTTACTAAAGACGGTGTTGAAAATTATGTAAATAGATTTTTTAAAATCATTTTTATAAGTGGGGATAAGGAATATAAACACAACTGTGAATGGATGCATTATGTTATTTTTCTAAAAGATAAAAAATCATAATTTCTGTGTATTTAAATAGCTTTATTTATTGGTTTAACACTTAGCCATCAGTATTTTAATTTTTGTGTTTCTGAGAACCTTCAGATTAAAGCATTCAAAAATAACAAATCTGTGGTTGTATATAGCAATGCACCAGTCAATCAACCAGAGATCTAAATCTGCCAATTTCACCTTGATTGGCTTCAAAGTGGGATCGTCAGGTAAAAAAACTGACAAACCTATTTTCCCTATTTATTAAATGCATCAAAACCAAGCATTCCCACCATTTCTCATCTAAACATACATCAAAAGCATGTACTTTGATGCAAGTTTTGAGTTAAATAAAAAGAAATCTGATAAAGGTAAGACACATGCTTTGATGTGTAAATTGGGACGGTTATTTAGTTCCTCTTCCGTTAGATTCAGATCTAATGCTTTATTAAAAGACTTGCAGCACACAGTTTTCTCTGTGTTGGCATCCTTATAACATAAATTGTAGTGGAGAGGTCAGATTTGAAAATAATAATAATAAAAAATGAAATTGGTATTGGCCCAAAAAACCCTAATCAGTGCATCTCAACCAGTGGTTGTTAGGCTGAGTATGGTCTGTTTTTGTTCAGATGCCAAACGAAGCATAGAAACACCTGTGTTTTCTCTCTATGAACAGAATAAAGGTATGAAAGATTACAAACTGTGCTCTAAAAAATCCGTCCTGATTTCAGAAGTCTAAGTATTATTAGTTTTGAAATGGGGGAGCCAAAGAAGCAGTGAAAAAGCACTTTGACACACTGCTAAATCTAGAGCCTACCTCCTCATTGTTTTGTTTAATGTTTTGTGAAAAATACAGGCAACAAAGCAATACTATTCTGTAATTATTTTTATGTTAGATGTTTTATGCTAAATTCAATTTCATTAAATTTAAGTCTGAGACATTTGGGATGAAAAATGTTTTCAAATACAGTGAAAAACCAAAACTTGGATTGAAAGTATAAGTAAAATCTCCCTTGATTGGATTCAAAATATAATGAAATTACTTTTGTGTTTCTAACAGAACAAACACACATTTGTCAGTAATCTTCTTTTTCTTATTTGCTTTATGCCCAATTTGAAGGCTAACTTCTGCATTAGCACCATACCAAGAACTTTATTATTAGCTTGAAAAAAAGCACATTTCTTTATTTATTAAAAGCAATTATGTTTTCAGATTTTAATCTACAATAAATTCTGTATACAATGTTTCCCTTTGCTTAAACCATAAACATTTGTTTAGATGGAAATAAATGGTCTTTCTTTAAAAGGAAATTACCTCATAATGGTGTGGAGGCTTTAATGGTAGATGTAGCGTGACCACAGGTAATTTTTTTTGTCATCAACTTGGAAAGTGATGGAAACCCCCTTACCCTATTGTGGTGTGAAAGATATGACTAAAAGTTGTGTGGGTAAAAAACACAAACAACATCAGCTGCCCTGTAGCAGACAGTAAAAGAGTTCCTGAACTGCACAGTTGGCTCGTTTGGTGATTAAAAATAATGAGGAAACGCTTCGGTGAGAGGTGAGAAAAGGCACTGCTGGAAACAGAAAATAAGTGGACTCGTGCCCAATCGCATCCCATCCTAGATACATACCCTTTGTAATAATTACATGTGAAAATTACCCAAGTTATTTTAATCACGAATTGTCTTTGGAAAAAAAAAATGTCTTCCTTTTTATGTCACTGTTTGTCTCCCAAAGAGCAAGAGGAAGAAATGAGTTGCTGGGAAGGAGCAGAAGGAGGCGGGTCAGAGTCACAGCTACTCCAGCCCGACAGCAAACTGGGCCTCGACTTCATGTGTGAAGCTTCAAAATTAGACGATTTACCTGGTCCAAAATTTAAATCACTAAGACATTTAAGACAGGTAAACATGTGTAAAAAACATCATTAAGCTGTGCATTATCACAGAAAACTGAGCTTCTATTATTGAAATGCAGAAAATTATAACGAACCTCAGGGTTAAAGTATCAAAAGACGTTTGTGGCGTATTTCTATGAGGTCATGTACACACTGTCTGTGAGCTGCTGTTTGTATTTTTGTCTGCAGGTCCTCGGGGTGAATGACTTTCGACAGCTAGCATGGCACGTGCTCATGGGAAATCAGGTCACATGGAGAAGTGCAGACCCCGGACTCATTCAGTCAGCATTTACAGTGCTAAAGGTACTCTGCTAGCAAGCCCTTACATTAAAATACAGTACAATAAAATGAAAAATAATTTTTACGTATAAAATGCATATTTCTTTGCTTTCCTGGAATTGAAGTGAATTCAAATGGTTAACAGCCTGTACTTGTATACCGCTTTATTTAGTCCTTGAGGACCCCAAAGCGCTTCACACTACATTCAGTCATTCACACATTGACGCACACGTGATGGCAAGCTACATTGTTGCCACAGCTGCCTTTGGACACACTGACAGAAGCGAGGCTGTCGAACACACACAAAACATATGATACATGAAAATATTACTCAAAGGCAGCTCTAAACGGATACGTTTTTAGTTGTGATTTAAAAGAACTGTGTTTCAGCAGCTTTGCAGTTTTCTGGAAGTTTGTTCCAGATTAGAGGAGCATAGCTTTATTCTATCCCTCCTGCTTTGAGATGCCATAGTTAATTTATATCAGGAACAGAGGCAACATCAGGCCATCTCTTTAAGAGTATTCAACGTAAAACAAGGTTTTACTCTTATTTTAAACAAAGACCTAATTATCATGGAGCTTATATTTTATTCATATTTTCTTTAGCATCTTTGGCATTGTACTTAAATGATTAGCATTGTTAGCTTTAGTTACTGTACATCACAACACCACAGAGATTATAGATCCTTACTTTAATCCTCTAGATTTCCCAATAGGCTCTTTGTCCCTCTCAGTGCACCTTGGGAGTTGGTGAACTAACTTGTGCCAGAAACTTTTGCATCTGCACATTTACATATCCAACATGCTCTATTACGTACAAATGTTGAAAGCTCTAAAGAATAAAACAACATTGCTGCAATTAGGGCTGCATAATATAAGGAAAACTTGTGACGTGATAATTTTGATGAATTCTGCTATATGATATGACGCACGATAAATAAACAGATAATTGAAAAAGGGGTTGTCTTTCTGTTTTGGCTTCATATCAAGCATAGACACCGGATAATGAGTAGTCTATCCAGCTACAGTTAAAAAAAAAAAAAAAAAATCAGTATTTCTATCGCCGCTATTAGGATATAATGAAATAGTTGCTTCTGGCCTGCTGTATTGGCTTTGAAACAAATTAGGTTTTTTTTCTAAATGTGTTTACTACCATATCAACTCTTTGTCTTCTAAAGCTTGTTATGCTGCATTAAACGACAAGTGGCACCAAAAATATTCCAGTCATAGAGAGACTGAATGCATGATACTTAAATAATGGGCTGACGCTCATTGTAAGCCAGGCAGTTCTTGGCGATATGCATATTGCGTACAGTGTTATTGCTATAAATATAAATTTGTGATATATTATGCAGCCCTAGCTGTAATATGCTCAGACTTCCTATCAGCTTGAAGTCTTGCACTCTCTCGCTCTCTTGCAGCCTGAACGACAATTTGACATGAATTTGTCTGCTGAAAACAACTAACTTAGAGTCTGTTTCACTTAGTAACAGCATTTACACCAAAGATTTGTGTTGTTAACGACTTGGTATCACTTAGGTGGGTGATGAGTTCACCCACTGGCCACTGGTCCAGTTTTGGTCACCAGTTGGTTTCTTTGTGCATCTCTAATACCGACCCAGGTCAACATAATTAGGACACCACTTCTTTCTAACCTGACACAGCCTATCCTGTGAATCTTTGTGCTCCTGTTAGTCTTTGCTGCCAGTGGGATGTGTGCGCTCTGTCCCGTACAGTGCTCAGTATGAAGAGGCCTACAAATGCAACTTCCTGGGTCTCAGCCCTGATGTTCCTATCCCGGCCCACGTCAGCTTCTCAGGTACAATACGTTTCCCTGATCTCAGTGCCACACTTTAAGGTTACCCTGCCGGCCACTTTGGGATGATTGTGTAACATCTGCCCTGTTTGTCATGTAGAGTTTTCAGTGCTGGTGGACGTCACTTTGAAGAGCTGTCAGGGTTTAGCTGCAGGGGAAGATGAAATCTGTGCACTTTATCAGTTCACCATCAGCAGCGCCAACACACAGCCGACAGACAGAGGTGAGTCTGCATGCTTTAAGTTACACAGTAGAGCTAAGCTTGTAGAGGCCATAATGTTTGATTTGTTGTTTTTACTGAGTGTCTGATTCAGCTTAGCTTGTGAAATGTAGAAAACACAGCAACAAACCTGATAGAAGCGAAAACTATTTTTATGTCATGTCACATTTATTGATAACAGCGCTGTTGGATAACATTAGTGCTGAATATACAGCCATCTCCAGTGTTCACGGACATCTTCAACTCCTCACTGGAGACATGCCACGTCCCAGCATGCTTCAAGGCCTCCACCATCATCCCAGTTCCCAAAAAAACAGGACCCACAGGATTTAATGACTACAGACCCGTCGCCCTGACCTCTGTGGTCATGAAATCTTTTGAGCGCCTTGTACTGTCTCACCTTAAATCCATCACTGACTCCCTCCTGGACCCCCTGCAGTTTGCCTACAGAGCAAACAGGTCTGTTGATGATGCTGTCAATTCAGCCATCCATTTCATCCTCCAGCACCTGGACTCCCCAGGATCCTACGTCAGGTTCCTATTTGTGGACTTCAGCTCTGCATTTAACACAATCATCCCGGCTCTTCTACAGGACAAGCTCAGCTCAACGTGCCGGCCCCCACCTGCCAGTGGATCATAGACTTCCTGACAAACAGGAGGCAGCATGTGAGGCTGGGAAAGCACATCTCCGACACCAGGACGATCAGCACCGGCTCCCCCCCAAAGGCTGCGTTCTTTCTCCCCTGCTCTTCTCCCTGTACACCAACAACTGCACCTCCAGCCACCAGTCCGTCAAACTCCTGAAGTTTGCAGACGACACTACCCTCATTGGACTCATCTCTGGTGGGGATGAGTCTGCCTACAGGTGGGAGATTGACCACTTGGTGACCTGGTGCAGGGAGAACAACCTGGAGCTCAACGCTTCCAAAACAGTGGAGATGATAGTAGACTTCAGGAAGAGCGCAGCCCCCCCACCCTCCCCCATCATCCTGCGTGACTCTCCAGTAGACACTGTGGAGTCCTACCGCTTGTTGGGCTCCATCATCTCCCAGGACCTCAGGTGGGAGCTGAACATCAGCTCCCTTATCAAGAAGGCACAGCAGAGGCGTACTTCTTGAGGCAGTTAAAGAAGTTTCAGCTTCCACAAACAATGCTGGTCCACTTATACACTCCCATCATAGAGTCCATCCTCACCTTCTCCATCACCATCTGGTACACTGCTGCCTCTGCCAGAGACAGGTGCAGACTGCAACGCATCATTCGCTCTGCAGAGAGGGTGATCGGCTGTAACCTTCCTTCTCTTCGAGAACTGTACTCTTCCAGGACCTTGAAGAAAGCTAGGAAAATAGCTGCTGACCCCTCTCACCCCGGTCACAGACTGTTTGAACCCCTCCCCTCTGGCCGAAGGCTGCGGTCCATCAGGACCAAAACCTCCCGCCACAAGGACAGTCTTTACCCCTCTGCCATCAGGCTTTGGAACACAGCCAAAAACTCTGACTAACACTTATGGTACATACAACTGTCACATGCGTTCCATCAACGCCCCCCCCCCCCCCCACTTGACACTTTAAGCTTAACCGCACACTACCTCCTGCACTACACGTGTAAATAAATATACAAATATATACATGTATATCTATATATGTACATAACTTCTATTTATGGTTAAAAGTTTGTTATGCCTACGTTTTATTTCTCATGCTTATGTTTGTTTCTTGTTTCTATGTCAGCACCTTTAAATCATGACAAATTCCTTGTAATGTAAATTACTTGGCAATAAATCTGATTCTGATATTCTATAAAATGAAAAAATATTGAAAAGTTAATTTCTTTCAGTAAGTAAAACAAATTATATTAATTACACACAAACCAATGTTTTCAAGTTTTTATTTCTTTTAATTATGATGATTTTCTGCTTACAGCAAATGAAAACATGACATTTAAAATTTGAATATTACATCAAACCAATCAGAAAACATTTTTAATATAGAAATGTGGACTTTATGAAAAAGGTAACACCTGCTTAAAGGTTTCCTGAATATGACTATAAAACAACTAGAAGTTATAAATGCATAATCTTAGATCTGACGGGCCATTTTACTTTTATTATCATTTTGTACAGCTCTGACATGCCGAAACATACTTTACCCAATTCGACATCTCTGCGAAATCTGGAAATAACAAAAGAATCCATAACAGGTTCAAAATCTGCCTCTCTATTAGTGAAATAATCAAATGATTTTCTCAAAAAATTCTCGATTACATTTTTGTCTCCCTCTGCAACAATGAAAATCTACAAATCCAGTAAAGTCCGGCATGCTATTGGGCAGAGATACCTGTACAAATAAAATCCACCAAAAAAGTCACAGCATATCTTTTTTAACTCTTTTACAAGACAATATATAGCTGACTATGTGATTTTCATCTTTTTTTGTACTCCCCAAACTGTAGACTTAAACCGTATTCATTACAATAACTTAATAGTTATAAAAAAACCAGAGGTGATGTCACACTGTGTGTGTCAGAGAGAGATCAGGCAGTGTTGTAGTCAACAAGATTGCACAAACAAAATGACCACAGAGTTGACATTTTAAATAGTTTTTAGCATGTTATATTAGTGATTAGAGCAGTTCGCATTACTAACTGTGTTTTCCCCGCACAGTACAGTATAAGATTTACAAAATATTGCCGAAATTTCCCAATCTAGCATGTTCCTTGACAAGAATTGGACGCCACAAATGGATAAAACGTTGCTGTATTTCGTTCAGCCTTCCTGTTGTGTAAAAGTAGCAGCTTGAAGCAAAGCCTTCACAGAACATACAGCTTCCTTCCTAGAAGCCTCTGTTAACTTCTGTGCTTCCTCTAACTTTATTTGTAAACACCTTAGTAATAATGAAAGCAGGGTTCTCACAATAACAACTTAGTGCAACCTGGTAGCTTCTAGGCATGGTGCGTTCACTGATCAGAAGAAAGATTAGATTTTTAGCTTCCAACAGGCTGAACAGCAGTCAAGGCCAATCAAGCTTTTGTTGTGTGTTTTTTCATGCATCTCTGCTAAAGAGGATAAAATCTTTATAAAGACATCAAACAAGGTTTAAAATCATCCAGAGAGGGGATAAATGGAGCAACGAAAGACAATATTAGAATGCTAAACATATAATAAGAACTGAAAGTAGTAGTTTGTAATCTAGACTCTTATTTAAAATATGATAAGACAAAGATGGCTGAAGTCTACAGTACAAGAGAAAATATGCAGTTTTTTAAACTATGTTAGTTCCTTTCACTTGCCCCCTAAAATAAATTGTAATGGACTCTAGTCAGTATGATTTGTTAACAGGACAAGTTTATGTGGAGCTACTCATTAATTGTGATTTAAGCCAGAGCAGTGGTTATTGTGCAAGTTGTGAAACTGTCCAGCGCTTAGATAAATGTCGAGGGTGTGGCTCCTCATCAGAAAGTAGTTATCAGGTCGCCGACTCAACCCAGGCCTCAAAATCGTTCTATAAGCAAGTTTTTTATTTTATTTTTATTAATACAACACACATCTGAGGCAAGCCTGTGTAATCGGGTCTTTATGTTGAGTTGTGAAACTTTATTGAATCTTTGCCATGTCTTTTTTTTTGTTCTTCTTATTTCAGGTCCAACGTTGCTGAACAAACTTGAGGTGGCTCTGTCTAACGAGAACTTGTCTATGGATGTCGTGTCTCACTGCCTGCTGTGTTTAAAGGAAGAGTGGATGAAGTGAGTAAAATGATTAAGGTCAACATAGATATGAGAAAGATTTCCGGGTTCTCATCAGGGGTTCTCACTCTTACAGCAAAGTCAAAGTGCTGTTTAAATTCTCCAAAGTGGACGGTCGGGGCAGGGAGGATACCCAGAAGGTTCTGGCGCTGCTCGGTGCCACGGGGCCCGGCGAGGAAGACAACGTCAGGCTGTTGAAGTACTGGATGACCGGACTGAGCAAAACCTACAAGAGTCACTTAATGACAGCTGTGCGAGGAGGGGAGAGGAGCCCCAGCCAGTGATTTAAAAAGAGGAGGAGGTGGGACATGTTGAAGAAAAGTGAAGTGAGAGCAATAATATCTAAAGCTAAACGAAGCAGGAGTGAGTCTTTTCATGGGTAGTTTTGTGAACGGTATGGATTCAGTGTTGACTGAAGGAGCGCTGTGAATGGATGACAGGAATGATTTTGCTCATCCATTGTCTTTTTAAGTAATGAGAAATTCGCCTTGGATGATTATCCTGCTCAGATTAATTCACAGAGTAATTTTGGGTCAAGCATGGGATCTTTTTTGTTAAAGGGGAATTCTTGTAGACAACCTTCTTATGTCAAGTTTAACTTATTACTTAAAGCCTTTGCACTTTGTTTATTAATACAGATGCTTCCTAAACAAATATACTCACTCTGATGTGCTTTATTCTCAAACTGGCTCCATCTGGTGGTGAACTGGGTAAATAAAAGGAGTGAAAGTGCAGAAGGAGGAGGAGGATTGTGTTTCTCTTCCAGCTCCCGCTCACTTGTTTGACTGGTCGTCAGCCAGCGAGTCTCAAGTGGTGTAAGACAAGACTTATAGGGTTTTCTGCGACTCAAAATTGTTCAAAATGGTTGCATAACAAGTTCTCGCACCAGCAGGGCTGCGGCATCTGCACATTTTTTGTTTCCTTAATGAGCTAGTCGCACACTGGTCCTCTGTGCTTTTTGTTGTTGTTTTTTTAAATCCGAAGCGTTTCTTGCTTTGCTGAGGCCCGCAGACTTCAGTCAATAAAACCCGGCAACATACGGCTCCGTTTAAACCGGACAGATTTTTCTTTTTTCCATTTGTTTTTTTGGACCTGAAACTATGTGATGATTGTGCAACCAGGGTTCCTGCACAGTCTGGAAAACTATGGATTCCAATTTTAAGTAGTTTTCAGGTCTGGATAAGTGTGGAAAAAGAATATAATGGTACAGACAAAGATACTATTGTCAAAATGTTGTGTCCATCCAGCCATCCATCCTTTTATCAACCATAAACTCAGTTATGTTTTCTATTAATATCTCAATGTTACCTAAAGAGGACCTGGGAGCTCTGGGAAAATAACAGGATTTTGACATGTGTATTAACCCTATGCAGTGAAACAAGTTCTGATTCATGGTCCGCTCCAAAATTAAGTTTCTAAACTCTGGATCGACTGCAGCTTTACTTCTAGAAGCGTTGTGTGTGTTTTGACTAATGCGTCTGGTGTCATGCTTCTCCTCTCATAACTCAAATCTGGATTTCATTTGGCCTCTGACTCTCGGCTAGATCCAAAAAAACATTATTTCTAAACCACTTGCATATTTCCTCAACATGCAAGTGATGCATGGAGCAGGAAGACGGCACAATGGCGGAATATTTATAACTGTCATTGTGGCGCATGGTAAAGGTCGAGAGGTTTCCACTTGATGAGGCCTCGGGGAGTTTTGAAAGGGGGGCTTTTTCTTTTCTTATGGTGGGTTTGCTGCAGCTCTTTAGTTTCCATTCTCCCTCAGCAGAGATGGTACTCTGGTAAGCGGTCCACTTTCCCTTAAACTTTCAGTGGGGGGGGGAGAAAACTTAAAGAGAAACAACTTTTTTTTTCTTGCTTCCTTTCAGCAGTAATTAACCTCCTTGACACGTTTGCTGAAATGCGAAGCAACAGGATGCTTCAGAGGCCTCGGATCAAGGCGCTACAGATGAGATGTTGACAGCTGCTCACAGTGCAGGACTTCAGTATCACATGAGGCTCATCTGTGAAGCACGTTTTTAACAGCAGTGACAGTGGAGAGCTGTCATACATTAGAATGACTGGCTTGTTCTGGCAGTGGGGTGTTGCAATCTTGCTTCTCAGGTTGACAAGGAATGTGATTCTTTGTTTATTTTAAGCAAAAAAAAAAAAAAAAAAAAAAACTGGTCCATGTGACGATTAATCAGCATGATACTGACTCTGAGGGGATAAAGACCAGCAGAGGTGCGGGGGAGACTCCAAATGAGAAACATACGCTCCAACTGCATGACTAAGCCTCCTCGGCCCCTGTTTGGAAGGGGGGGTGAGGGTGTCAGGGAATGTGGGGACCAGGAGGGGTGGAGGGAGGGAGCCGGGTCGGTCAATAGTGAGGTAAAACGTGTGGCGTGGGAGGGGCCGGGACTTAAAGGGAACAAGCAGGCAATCCACTTTCACTTTGAGCTGCGCCGTGTCTGACTGGAGAACACTGGGAGTGACCAGAGGCAGAGAGGAGAGTGGCCCGCATCTCTGCGCGCCGCTTTATCCATTAAACCAGTTTGAAGGAGCCATTAAAATTCAATGAAAACTCCAGCAGGTCTGTTGGGCAAGGCAAGGCAAGAAAAGGGAGTGGAGACAAAAAAGAAGCGCTGAAAACGAAAGAAGGCTGCAGCCACCCTGGGATTCAGTGGGAAAATCCAAAGTGAAAGAGAAGGATGGCTTGTGGTGATTTAAGGGGCCATATTTCGGAAAGTACCAAAAGAAGAGAATGCACTGAGGGATGTGAGCAAGAGGACTGAACACCGACTGCTTGAGAGAGAGAGAGAAAAGGCAGAAGCGTGCTCTGTCAGAGACCTCAACAAACCACAGAGGAGGAAACTTTGCCTTTCACAGAGTGACACAGCTGAACAGGGATTGCCGTCAACAAGAGAAATGGAGAAGTGTCCATTCTTAGAAAGATAAAATGCCAGGTGAGGAATAAGAGATTTCCATTAATGCTTTTTATTTCAGAGTTTTATTTAAAGAGCTTGTAGAGCAGACTCTCACACACATGCCTATTCAGGTATTACTACTACAGGCTTTCACTGCATGTGTCGCTACAATCTCATCTACACCAGCGTCATGCAGCTGGAGGTGGAGATACGACAGCAGCTCAGAGGATTTTCGTCTGTTTTCTGCAAAAAATGGCTAAATTGACACAGGATATGTTGAAATGTTTCTCTGTAGGTAGACTGTGCAGCTCGAACAAGTTAGAAACCACAGAAAGTTTCCACCTATAATCCGAATGTCATCGGCCTCTTTTCATCCTCACTCATGTGTCGAACAGGTCTACTCTTGCTGCTGCTTTTCATCGTCCAATGTGGTGGATGTAACTTTGACCTGAAAGGTGTCGGAAACATAAAGGGAACAATCGATTCTAATCCAACTGGATTTGTAAGTTTTTACTTTCTCTTCAAATTAACCGTGCGCACAAGGTTGAAAACCAAACGCGGGGAAAATTATGAAGGAAGAGATTAGACTGTGGCATGTCGTCAGATGATGATTCAAAAGGTAGGGTTATCAGATCAGAGAGATCTAGGTGATGCTCTGCGTGTTTGTTAGTCACTTTGCAGATTTGTGACAATTATAAAAGATATGATTCTCTGTAACAACTTCGGTGTAGATGCAAATCTGTTCTTGATCTTTGCTTTTCATCTCTATCTCTCTCTTTTTCTCATTCAGCGGTCTGTATTCCCTAAGGATTATCGTGTAGTGCACCACTACACTCAAAGCATGTTGTGCGAAACGGAGCCGGTGAGTTTCGCCTACTTGTTGGGTAAACAGAGGGAGCATAGGTCCCACATGTCATAAACTGCTTGTGTGTTTTATGGTCTTGCAGTTTTTACTGAAATCAATCTCCTCTCCTGGGATAATCTTTACCTTTGTAACCTGGACAATTATTACCCCTTTCCCACCACTCATTTACCTATCTTAAAAGAAAAGGGGGGGAAAAACTCAGTTTGTGAACAGATTGCTACAGCAGCTGCTCTCTAGTGTCACTTGCACTTGAGGGCCACTGATGTGGTTCTTGTGGTGATCCGTAATGTTTGTGCATGCTAACTCTGAGGTCTCCCTGCAGTGTTGCGTGTTCTCTGCAGCAGTGGTTCTTGCAAAGTCCTGGCAGGTGCTCATCACAAACCTCTGGGAACATCATCTTAATTACACCTTCATCATTGAGCTGAGGCAGACACTGGATAGAATTATCACAAAGAACAAAAATATAGAGGTAGGATTTTCAGTCTTGGCAACAAAAACCAAAAAAACTAATATGTTCTTGTTCTGACATGTTAAATCTTATCAGTTCTGTAAACTGTAAAAAGAAGAAGAAGTTGGAGCTGTAAATATCACTGTTTTCATGACTTGCCAAGTTGTTTCTCTGATAATTCTGCAACCTCTAATTGCGTCCTTTCCTTTTCTCAGAGGTTCCTGGAGGAAACGGATCTAAAGCAGTACCCCACATTGTCTTCTTCCCCAGAAGAACTCTTAAATCTAACGTCAGAACTTTTTGCTCGGTGGCTGCAGGTGGGTTGCTCACCTTCAATCGAAACTTGTTTGCCGCCTACATTGCCCCCCTCTGTTGAAAGGAAGGACTACGGTCCAGCGAGGGCCAGACTGACCACTCGAGCCATCAGCAACAAGGAAAACCAACCTGGAAAAATGATTGACAGTAAACCACCAACCTCCTGTGGAAGATCTCTCTCCCTGCCTTGTTCTGCAGCTTTCTGGAGCCCCTTGTTATCGTTCATGTTATCTGGACTCTACTGGTAGCAGCTTTAAAAAAAAAAAAAAAAAAAACTTTTATTGCACAATAATGCAAATTGTATGTGGCACTGAATGGATTATTTTGAGTTTTGAGCTTTGCTAAAATGAAGTGACATGCACAGGCTGAATTAAATGCCAAACATCAGCTAAAACCTTGCTCTGTTATATTAAATATACATATTAAACCTTATATTTGCTCTCTTGGGGGGGAAAAAAGCCACAAGCTCCAGCTAATTGTGCTTTCCATGTGAACAAGAGATCCAAGCTGAGCTAGTCTGTGCACATAAGCCATTTTCTGTGGTTGCCTCACTGTTTACAAATAAATGTTGTGGGAGTTTATTCCTGTACATAAATGTAAATTAAAGACCTTTAGGTATATGCATTGTTAGCATTTGGTTTAAATTAGAATGATCCAGTAACTTATATTTATTATTATGGTTCTTTTGTTTGTCAAAGATGGAAGAGTGCATTAGCTTTAGTAAATGAGTTGAAAATCTGAGGGCAATAGTGTATCTTCTCTCCAAGGCATTTATCAGACAGTAAATGTTGCTGCGTAGATCAATGCTCTTTTATTGAAACAGCAAAGTGCTTCTTTTCATTAATTTGATTTTACAGCTTTTATGTCTTTGATGTCTTTTTATTTACGTAATTTGAACAAAAATATTCCTTCAGTTACTTTTTGTTCATGCCAGTTTACTTGGATGCTTTGGTGGTCTTTTCAGCATTGAGATGCTTTTGTGTATGCTGATTTCTGTACCTACAGTATCTAGTCATGTGAGGTGAACTGAGACGCGGGCAATCGCTTACTGTCATCTTGTAAGTCGGATGAAAGCAGAAAATTTCACAGATAAACTGCAAATGGAGGGGAGGAATGCACCAAGGCGACCTGGCTTTTGTCTGAACCTATATGAGGAATAAAAGTGCAATGTTTATGCTGGCACTTGCCCCTGCTTGCACACAACCCAGACATGCAATCTGTACCATTGTCCTCACTCTTGAAGTGCACTGACTAGCTGTCGCCATGGAAGCACTAGGCTACTGTATGTTTTGCATGTTCATCGTTTACGCTGAATTTATGTCAAGATTTGTAAGGAGAAAGAAAAGTAATATTTGGACCAATGAGGACAGAAATAGTTAAATTATGAAGTGTGGATCACTTTTCTTAGCGCCTGTCTGCTTGTTTGAACCTTTTTCCAGTCATATGCATAAATATTTAAGACGTCAGCCTGTCTGGAGTGCTGGGATAAATCCTGCTTTCCAGTCTGTGACAGGGGTAGCCTACTAATGTCAGGGTGGTGGAGGTTTCATAATTCCTGTAAATAGGCTTACCGGTGATTCACTGGAAGAACTTGTGCTGACTCATGGGTGGGTCAACGCATACAGCTGACCCCAGTAATAAGCATACATATATAAGGGGGGGGGGGGGGGGGGGGGGGCTTTCTGGAGAGGTCAGGGAGATCATGCACAATCACGTCAACTGTCCAGTGTTACATTTTCGAGAGAAATCTTTGAAAAGCTGCTTTTTCCTGGCAGCAGGGAGCCAAGCGCCAGAGAGGCCAGCTGAATTCCCGTAAACAGGGTGGGAGAGAGAGAGAAAGAGGGGAGAGATGGAAGGAAGGAGGAGGGGAAAAAAGGGGGAGGGCGCTCAAACCACGTGGCAGCTGCATGAACCGGAATCAACCTGCCAAGATGTCTGCGCCCGAGGAGCACGCGCCACACCGAGGAGAAGAAGAAGGCGAGATGGAGGAAGAGGAGGACGAAGGGGTAGAGATGGAGGAGGAAGGAGAGGCGGAGAAGAAGGTGTACGTCCCCGGGATCGAGCCGCTTCGGCCCGGGGAGGAGCTGGAGATGGACCGCTCTGCGTACCGCATCTACCACGAGTGCCAAACAGGCGAGTTCAGAAAGCCCGGCTCGTTAAATGTTCTGCTGGAGTCGATCTGTTTGAGCTCCGTCCAGGATCGGAAGGTTTTAACTTTGACTGTTGCCGTCCAGGTGCTCCCTGTCTGAGCTTCGACGTGGTAAAGGACGGAGATGGAGACGGCAGGCAGCAGTTCCCCCTGTCCATGCTGCTGTGTGCGGGTACGCAGGCTGAAACTGCTCTAAAGAACAGGTACAGCTGTTATTGCTTTTATTTAGCTTGTATTTATTTAGGGTAGCCTATGGTTATGTGATTATTATTACGCATTTGTTAGAAAAACAAATGAACAGCTGGTTAAATAAATAAATCACCTGGGTGGCAGGGTTTGTTTTTGGTGATAAGATTGTTTTGTAGTTTTAGGTCCGTTTTTCACATTGAGCCATGTTGCAACCACACATTTCAATGTATTAGAATTTTACATGATAATCAAAGGAGTTTATAATTGCGAGGTTGAATGAATGTTACGCTTTTAAATGTATTTTTTTTTTTACAAATGAGACTAAACAAGTGCAGTGTTATTCAGATCAGAGGTGGAAATCCCATTTCTTTCTTTTTTTGGGAGGGGGGGGGACAATAAACTGTAAAATTTTAGTCATTTATTTGGGGGGGGGTACATGAAAAATATTACTCTCTCCTGCTCCTTTGCAACTTGCTTGTAGGGTGGGCATTCAGCATGTTAAATAATGTTATATAATAGTAGCTATACCATTGTTCTCTATTAGTCCATATTCTAGGTTTTTATATTTACAACCAACAACATTAACAATGGTACTAGGTGGAAGCTGGCATTGATGCACTTTTGTGACCACAACTAACATTTCTTTGCACCCTACTCTAATTTCCATTATAGTCCATCAAAGTAACTTTAAAAAAAAACTTAAGCTTAAAATTAAGTTCCAAAACTATTAATGAAATACTTGCAAGAATACTCCAACATCAAACATGGCCTGAAATTACATGGCTACTTTTACTAGCAGAACAACAACTGCATAAATCAGGTGTGGACAGATGATGAGCATCTCTGTAATCTTTTCATAATAAAAGTAACATAAAATCTTAAATTATCTGTATAGTCTAGTAGAATAATCCTGCAGTGACCAGGGAACATGAAGTGAAAGCTGCTGATTTTATTCTGTATTCTCTCACTAAATGACCTGCTGTGATCAGCAACACAATGAGATAATCAGACCCGCAGCATCGGTCACAACTTGGTGAAACATTGAAGACTCTGCTGAATGAATATCTGTCAAATTGCGCTTTTCAGGTTACCGAAAGAACCATGATTTAATGAGCCATTCGCAGTTTCACTGTACTGTGTAGACTATTTGGGGTTAAAAAATCCTGTCATCTATTTTTACCAGTCAATTTTTAAAATGGTAACATATTCGATAGTATTTTTATTTATTTTAATTAACATTCAATCTAAACGAGCTCAACAGAGAACCCACATTGTGCTATCACACATCAAGTTGTTGAATCCGTGTAATTATTTTCCACAGACACAAAAATCAGTGATTGTGGCTTCAGGAACTAAATATAAACAATGAAATTAAACAATAGAACTCACAACTTCCTTGGTCCGCATGGACCTGAAATCTGCAGAGGTTATTGTCATGAAGTTTTGGACTTTTACCTGGAGCTGATAATCACTCACTGACATCTCTTGGGGGTTTGATGATGTTCTAGAGACTGAATCCGCGCTCCGCTGCCAAACTGGAGACTGGATTTAAATGCCACTTCAGTCAAAGCTTTAAAATCAGGGAACATTTCTCCAGTTAAAGTGATCGGAAGTCGGAAAGACTCCGAACGAGCTATTTCCTGACCTGCAGGCTATTGCTTCAGCGGGACAAAATGTGGGATCATGCGCCGCTTTGGCGCAGGTGCTTGGTACGCACCAGGCTCTTAGGAGCCACTCCAAAGCTTTTGTAACTCTTCAACGCGCTGTCAGCACATGGAGAGCTACATGACATGAGATAATGCTCAGATGCTCTCACTGAAACTTCTTTTTTAAATGATTGATTTATCTGCTCCTCTGCACTTAATGTCAAAACGATGGACAGCCATCAGATTTATCTGTCACCGTTCTAAAAAAAAAAAAAACTGTCAAATACAGAAAATATTCCATTAATGCGACCCCTAGCGCTGATGTGGATGTTTAAAAAAAAACACTGCTGTGCTTCTTTTAAATCAATCTCAGCAGTTAACTGTAGTCTGCTGCTCATCTGAAGATTTCAATCCAAAACCAAGCTGCTGTTTCTTTTATTCCCTACTGTTAGAGCATCCCAGGGAGGAGGACCCGCTGCGGTCGGTGAGGAGAAATGTATGGAATGAAGCTGCCTTTAGTGATTTGTTGATGTGGTTCACTTCTAAGGGCCACAACCACCATAAAGATGTGTACATGTTAATGCTAACAGGGCATTAACCTTATACAGTATCTCTTTTTGAATTATAGCCTGCGGATATTTTTCAAAATCTCAAGATATTGTCCAACAATAGGTGGCAATGTTCCACCTTTATGACCACATCTAACAGACATATTTGAGCTTATAGAACAAGTGTTGAGATAAATGACTTACTGGTTTCACATTGCTTGGTTCTAACTAAGAGCAGTGGCGCAGTAAGGGCAAAATTACAACTTTGGAGTTATATTAAAAAAAAGAGGCATACTACGCTTCAAGAAATGTGCAAAAAGCTGTAAAAATATTTACAGAATGTGAATGTGTATTTGTGCATTAAAAGATTTAAAAGCTTAAAATTAAAACTATTTGCAAGAAGTGAAAAAATAAAACTGTGCAAATAGAGATGTGCATAAACAGCAGAAGTGTTATTTGAAACGACAAAAATAGTGCAAAGAACAGCAGCGATGTACACATTTATTGAGTTTGTTGGGAGCAGTGATGGGTATAGAGTCTAACAGGTGCTGGGCGGAAGGATCTGCGATAACGCTCCTTTTTGCACCCGGGATGCAACAGTCTGTCATTGAAGTAGCTCTCCAGTTCAACAACAGCTTAATGCATGGACTGAGAGACATTGTCAACAGTGATGTTATCTTTGCCAGAGTCCTTCTGTCTCCCACCACCTGGACTGGGTCGAGGGGGTATCCTAGAACAGAGCTGGCCTTCCTGATGATCTTATCTAACAGCTTCCTCTCAGCTATAGATAAGCTGCTGCTCCAACATACTACACCATAGAAGATGGCTGATGCCACAGTAAAAAAAAAAAAAAAGGTGTTCAGGAGCGCCCCCTGCACTCCAAAAGACATCCGTCTCCTCAGCGGGTAGAGTCTGGTCTGACCCTTCTTGTAGAGACCATCAGTGTTGTGAGTCCAATCCAGTTTATTAATTAGATATACATATAAATTAATGCACTGCAGAGGACTGGAGCTTCATCTTATACGTTTTGTTAATAGCCAGTGTTAATAATGAGGCTAATGTTGCAGCTGCTGGCAGCACAGAATAGCTAATAGGAGAACAATATTTGTCTTAACACTTGTGATTTTTTTTATTGTGAAAGGAAGAGAGGGAGGTCTTGAGAGAAAACAGAAATGTTACATCTGCTCATATTTTCAGCCAGCTGATGTGATGCAGCTTTGTTCCTGTGTTGGGACATAGACATAGCAAACAATTCTGTGTTTTATTACCATTTTGATGGAGTACAAGACCGTCCTGCTTGTTTAGTTAAACAGAAAGCAAATGTTTACAGGAAGTGAACGGAACTGGTTGTAGTCTGCACACAGAAAATTGATTACGGTTTTTGTTTAGACTTCCAAGTCATTTGTTTACACTATTCTCAGACATATTGAAGCTAAATCCATGAAACGGTTGTTTTCTTAATTGTGCAGAAATATGCATAGGCAGCTTTTCACCAGGTTACTGAAAGTTTGATGCATCTGTTTGCATTTTTTCTCAAGTCTAATCATTGTGCAATTTTTGCATAAGCTTGTTTTTTCTTTTCCCTTGAATTCTTGCCCATTTTGTGATAATATAACCACAAATTTGAGTGGAATTTTATGTGATAGACTACATACAGTTGAAACCAGAAGTTTACATACACCAAACGACAGACACCATTTTTTTCTATCACTGTCTGAAGTTAAATCAGACCAAACTTGGCTTGTTTTAGGTAAGTTAGAATTACCTAAATTATTTCTACTTGCTAAAAGCCACAATAATGAGTGCGAACATGTCATATTTGTTTAATATCTTCAAAATCAGAAGTTTACATACATTTCCTGCACTTTAGTTTCATCAGACCACAGGACATGTCTTTGTCTTTTTTTTTGGAGTAATAGCTTCGTCCTCGCTGAGTGGCTTTTCAGCCCACGTCAGTACAGGACACGTTTTACTGTGGATAATTACACAGTCTTACCAGCTTGGTGTGCCTCCAATTAACTCAAATATGTCTTTTAACCTATCAGAAGTCTCCAAAGCCATTACATCATCATCTGGGCTTTCACTCATTGTTTAGAGCAGGGATCTCCTACTCCAGTCCCCGAGACCTTGTCCTGCAGCTTTTAGATGCATCCCTTTTCCAACACACCTGGATCAAATGACTAAATCGTTACCACACCTCTAACAAACATGATTGCATGCTAAAGAGTTAATTGAATCATTTGATTCAGCTGTGTTGGAGCAGGGATATATGCTCGACGACTGGAGTTGGAAATCCCTGGTTATAAGAGATAGTGATCATTCTGTATGTAAACTTCTGATTTTGAAGACATCAACAAATCTTTGACATATTCTGTCTTTCATTGTTGGATTTAGCAAATATAAATAATTTATGTATTTCTAACTGGCCTAAAAGAAGAGAAGTTAACTTCATACAGTGAGGCGGGAAAAAGTGTATTTTTTTTATTATTATTTTTTGTTCGGCATATGTAAATTTCTGGTTTCAACTGAACTGGTATACCACTTTATATACATACTGTGAATATTAGTTCTTATTCATTCTTTTTGCTTCAAAAAACTATTGCCAATAATTAACCTAAATTATGGAACTTATCAATCATTTTTAAAAGCTGTAATCACTTTATACCACATATTTCCCTTTGCAACTTACTTTTGGAAGATATTGTGTATTTCGTGTTTTTCCAATCATAATAATCGAGGGTTCTCATGACAAAAAAAAATACAATTAAAGAATATAAATAAATTAACTGTAAACCTATGTTTGGGTCTGAAGTAGCTGAAAAGATTTGATGATTTGAAAGTGGGGAAAAATCAGAAATTTAATATTTTTATAAAACTTCTGAGAGGGGTATAAGGGACAGGAAGTGTTATTCTCAGTAATCTTTACATTGCATTTGTATTCACCCCTTTTCCCATGAAAGCTCAAAACAAAATCCAACCTTTAGTCTTAAGAAGTCCGCTAATTAAAAAATAAATAGAAGCCCAGCTGTATAATACTCCAATTGAACCAACACTTTCAGTAAAGCTCTGAACATTTGCTCCTGGCTCTGCCTGATATTGTGTAATATTATTATAATTACTAGCCTTTTACATCGGTGAATGATTGTGAGTCAGAGTGGTAAAAACATATACTACACCCAGATTAATCCACAGATAAAAGTATAACTGTTTGAGGTGAGCAGACTGCAGTTTTGTTCTCGTGTGAACTGCAGAGATGCCAACTGGAAGCATTGCTTCACTTCACCTGCCAGTCAGGATTTAACTGAAAATCTGTCAGAACTTGAATATAAATTGAGAATCCGTTAGAAAGTGGCGGGAGTTTTTGCTTTCACTTCTATGTGCTTTTGTGTTTACATTTTGGCAAATATGTTCAATGTGTTGCAGGCTTCTGGTGATGCGCATGCACAACCTTCATGGAACAGAAAAGGAAAACCAAGAGGAGGAAAGCAGCGATGAGGAAAGCGATGAAGACGAGGAGGAAGAGGACAAGAAGCCGCAGCTGGAGCTGGCCATGATGCCTCACTATGGAGGGATAAACAGAGTTAGAGTAGGTCTTTCTGATTTTTATACAAATAAATCATAACTGGGGCACAAATTTTCTTTAATGGCTAATTCGTCTCTCGATTTTTCCAGGTGACACAGTGTGGTGAGCTCTCATTGGCTGCGGTGTGGTCAGACAAGGGACAGGTAGAGATATTTGACCTTCGACCTCAGTTGGAGGCCGTCCACAGTTCCGCTGCCATGGCTACGTTTGTCCAGCAGCAGAAGGAAGCCACGCCACTGTTCAGTTTCTCAGGACACATGACTGAAGGCTTCGCAGTTGATTGGTCCCCTAAAGTCCCAGGTGAGTCTTGTTTTGCAAAAAAAAAGGCTTTCGGATCATGTCAACTTGATTGAAGGGTTGTTAGAAAGTACTAAACACTGTTTTCAATACAGTTCAGTAGAATAAGAATTTTATTTAAGCTGCTTCCATTGTTAGCGCAGTTGCTCCTACAGGAAAGGAACGACGCACTGCAATAGAAATGTATAAAAATGTAGTTTTTAATATTTTCTTGTATAAATGACAACAGCAAAACCCCCAGCCATGTCATAAGAGACCTAAAATACAGATGGGGGGAGAGCTGGTAAAATTGCATAAACATGAACTTTTTCACATTTTACATTTAAGAAAGTTCACCCCTTTTTTCTGTCTGGTGCAAAACGCTGTTGAGCTGGATGTCACGCTATGATCCTGTGCAGAAGGAAAACTGGTAACCAGATCCAAGCATGACTTCAGTGTGTAGAAAAATATTAATAGGAGGGAAAAGTAAAACAAAAAAAGGTGATCTTCGGTTAAGTTGGATGGTCACAGAGTTAAATATGGATGTCTCATGTCATGGAATTAAATTCATAGTGCAACAAGGGTATCGCTAAGCTGAAAACTTATAAATATGTCGAAGAACCCCGGGCTCTTTTTAAATTTGTTACTTTAAAACGAAACAGAACTGTGGATCTTTCGCAGAGAAACTTAGAATAACCTAATAATGTAAATATAAAGTCAGGATTCAAAGACTGAAGGGAAATTAGTATCTGCATACATACCAAATGTAATGTCAATAAATGTTGCTGTCAGCCCTACTTGATGATCATCACGGTGTGCTCAATAAGTACAGGACTTTGCAAAGGCATTCACATTTTTTTAAATAAATGTCTTGCTAGAGCCACAAATTCATTGTGTTTTATCGGGACTATATCATAGGTCAACACAAAATAGCTAACACATGGATTCAACAAAGACTTGCTACTCTTTCCATAAAGGGGAGATCTGAGGAGTGCAGGACTGATAGTTGTCATGTTCACTGATTCTTCCACCTGAGCTGTGGATCTCTGCAGCTCCTGCAGAGTTACCATGGACCAGTTAGCTGTTCTCTGATTAATGCTCACCTTGCTACTTTCCAATGATGGATCAAATGCCTCTGAGATGCTCAACACTTAAGATGGTTGTTTTTGTAACACCTGCTTTAAACTCCTTCACAGCATCCTCTCAGTCTCCTGCCCTCCTTGGTCTACATGATGCTGCTTGTTCTTCAATGTTTTCTAACAAACTTCTGAGGCCAGAAACAGAAAAAGCTGGATCTTTTTTGTCCACGCACACTTTTCAGGCCTCATCTGCTTTTCCTTACACTAATTAATTATGCTCTGTTGATTAAATTATATCCCAATCAAATATATTGACATTTGTGGATCTTTTAGAGTGAATTTCCAAATTGAGCTTTTGTGCAGCTCCTGATTGACATAATATTTACCAAATCTAAATTAGAATATTTTTTAAATATATATTTTAATGTGATTTCAGTGGGAGTTTCTCTTTTTGGATTCTTATATCCCTGCAATTGGATTTTTAAGGGTGTCTTTGCATCACTTGCAACACGTGATAACAATGAGACATTGACTAATGTTCTAACCTTCAGATAAAACTCAAGAAGTGTATCTTGGACGCCCTTGGAAACTAAATCTCAGCTGGTTGTAGTTTGAACAGCCTAAATGATAATGAAATAATAAATCAGTTTGATAACCTTCTATAAAGGAGATATATAATTAAAGTGAAATGTGCTTGTTTTCGTTCTTTTCTCTCTATATTTGGTATCTTATCAATTAAATGTTTAATCAATGGAATAGGATCAAAAATAAATCCTATTTAGCAAAGTGGGCAGCAGTATTGTTTGTTAAATGGTTACAAATGTTCAAATAGGCTCCCAGCACCAACTGAAAGTTTAGACAGGTTCAAAAATTTTAACTAAATTAGCTGGTTTGTAATTTTTGTTTGGTGTTTGTTGCACATTTTCAATCTCTTTAATTAAATATTCAAACTTTCAGGATATTTTTCATTATAATGACCAAATATGCAACAAGATGGAGGAAATGTATTGTAAAGCTTAATATTTATATCTGGTGCGTCATACCTTTTTAAAATAATGAAATAAAAACATAAAGGCTAGATTTCTGATGGATTCGCTGCATTTTCATTGCCAGGTCGTCTCGTCAGTGGCGACTGCAGGAAGAACATCCATGTTTGGGAGCCTCGAGAGGGTGGAGCCTCGTGGCAGATTGACCAGAGACCGTTCAGCTCCCACAGCAAGTCAGTGGAGGATCTGCAGTGGTCTCCCACTGAAGCCACAGTATGTACAGAAATCATGACTCTGTGGGTCACACTCACAGGGGTGGATGTTTCTTGTGCTCATCACCTTTTTCTCTTCCTCCTCCTCCTCCTCAGTCAAGCTGAGCGAAAGCTTTAGTTTGTGACGAGTGTCTTACATGAAAGCTTCGATTTGACATGTGTTAATGAATCACAGTGAGCTCACCAGCTGCTCTGTGCTCCGCAGGTGTCTGGTTATGGGAAAAACAAAAAAAACAGGGTGTGTCGAGTGAAATCATCTGTGTCGAGTGTATGAAAGTGTTTATTGTAAACGAACACCTGGTAAGGCTGCAACTGTGGCACAACACAAGATTGCAGCAAAAATCAAAACAGTCCCCATCTTGTTTGAGGAATGGGAGCGAGCAGCTTCCACATTAAGGCTGGCTTTAGCCTTTTTCCAAAAAGAAGAACAAAAAATCATTTCTTTGTTTCAGACCTGGTTTACGTTGGTTGTGATTCTCTGTTGAAGTATAGTTAAACAGTTTAAACATTTTGTTGTTTTTTTCCCCTTCAGGTTTTTGCATCTTGCTCTGTTGATCAGTCTATCCGTGTCTGGGATATCCGTGCCCCGCCCAACTCGATGCTCTCAGCTGATGAAGCTCATTCGTCGGACATCAACGTAATCAGCTGGAATAAGAGCGAGCCGTTCCTGCTTTCAGGAGGGGATGATGGGCTCCTGAAGGTGTGGGACCTGCGGCAGTTTAAGGTAGGAACTAACAGCAGTTTATCTAGAAAGGCCCCTGAATACAGGTCCTAAATAAAATAGAATATCATTGAAAAAGTTGTCTTTATTTCAGTAATTCAGTTTGAGAAGTAAAACTCATATATTCCACAGTCATTACACACAGGCCGGTATATTTCAAGTGTTTATTTCTGCACCTTCTGATGATTATTGCTTGCAGCTGATGAAATTCAAAGTTTTCAGGCAATTAGTACATAAAGTACGGGTAAATAAAAAAGGATTTTATACAGAAATGTTGACCTACTGAAAACTATGTCCATGCATTGTACAGTATATCCACTCAATACTTGCTTGGACCTTCTTTTACATGAATTACTGCATCAATGCGGCGTGGCATGGAAGCGATCTTCCTCTGGATAATACTCCATAGTTTCTCTACGGGGTTCAGATCAGGCCAGTTTACTGGTCATAGATCACAGTGATATCATGGTCATTAAAACATGTTCAAACCTTAAGCTTGATAAAACTCATCAGACCAACACCAGCAGATGGCATGGCACCAAAAATCATCACTAACTGTGGAAACTTCAAACCGGACTTCAAGCAACGTGGATTTTGTGCTTCTTCACTCTTCCTCCAAACTCTGGGATCTTGATTTCCAAATAATATAACTTATAATAATAATAATAATAACTTTAATCAGAAGAGATGATTTTGGACCATGGGGCAACAGTCCACTTGTTTTGGGTTTTTTTTTCTTCTTAGGTCCAGAATGAGGCCTCAAATGATTTCTACAGTTCAGGAGTGGCTTCACACAAGATATAAAACCGTTGTAGCCCATGCCCTGGATACATCTCAGTGGTGGCTCCTGAATGGGTTTGCTTCGCAATCCTCTCCAGGCTGCAGTTATCCCTGTTGCTTGTCCACCTTTTGTGTCACATTTTCTTTCTTCCATTAAACTCCCTATTAAAATGCAGCATTCTGTGAACAACCAGCTTCTTCACCAATGAACTCTTGTCAGTGTCCATCTGCAGAGCAACTGTCAAGTAAGCAGTTTGTAGACCATAAAATGCCCATTAAATAACATTAGTGTGTTGATTGTCCTTCTTTTTGTTATTTTATTCAATTCAAAAATACTTTATTTATCCCAGAAGGAAATTAAGTGTTGGTATAGCTCATATAATTCTTTAAGGAGTTGTTATATAGATGATGATGATGGCTGTGGGCAGGAAGGATTTCCTGTAGAGGTCTGTATTGCAGCGAAACTGAAGAAGCCTCCGACTGAAGACGTTCTGTTGTTGTATGACTGTCTCATGAAGAGGATGCTCAGGGTTGTCCATAATTTCTTTGATTTTATGAAGAATCCTTCTTTGCATTATCATCTCCAGTGGTTCCACAGTCGTCCCCAGAACAGAACCAGCCTTCTTTATCAGGTTGTTGAGCCTGTTTAAATCCCTGGCTCTGATGCTGCTACCCCAACAGATGACGGCTGAAGAGATTACAATCTCCACAACAGACTTGTATTGGTTGCAATATTCAATTTCAGATCAATTTTGGGTTTTTTACTAGCTGTGAGTCATGATCATCAAAATTAACAGAAACAACCATTGATCTAAATGACCCTGAAATAAATCAACTTTTAATTTATTCTAATTTATTCACGTCCCTGTATATGTAAGATAACTCCCACGGAGACTTTAAATGCCTGTCATTGCACCATGAAAAACAGTGTTTATAGGTTTGTGTTACAACATCCGATTGTTTGCAGCCCTGTTATTTACCCAGCTTCATCTAACCACAGACCTTTGTTCCAACTTATGGTTGTTGCACAATAGTACAACAATAATTAAGCTGGTTATTACCTCCCTCCTTTTAATCCATGTGGAAGCGCACAAAGCTTTAGTTCCAAATGTTGAGCAGGATCAAATAATGTTGCCACAAAAACAAGGTTAACACACACATAGGGCCAATTGTGAAAGTATAAAATGGTCGTCGTACCTTAACCGCCCTCTTTAACCTGCAGACGGGTCGTCCCGTGGCCAACTTCAAGCAGCACTGCGGCCCCGTCACGTCCGTGGAGTGGAGCCCCATGGACTCCAGCGTGTTCGCTGCCTCCGGGGCGGATGACGTAGTCAGCCAGTGGGACCTCTCCGTGGAGTCGTGTGACGTGGGCGCCAGGGTGGCGGCGGTAAAGGACCTGCCCCCACAGCTGCTGTTCCTGCACCAGGGTCAGTCGGAGATCAAGGAGATCCACTGGCACCCGCAGATGCCGGGCGTGATGATCTCCACGGCCCTGTCAGGGTTCAATGTGTTCAGGACTATATCTGTGTAGAGTGTGTGAATGTGCGTATGTGTTTGGCATTTAGTCGTAAGCATATGTGAATGGAGCTTGTAATAATGTACATAACCTGGCTATGTAAGTAATAACTCTACTTTCTGACTGATTTATTGGCTGAAAAAGGTGCAACAATAATTTTCTGTATGTTTTACAGATGTGTGAAATATTTTAGGCATTTCCTGTTGCAGGATTACAATAAACTGTTTAAATACTGACCTAAGATGCTTTGTTTTTCTGTGTTTTACTTCTAAAAGAAAGTAATCAGTTTCATGCAGAACATTTTTAGTACAATAGGATGAGAAGAAATTGGCAACATAATGGATCGATATATTCCATCAGTAAAAGTTTTATCAGGATTTGGGTGGAAAGACCAACACAGAATAGTGCAAAGCTGTGAACGTTAAGAGAAGAAAAAAAATTACAAATGAAAATTCTTTAAAGTGTGCTGTGCACACATACGTAAACACTAGTATTCTGCCCCCATGAGTCAAGACTTGTATAACTGTATAACCACTTTTCTCTGTAATTACAGCTGTTCTGATTGGCTGCTTTACCTGTTTTCCACATAGAATAAATCTTTCCTCATTCTTCTTTGCAAATCTAAACCCTTCCACTGTAGCTCTGACTATTTAAAGTCGTTATTCTACTAGAAGATGAACGTCCCCCACCCCCCCAGTTTCAAGTCAGTGGCAGGTCTAACAGGAATACTTCATATTTAATTTTCTATATCTATAAACTGATCAGTTGAAGAAATGTATCTCCATATCATAATGCTGCCACCAACATGTTTCACAGATGGCGCAGTGTGTTTAAAGTGCAGTGTTAGTTTTTCTTTTAGTTTATAGTTGAACTTTAAGAACCTTCCACGTTTGCTGAGTTCCCTACAGGCTTTTGTGGCAAACAGGATCTAACGTTTTCTTTCAGTAATGGCTTTCTGCTTGCCACTCTTCCATAAAGATCAGATTTGCACAGTACACCACTAATAGTGTTCCTGCTAACAGAAGGATCAACAACCTTTTACAAATCCAGGGAGCCATTTTTGCCCTAGCTCTAAATAAAATTTGCCTAGAGGCACTGAATCAGCATGAACCGGCAGTTTGATAAATCCTTGAACTTGTGCAAAGGAAAGCGGGTTAATGTTTTTCCCTGAACGGAACATTCTACATCAGTGGAAAACTGAAAAAAAAAAAACTTTTTTGGCCTACTGAATGAATAAATCACATCATCTGTGTCATTCTGGAAGCTTTGTGCAGATAAGACAAACTTGCAATGGCTCCAGGGACTTAGGTTGCAGAGCCCTGTGTTAACGGATTCTCCAACCTGAGCTGTGGATCTCTGCTGCTCATCCACAGTTACCACTGATTTGTAGTTTTACAGCTGTGCCAGGCTATTTCCATTTTGAATGATGATTGAACAGAGCTCTGTGAGGTGTTCAAAGCTGTGGATGCTGTTTTTTTAACCTAACCCTGCTTTAAACTTCTCCACATTTTTCTCCCTGACTTGTCTGCTGTGTTCCTTGGTCTTACTTAAGCTGTTTGTTCTGTTAACAGAACAGCCGGATTTATGCTGAGCTTAAATTAGACACAGATGAAGTGTTTGATAACTTCCGAGGTGGTTCAATGCACTAATTTTATTTAGATATGTCAGAATAAATGCAAATGAATGCTTAACAGTTCTTTTTTTAAATTCATTTAGAAAACCATGCATGATCTTCTTTCCACTTCCCATGCACTACTGTGTTGGTCTGTCAAATAAAATACGCTGAAGTTTGTGGTTGCGATGTGACAAAATGAGGAAAAATAGTATGAATACTTTTGTAAGGCGCTTAACTTCTAAAAGAAAAACAAGTATAATTTAAAAGAAGTAAATTGTAGTGCAATGGGATGTGCAGAAATGGCTAATTGATTTGCAACATTGGACTTCATCTTTAATTGAAGGTAACACTTCACAAGCCTTGGGTGCAAGTTTTTCTTTCTTTGTGGCAGGAAAGCTGGTATGTAACCACCCCAGTCAAAGGGCCTAATTAAAATAGTAGACGGCTAATAAAATGTAGAGTGGTTTGAGCACAAATCCCAGACCCTCATATTACCCAAGCCTTGCATCAGACAGGCAGTCAGAGCTGGTGCCAATAATAGCTTTGTTTTTTACTGTAATGTTTATTAAACCACAGGGTAACATTTGAGGTTTTAACCAGCATTTTCAGCAGAAAGGTAAAATGGTCTCTCCCTTTTACAGCATTTTGCAACAAGTATTGAGGCCAACAAGCAAAAAGTACAAAAATACACAGATTGTCCTGATTTATGAGTGACCTCTAAATCCCATGATTGTCTTCATCTACTGAAAAAAAATAAAATACCATCGCTACAGCCCAAAGGACAGCCTTGGGAAGTTAAAAATAAAACCATCTCCAATGTGGTTTTGGTCGGAACCAGAAATCCTCACATTGCCAGATATGGAATGTGACAAATTCACAGCAACTCATTATCAACAACACCTCTGTGTTCTATAATGCTAAAGGCAATGAGGGTGTTCTAAACAAGCAACGCAGGACAAATAAGATGTCGATATAGCACAGTATGGAGTACAATAAGGCAAAGGATACAAGTCCCTTTCAGGCACATATAGGTAAAGGCCCGTAAACACAGACTATAAATCTGATATAAAAGAGTAGATTTAATCATACGAACTTGATCCATTTATCATGAATCAAACTTTCCACAGAGCGGATCAAAGTGCTACAAACTTTTTGCTGTTTGAGTGAGCAAACGATGCAAAGTCTTGTTACCGTTGTTTATAAAAAATAAAACCTTATTTTCCAGTTGAGCAACACGTTAACTGTACACCTTTGTTGATTTATTTTAGCTTTACATTCAGATTGTTTCTGTCTATGCCTCCCATTCAGTTGTAAAGTGGTGAGTTAGGCAAAATACTGGATATACAGTTGAAAGCAGATGTATTTACATACGCTGGATAAAAAGAAAAACTTTTCCCCCCTCATTATCTGACATTAAACCTAATTTTCCCCACCTTTTCAGCTCTGCCCACTAATTGTCTACAGGAATAAGATCATGGCTTTGTGATGGACACTCATAAGCGTTGACTTTCTTGTCCATCAGCCCCTTTTTACTAATTTCAATTTTATAAAGTGCATCAATCCGTCCTCTAGCATAACACTCTAACAGCATCATACTGCCACCTCCGTACTTCCGGCTTGCAAGCTTCTCCCTTCATTTGACAAATGTAACAATGATTCCCTTATGGAAAAGTCACATGGGTTGAACATGTTCTTCACATGGGATCACATGTTATCCCATGTGGTTTTTCACATGTAATCACATAGGCTTCACCTGGTCTTCACATGTAATTTCACATGGGTTTCACACATTTTTTCCACATGTAGGTTTTATGTGGAAAATAAGATGTTTCACATGTGGTTTACATGTTATCCAATGGGCTACACATGTGAATGTCCATGGGTTTCACAGTTTATTACCAGGAAAATGTTCCAGATTCATACGGGAAATGTGGGCAAAACACAGGTGATCACATGTTTTTCACATGTGGATTTCACAAGTCAGAGACTTTTCACATGTGATCACATATAATTTTTCCCATGTGAAAACATGTGTTTTTTCCATAAGGGTTATCAAGGCCTTCAATTTTAGTTTCATAAGACCGCAGGACATTTCTCTAAAGATTGAGGTCTTTATCCCTGAGGGTTTTTGCAAACTATAATCTAGGTCTTAATGTTGCTCTTTTTTTTGGCTTCTTCCTTACTGAGTGGCTTTTCAGCCTTGTTGTTGCAGGACTACTTTAATTGTGAATAATAATTACTCTTTTACCAGCTTCAGCCAAAATCTCTACGTGGTCTCATCTTTGAATTTCATTAATAAGTCATTAAATACAACAAATTGGTCCTAAAAGTAATAATAAGAGGATCATTACAAAACTCCGCTTATCGACTGAGTTAACTAAGATTCCCTTCAGAGTATAAAAAAAAACTCACTTCAAAGTGTTTTCTCTTTTCCTGTCTCAACCAATTTTTAAAAAACTGGAAACGTTTTAGTTAGATTTATTGTCAGATGATGAGTGTATGTAAATATCTGGTATCAACTGTGTTTTCAAATTGTTCACATGAGAACTGAATACCTGTCCCCTATAGACCAATTTCATCATCAGACTCGTCTTCAAATGAGTAGCCTCGTCCTTCTTCCTCCTCCTCATCCTCCTCTGAATCAGTCTCTGAGTGGCCGCTCTCTGACCTCCTCCTGTCCAGCTCAGCGACTTCGTCGGACCCTGAGCTGTGTGATGAAGCAGGACTGGGTGGCAAATCTGCTTTGCGGCTGGCCAGCTCTGGTTCTCCCGCCGGACTCTTCCTCCTGCCGCTGTTGTCTCTCACTGGGCTATGGCACCCCAGCTGATCATCATCTTCCTCGTCGTCGTGGAGGTCAAAGGTTTGACCCTCCTCCTCTTCAGATGCCTGGCGAATGATCTCCTCTCGCTTGTCGCTGAACCTCACCTTTGGTTTTAAGCCTCTGGACTTCAATCCGTTCTCGTCTGGTATCCTGATGTCTCCATCCAAGCCGTTTCCATTCATGGACATCTCCGTGTTCCCCCTGACCTGCTTCATTTCCACCACTGATGTGTCACTCTTTGTGCTGAGCACGGCCTCCCCGTTGGAGCCCAGCGACAAGCTGTCCATCACTCCTAAAACGTCCCCAAGAATAGACGGACCCAGATCCAGGTCCAGGTCCAGGTCCATGTCCAGGTCCATGTCCATGGTCAAGGAAGATACCGACTCCGAATGCTGAAGCTGTGGGCTCTCTGGAGCATCCTTACGCAGGTCGCTGTGGTTCACCGCCACCTCTGGGTCTGCAGCCGGCAAGATCCCAGAACCTCCCAGCTCGGAAGTGGTGGGACTGGGGCCTGCGGTGCACAGAAAGGAGGTGTCTCCAAAGGCGTCGCCTCCCCTGCCGATGTGCATGGTGTGGCGAAAGTCTCCAAGGGGGGCTGAGATCATGGTGGGGTCCAGACGGTGGGCCCGGGATGATTTGTGGAGTGGCATGGCTTGTGAGGGGAAGAAAAAAAAAACTGTGGGTGGAAAAGAAAAACATAAGGGGAAGGAAGAGCAAGCTGAATGAGACATAACACACATACACCTCCTGATAACACGGGGCAGAGTTGTGTAATTCAGTATGGGAAACCAATGAGCCTTTTGGCACTGGTCCGGCTGTGAAGGCCATGCTGAGACTTGCACTTGAAGCACACTGTGCAGCGTTAGCACATACTTTTCTCTGCCCTCAGGGCTGCTTGAAGACAAAAACAAGACCGTAACCTTCTCCACAAAATAAATCCAGCATCCAAATCTTTTCCAGCCGGGGAAAAAAACACGGAGGTAAACTTTTAAAACAGTTTCACTAATAGTTAATACGGTACGTGGTAACTTTATTGCCTTATATCTTCCTTATAATTGATCATCTAAAAATAATTTACGGGTATTATGAAGTAAAGCAGGAGTGGGACTGAGTGAGTTAATATAGCAAGAAAGGGGGCTTTAAGGCCCAGCCCTCTGCTACTTTTTTTTAGTTTAACCTCCAAAAACATCTTTAAATTTCGTTAATAAGTCATTAAATACATCAAATTGGTCCTAAAAGTAATAAGAGACGCGTTTGGATCAATACAAAACTCAGTTTATCGACTGAGTTAACTAAGATTCCCTTCAGAGTATTCAAAAGAACTCACTTCAAAGTGTTTGTTTTTCTCTTTTCCTGGTTCCCGCTGGAGTATCCACCTTTTTCATTTGTCTTTTCGCTTTCCTCTCCTCCTTCCCAGCTTTTCCCTCGCTCTTTTCTCGCCGTCGTTTGCCTGTGTGAGTTTTTCTTTTTCTTTTTTCCTCCTTTCCAAAGGGATGGGCATGGACCGAGGAAGTGACGCGACGGGATTTTTTCTTTCTCGCTGGTGAGAGCAAAGAGCCGCAGCTGGATCAAATTGGGTTTTTCGAACCGTCAGAAGGCACCCAAACGCATCACAGCGTCGTTAACTCGTAATACTTTTATTTTGGTCAGGCTCGGTTTTCTACGGAAGAGGAGAGCTGCCACCTTGGTGAAATAAAAATAGAGCTATATCACGTCATAACGTGAAAACTTTATTGTTCTAACAATATAACTTTTTTTGTTTTTACAATATTATGTCACGTTCTTACAATATAATTTCCCCGTTTTAACAATATACATGTTTATCACGTTATAACAACAAAAGTTTCACGTTCTTACGATGAAAATATTATAAGTGATGATATATTGTACAGACATGAAAAGTATGTTGTTCGACCAATATATCTTGTTCAAACACGAAAAGTTTATTGTTTGAACAATAAAGTGTTATTAATTCTTTGAACATAATAATTTTAAAACATAAAGTTGATGACGGTGCAGATTAGCGACTGAGGAAAAACTCGTCTACCAGAACTGATAAAGTATATTTTATGCTTGGAACGAAGCATGGAGAGATTTTGCTGTTATTGCACAGCAATATTGAAATAACTAAGCATGCGCACAGAGAAGGAAACTAAAACATGTTTGTTGCCATGCTGCTCCCAGGTCATAGCCGCCAGTTCTCAAAAGTGAGGGCTCTCCAAATCAGCCTGATTTGGGTTTCTGAACGCAGCACGTTTTATGTTCTTTCAATAAAACATATTGTTCTAACAATATCTTCTTTTGAAGTTTGTAGAATATATCATCAGATTCTTACAATTTAATATTTTTACGGTAAGAACATGAAAGGTTTTTGTTATAACATGATAAATATGTATATTGTTATAAGGTGAAAATTGTATTGTAAGAATGTGATAGTATATTATACAAACAAAAAAGTTATATTGTTAGAACAATAAAGTTATCTATATCTCTATTTTTATTTCACCTGATTGGCAGCTCTTTGCTTCCGTACTTAGCGGCATCACATTTGACCAGCTTGTGTATTTTTTGAATGAATTTTCATTTTTCCCTTTTTCCCCAACCAAATATCTTAAACGAAATCTATTTCCCATCGTCGTTTTCTTCTTTCATCAACTCCCATTTAAAATGTGTCCTTTGTATACACTACCACTTCTATTTGATTTCTGTTTTTCATTGTTTTTATTCTCTTGTGTGGAAATTGCTTCAATTTTTCACCGTAACTTGATTTCCACAAGGTGAACTAATTTTTTTAAACTCCTACTCTAAATGTATTTATTTATTTATTTAATTTATTAAACAGGAAAAGATTAAAACAATTTTCAGCAGGTTCCTGTTCTGCAGATAACTCAGACAATCATAAATATCCAGACAAAACAGCCATGCAGGCACATACAGTATAAAGAGAAGCATCATGAGGGGAAGTTATGAAGGTAGTTTCTTTAGTGATTACAGGTGTCACTGTCCATTAAATGAAGAACAAATTTTCTTTTATCATGGTAAAGGCAAAAGTCCATTTGTGGCAGATCTAGTCACATGCTCAGACCTTGAGCTGCATTTTGGGACTAGAGTGGTAAAGCCAGCAGAGATGTGTCCATTTATTATTTGATAATAAAGTTTAATTCCATGACTTGTTATGTAGTTTGAAAAAGTCAAAGCATCTGATTGTAGTAGTACAGAGCAATGGTGAGTCCAGCGTGACAGTCTATTGTGAATCTTATTGGGCTCTATTGTAGAGTTTTTCAATTGGTTGAACAATTTCATTTGTAGTAAGTAACCAAACAAATCTACTCGTTTGTGTGTATTGGATGGGGGCGGATCTACTTTTTGACCATTTTAATGACAGCAGAAAAAGCAAAAATAGATCAGATAAAGCGTTTCTGCAAATTTCTGACTTTAATTACAAAAATGTAAACAATTTAATTTACAACAAGAGAGAGTTTTGCACCACCTAAAGTAGCATCAATGGGTTCTAATATAATACTTTTCATGTATGATGAGGACTGAAGCTTACAAAGGCATTCATTAATAAAATTAAAAGAAAAATATAGAGATATTCCTATGGCAATCTTTAAAACAGCATGTCCAGCGGATACAGATGGAGGACAAAATGAAGGGACCTGCAGGAATAAAACAACAAACTATTGCATTGTTCCATAGTTGGCATTTCCCTGGTGACTTTTCATTTAATGAAAAGTGGCCCAGATATAAAAATAAACTTGAAAGAACAATAAAGTTGTAATATCCTTCAGTTATGTACGTTATTGTTATTCCACTGTGTTGTATTAACAAAAACCCAAGACCACATGTGTAGCATCACTTTTTATTGTTTTGTTATGTTAAAAACACAGACTTCAATGCATTTTATTTTGTGGAGTTTTTATTTTATGTGATAGAGTTTTGCACAGGTGTGGATAACTGTGAGGTAGAAAGAAAGGGATGGATAGTTTTCCAGATTTTTCACAAATAAAAATCTGAAAAGTGCTGTGTGCATTTGTATTCCACTCACTTTACTCTCAAACTCCAACATAAAATCTAGTCTAACAATTCCCTTTATAAGTTGACTAGTCCAAATCTAACTGTGTGTGATTCAACTCAGTATAAATCCAGCTGTTCTATGAAGGTCTCAAATGTTTGTTAAAGAACATTAATGAGCTCAAATGTTTGTTAAAGAACATTAATGTGCAAATAGCATTAAGAAGACAAAGACACACCACAGACAGAAAAAGATGTATAGAAGATAAAAGCAGGGTTATGGAAGAAAACAATAATCTAAGGTTTGAACATCTCAAAGAGCATGTTTCAATCCATCATTCAAAAATGAGAAAAGTGCGGCACATCTGCAAACCTACCAAGACCTGGACATCAAACAAAACCATGGGTCTAAAACCTCCAAAGAATCTTTTTTTCTTTATCATTGTTATACTTTCAAATATCATGTTGGATTTTAAAACAAAAAAAAACTTTTAACAAACATGTACTTTAATAAAACATCTCATATTTAGCAACCCAAAAAAGAAACATATAGTTTGCAGCGTACTGACCAAAAGGAAAGATTAAAGAGAAACGTTATACTTTTATAATTAGAGCCAATCTGTGGTAGAAATTCTTAGCAAATACAGCATGAAGAAATGCTAAAGTGCTAGAATTTTTCCTTTTTTTAAGCTTTATATTTGAAAATATTCATCAGGTCTTTAACACTTTGGGCCAAGGTTCTAAAGAGTCCCACATGGCTCCGAAACTGGAGGTTGCAAGGAGAACAGTGACTGTCGAAGCAGCCGGGAAGCTCTTGGTAACTCTGGAGGAGCTGGAGAGAACCATAGGTCAGGTGGGAGAATCTGTTGACAGGTCAAAAATTACTGAGACACACACGGCACAAATCTGATTGGAGTTTATAAAGGAGGGGAAGAAGGAAGCCATAGGAAGTCCTGTTTGCTGTTTCCAATAGACTATTGGGGACACAGCAAACATGTGGAAGATGCTCTGGTTAGATAAGACCAAAACTGAACTTTGACGTACAAGGCAATGTTTTGTGTGGATGAAAACTGCACATCTTACTGATCAAACCCTTTCGTTGTTAAACTTCAGCCGAGACATGAAAGTCAAAGTTGTTGGGACGATGATGGAGCTATAAGGACGACAATCCTGGAAGAAAACCTGTTAGAGGCAGCAGAAGACATGAAACTGGGGAGGAGGTTCAACTTTCAGTAGGACAATAATCTCTTAACATACAGCCAGAGCAACAGTGGAATGGATTGAATCAAAACTTATTCATGTGTTAGAATGGCCAAAATCCAAGTCCAGATCAAAACCCAATTGAGAGTGTGTTCACAAATGCTCTTCATTCAGTCTGACTTCTCCAAAAGACAAAAGTCTGAAGCACTAAACACCTCTTGATTTTTGCATGTATATATTTTTATTTTATTTACAAACAATTCTCACATTTCATAAAGAAGCATTTGATCAAAAGGTTAATTCATACTTTTTTGTTATCTAAGAAAGCATCAGAAACTGTATGTTGCTTAGATCAGCTAAATTAACCTGGGATGTGTGTGAATATGTGTTATATAAACCAAAACCTCCCAAAGATCACTACAGCCCAAAACTATTTGGGAGAAGAGGAACTCAGTGGGCCCTACTGATGTAGAGACTATGATTAGGCAACACAGGCTTGGCAAACACATTTAATTACACTGTGAAATATTACGAAGGGTTGAAGCTAAAATAGACTGCAATTATGTTGACATTTGTGGAACGCAGTCGATGAAGTCGACCCTTTAACACGGCCACACCTAGTTGACTACATCATATTTTTAAATGGTGGCTGACGCCTATATTTACAACATTAACCATGTCCTTTACCCAAAACGTTCACTAGTAAACCTCAGAGTTCTGAGAAGAAGATATAAAAGTGGGCCAACATTTTGAGATGTTTTTTTATCTATTGTCCCGTACTTTCGAGCTTCCTTCCATGGGTACAAAAAACAAAAATCCCTGGCATTCAGACAATGGTGCAGGGTGTTGAGTCACTGTTTGTTGGATCCTGTAACAAACGCTCAGCATTCTTGTGTGATTATGTAGCAGAGAAGACAATGTGAACCAGTAATTAATTCCCCTGGCACATGTTGTCAGTCACTGTGTGAAACAGGCAGGAAGTTACACGAAAGCTGCTCTGTAAAATCAGATGTTGTAGCTCTCACAGAGGGATGATGGTAATTATATATACATACTTACTTATTTACATACACATGTTCAAGACAGGACAACAAATGTAGAGGTTAATGATTTGATGGTAAGGATATTTTTTCTTGGGTTTGGCAGCAAATAAGAAAAGTATTTCGGCAACCACATTTGGCATTAACAGTTATAAATGACTTGAAGGTTTGGGGGGATTAGTGTGGGAGAGACTCTGGCAGGAAATGACTCCCCTCCCTGTGACATACACACATAAACACACATCCTGCAGCTGCACATACTCCACGGGAAGGCTATGAGGGAATAAAGCCCTGCAAAAGATCTACAGAGGTTCTAAAAAACTGCCTCTACCCATTGTTGTGCAAAAGTCTTGACTCATCCCACATCTCCTTAATATTTATATCCCAGTTTTTGAAGCAGGGCTGAATAGCAGTTCTTGGGCTTTTGACAGACATTTCAACAGACTTTATGTATATGTATGTGTGTATGTGTGTGTGTGTGTGTGTGTATATATATATATATATATATATATGGCACTGTTGCCTTTCAGCAAGAAGGTCCTGGGTTCGAATCCCGGCCTGGGGGTCTTTCTTCATGGACTTTGCATGTTCTCCCTGTGCATGCATGGGTTCTCTCCGGGTACTCTGGCTTCCTCCCACAGTCCAAAAACATGACTGTTAGGTGAATTGGTTTCTCTAAATTGCCCTTAGGTATGAGTGTGTGCGTGTGTGGTTGTTTCCCCTGTATGTCCCTGTGTTGCCCTGTGATGGACTGGCGACCAGTCCAGGGTGCACCCCCTGCCTCTCGCCCCTTGACCGCTGGAGAGAGGCAAAAACATGCAGGAATAATATGAAAACTCCAAACATAAAGGTAGATTTGAGCTTACTTTGTACTTAGTTACTTTGATTTTTTTCTTTTAGTTCATTCCTTTTTTAGGGTTAGGATTCAAATGTATTCTGTAAAGTACATTGTCTTGCTTGCTTGCTTGATTGATTGATTGATTGATTGATTGATTGATTGATTGATTGATTGATTGATTGATTGATTGATTGATTGATTGATGTCGCAACAGGACCTCGAAAAACTCATCCATGCATTTATCTTTAGTCAGATTGATTACTGCAACAGCGTCTTCACAGGTCTGCCTACAAAGTAAAATCAGACAGCTGCAGCTGATCCAGAACGCTGCTGCTCGTGTCCTCACTAGAACCAGGAAAGTAGAGCACATCCCCCCAGTTCTAAAGTCCTTACACTGGCTCCCTGTACCTCAGAGAATACACTTCAAAATACTTTTACTATTTTATAAATCATTGATTGACTTAGCATCAAAGTATGTTGAAGATCTACTGTTACTATGCCAACCCACCAGACCACTCAGGTCCTCTAATTCCAGTCTACTCAAGATCCCTACAATTAGAACCAAACATGGAGAAGCAGCTTTCAGTTTCTTTGCTCCTCTAATCTGGAACAAACTTCCAGAAAACTGCAAAGCTGCTGAAACACTGAGTTCTTCTAAATCACAACTAAAAACGTATCTGTTTAGAGCTGCCTTTGAGTAATGCTTTGATGTATCATGTTTTGTGTATGCTTCCTACTTTATTTTTGTTTCTACTTTATATGCTTTGACTGTGTTTTACTGCTATTTTTATTTTACCCCTTAATCATGTAAAGTATGGAGGACTACGGGGGTCACTAGAAAAGCAATACAGCATTTAGACGATGAGTGATTAATTGTGAATTTAAAATATAGATTGCTAAATATAATTTCAAATTCAACAATTAATCCATACCAAAAAAAAGACAAATTTGAAAAGCATTTTGTAATTACACATTTTAAATTGAAATACTAAAGAGGAATTGCAAATTGTATTTATTATTTGATTATTAAATACTGTGTTTTGAAAAAAAAATTCAAATCCTATTTCAAAATGGAGAATTAAATAACCCAATTAATAATTGAGATTGTAAATATTTTTCCTTTTCATACATTTAAAAAAGTTATTCCCTTTTCTACATTAGTTTTCTCTTTCCTTTAATTGTGTTATTTAATTCTCCATTTTGAAATAGGATTTGAAAGAAAAAGTCATATCACAGTATTTAATAATCAAATAATAAATACAATTAGCTATTTCTCTTTAGTATTTCAATTTAAAATGTGTAATTACAAAATGCTTTTCAAATGTGTCTTTTTTTTGTATGGATTAATTGTTGAATTTGAAATTATATTTAGCAATCTATATTTTTAATTCACAAGTAAGCACTCATTGTCAAAATGCTGTATTGCTTTTCCAATGACCCCCGTAGTCCTCCATAGTAAAGCAACTTGAATTACCTTGATGTTGAAAGTGTGCTATAAAAATAAAATTGCCTTACCTTGCCTTGGACTGCCTTGCTTATTAATCCTCAATAAATTGTTAAAAGGTAGCCATAGGTAAAGCCATTATTTTTGCTAAAACCGCCTAGTTTAAAACTTTAATTCACCTGTGTCAGTCCTCCAATATTTTATTTCAAATGGTTTATTAACTGTTTATTAGTCATTTAGAAGGGGAGACTTATTGAAGAGGATATCGTATTTATTTTATTTAATCATATAAACATGAGATTATGTCTAATTTGGAGCATCATGATAGGGTTAGATATATCTTTTGTGGCCATCAACAGTTTTATCCATCAGATCATTTTAAATTATGTTTACACCTGAGTGGTTACCATAAACCTATGGGCTTTATCAAACATCTACATAATTTCTGCTTTAAAACACTCTATGTCTACAAGAAACAATAGAGGTTAGAATGAGGCATAAACACAGTTAACAGTAAAAAACTGAACCCAACAAGTGCAGCCGTTACACTTGTAAGAAGTAGATGATGTTTCTTGTTCTGCATAATTTCCTGCGTGTTGCATTCACTAGTTTGTAGCATGGCTGTAAATAAAATAATAATAATAACAGGAGGAAATGACCTCTTCTTTAAATTAGAATTTTCCAGTGGTGGTAAATTTGTTGGATAGCAATACTTTGCAAGGTAAGGTTTTTTGTAAATAAATTTTGTCCACGAAGTTCATCATCTAGTTTGAGATCATAAAGACTTCACAGGGTGATTTTAATTCTACATCCATATTAGGGTAAAATCTGCCATTTGTTCATGTCTACAGTGTTTAATCTAATTGCAAACTTCAACAAACACCTTCTTGTAGGGATTTAAGAAAATATTGATACGGCGATATATCGCAAAATTTTATTTCCCAATATTGCATCGATATTCAAAAGCAAAATATATATATATATTTTTTTAGGTTTTGAATGGAACCATTAATGATGACAGTAATTTCTGTAGTAAAATTCAAAGTATGACTGGTAGTTTGTGGCTGTTTTAAAAATCACAATATATCATCTTACTCATCGTATCGTGATAAATCGTATCATCTCCCCTGTATCGCGATACATATCGTATCGCCAGATTTTTACCAATACACATCCCTACCTTCTTGTGTCTGTTCCAATGTGGTGTGATTCAGCATCCACTTTACAGTAATTAGATGAAATTACCTATATTTAGACTTTAGGGTATTGCTGTTTGTAAATAGGACATTTAAATCTCACACTGAGCGAGGTTTGCACCACAAAAATATCCAACACAGTGGTTTATCTGTTGACTGATTCGGTTATGTGTCATATACGCTACTTACTAATAAAAGTAAAACGAAACGTGGCTCATATTAAGACTGACAACAGGAAAGAGAAACACAGATATACAAATTTATTTTCTCGTTTTATTATAAGCTACTGTAAAACAAATGCTTTGTTTTCCTTTCCAACACTTCAATTTCAGGTGAGTGTCTGCCTGCGGCAGGGGCTTGTAGACTGTAAATAGGGCAGGACATATTTGTTTAAGTATGCCCTGCGTCCATCCGTCAAGGCACAACCACAGCGCTTTATTTTTGCTTTATAAGCAGACCAAGCAATGGATAACGCTTCAAGATAAATTTAAAGGCTAAGATTGTCTGGCTGACGGATAGGGAAGCAGAGAATTAAATGAGAAGTGTGTGTCGCAGCGCTGCCTGCAAGGTACTACGCTGGGGGAAATAAACAAGAGGAAGTCGTTGGTCTACTTGGCCATTTGATTCATCTGCCATTTTGTAGCTCTGTAGTCTGCGCAGACAGAGCGGTTTGACAGCGCAGAAGGAACAGATACACGAATGTCTTCTTGTTTTCTTTTAATTTACTCCTTGTGTCAGGGTGTATTAACGTGTATTTCCTTTGTTTAGGTAATGGTATTCGCGATCAACTGATTGTCCCCACTCTAATTTGCATTTCAGGTTGGATTTTTTTTTAGTCTTGTTTACCTTCTGAGGGATTTTAAAGGAGCTAAGGAAGGCTAACCACGTTAGCCTAGTTTTTCTGGTTAGCTCTGTGACGCTAGCGGCTAACTTGTAGTGAAATGGCGGCCAACACGGCTCAGGCAACCCCTACAACCAACTGGTAGGTAACACTCCTAAAACAAGGATGCTAATGTGGTTAAAGTAAATGTCCTTTGGTTGAACATACGGCGTGTATTTGGTTTGTTTGTCTTTATTTAATCACCGATGATGACATTAGCTGTGATGCCCCGCTGATAAGAACATCCCTGGTGTTACATGCAGGCCGTTGTTATGGCTAAAGGAAGGCTAACATCTTTAGCTGCTTTAATTCCGCTGAAATCTAACGTAAAAAAATGCATTTTAAATACACGTTGTATGTATGTGACCAAAGATCTAACATTACGCTCGGTTAATTGACTGTACACATCAATTTGAATATGCGGATGAACTTGAGCTTCGTCAGTGTTTAAAAAAAGAAAAGAAGAAAAGTTGGCTACATCTCGTTAAAAAAATTTAAAATAAAAACGCAAATTTATTTGCATAATTTGTAAGAGGTTGCATGTCTCTATAGAGATGTATGATAGTCTGGTCCAGGTGTGAAGAGTTTTTTAAAATATTGTAGTTTTTAGCTGGACCATATCTAATGTGGTTCAAATTAAAAAAAATACTGATTCTGTTGGACCCTAATCGGATATAGGTTTCACAAATCACAAACTAAATTTGAACTATTCTGCTGTTATTGTAAAATAATCTACACAAAGTTCAACGAGTTTTAAGTGTTGTGGCTTTAAAATTAGAGCAGAGAAATACATGTTTATGGTAGTGAAAAATGAGGTGGAACTGCCCTTTAGACGTTTCCCGAAATCGAAAGCTACATTAAAGCAATCTTAAACTTCCTGCCAAGCGAGTTGTAGTTTAAAAAACAACAACATCTTATTAAAACGTCGTTACAGCAAGTCACAAATTAAAAACAGTTATATATTTAAAAAAGCCCCCGTTGTGTTTACATTATTGTTTTGTTTTTAATGAAACAGCACTAAGGCATGTTGCTGAATGGATAAGGGGAAAAACACACAGATTAGATTTGGGGTGTGTCTTGAGATCTGAAGAGGAATCACATATTCAGTATCCTAAACACTAGCATTTGGTTCATAACATGCAGCTGCATTCTCACTGATAATAGCATACCTACAAGAACCTGCTGAAAGTTCGCTTATTTACGTTTGAAGCTAAAATAATTCTTGATAATTATTTACTTAACTTTGGAGCCAGTTTTTACAGCTTCATCATGAGCTATATTTTTTGACGTCTTGTGAATTTCCTTTAATTTCTTTCTTTGTTTTTTTTAGCTGTTTTATTTCTGTTATAAAATATTCATGTTGTATTTTTCTGCCTTTTTTTGTTCATGATTACTTTAAAAGCTATAAGAGGTTAATGCTCCACCTGAATGGAACCCATATTTTCATTTAAAATACAGGCGTCAAACTCCAGTCCTCGAGGGCTGGCATCCTGCACCTTTAAGATCCCATCTCAGCATCAACACAGCTGAATCACATGATTAAGTCATTAACGGGACTCTGTAGAACCTGAGTGCATGAGGACAGGGCCCAAAGTTGCAGGAAGCTGACCCTCGAGACCTGGAGTTTGACACCGCCGGATTTAAAACTACCCCCTCTAGTCCGGGGTGTTTGGGTAAACCTGATCTGTGGGGTAATTTATTGTATTATAAAGGAAGTTAGAGACTCTTTGACTGATGCAGTTTAACAGCAAAAATATCTGTCAACATGATCCCAAATATTTGTTTCTTCGTTGACTGCAGGTCCTATGGCGCAGCTGGAGATGGCCATGTTCATGAAAATCCAGAATGGGAGAAAGCAAGGCAAGCCCTTGCATCGATCAACAAGAATCAGACTTCTGCTAAAAATGCACAAGATAGCAGAAACACAGCAGAGGTTTGTGCTTTCACTGTTGCATTTTCAAGGCCAGATGTATTGATACTAATATTTTATTCTGGACCCAGAGAGTCAACTGTAGAGTAGTTGACTTGTAATCAGAGGGTTGTAGGTTCAATTCCAGCTTCTGCCTGTCACATGTCAATGTGCTCCTGTACAAGGCCCACCAATCAGCATATCGGTGTATGAAGCACGTTTATCAGTGTGAATGTGACTCCAGTATGACTGGAAAGGTGCTCTAAATGTTCAGTCCATTTACTGTATATGATTGCACTATTATTGTGTACTGTTTAGCTGTACAATTCAAGATGTTGGTGATTGGAGTTAATTTTTAAATACTTCTTTGGTCTATTTTGTTATAGATATCAAGCAACGGCCTGCACGATTAATCGTATTTTCATCGTCATCGCAATGTCAGCGTGTTCGATAAGCACATCGCAAAAGCTCCTCTGAAATGCCATAATTTTGTTTATATTTGCCATGCATTCACACCCATGCTGACATTAAAGAGACAGGAACTGTAAAACTTGAAATTGCAAACTTAAATACTTTATTATATATCGCAAGTCATATCGTCATCGCCATATTGAAGAGTGCCATCGCACATTTTGCTCATATCGTGCAGGCCTAAATAAATACAACTTATAATCAAATGGTCAAATGACAATGGGGAGATCAAACTTGCATCTGCCACTGTGCAGTTTAAGGCCTTTGCAACCTCAGGTTAAGAGTAAATCTATATTTACTGATCAGAGTTAAAAATAAGGACATTAACATGAATGTTTTAAGTAACCTGTTCAGTATTTAGCCTTTGGGTTTTAGAAAAGTTTCTTGTTTTTTTTTTTTTTTTTTTTAGTAGTTTGTTCTTTTCCCACTGAATGTCTGTGTTGGTTCTTGTCGTTACAACAGTTTTTTGTTTGTGTCTGTCATTTTAGGCAGGCCAGTTTCAGGCAGCAGTCAGTGACTCGGCTGCTATTCAGCAGCAGTACTATCCATGGTACCAGCAAGCTCAGCAACATTATCCTGGATACACGTATCCCTACAACTACTACTACCCCATGGGAGCTGTGAGTACAGAAGAAATAAATTGCTTGTAGATGTTGTTTGGCAGGCTTATTTTGTACCAACAAATTGGTGTATTCTATATTAGGTCATTATAATCTGAGTAATTGGAAGCCTTTTTTTCTATTCTTTTCAACATTCATTAAAGCAATCAATACAGTTCTTGAATTAAAAGTTAGGCCGCTGCCTGTTAAGCTCTTCCACCATTGTGGGGATGTTGTGGCTTACAGCTTCAACATTTAATCTGTGCTCTGACCAAGAAAGGGAAGGAACAGAATTGTCTGAAGACACGATGCGGATCAGTGAAAGGGGAAACTGACATGTGCATGGACACAATTGTGAATTTATTCTCCTCAGGGATGCATATCTTACAATGTTCTTTTGAATAAGCAGTGTCGGGCTGCACATAATTTGAAAAATATTCAACTGCGATATTTTTGCGATTGCATCACACTCTAAATATAATAACCCACCAATTGCAATGATCATATTTCACACCTTGATGTCATTTGTGTTTTGCAACTTTAGCTGAATCAATACATCTGATGTTGTTTAGTAAAAGCAGTAAAATAACTTTCAAAAATAAAAGTGAGGCTTAACATTGTTGTTTTCTCTCTGACAGTATGGAGCTGCATACCCAACAAATCAGTATGGTGTACCTCCAGGATCGTATCCGGGAACTCCAACTTCTAATGGACAGGTACATAATGCTTTTTGCTAGGAAGTAAAACTTTGAAATGCTTTTACTTTCAGATAATTTTAGTTGTGGTAGTGACTGTCCTGGATTCAACAAACACAAATACTGACCACCTGACAAGACATGATTACAGATTTATCAATTGAATTAAAAGACGAGTGAATTTCTGTTATCGCTTGATGTAATGTCATGTGAACGTTTTCCTGATTCTACCGTTTCCACAGCCTCCCCCCGTGCCTGGAATGGAAGACCAGAACCTAAACTACTCTCAACCACAGCCTCCCCCACCTGCTACTCCCCAGAGCCCAACCACCTCAGAGAACCCCCCTCCTCCCCCACCCCAAGCAATCCCCCCACCCCCCAATTCTCAGTATGCCCCATCTTCTTTGCAAAATTCCTACGGTACCAACAACAGCATGTCATACCCACCCAGTGACCCCAACCAAATGCAGGTGTACAATCACTCCCAGGGTAGACCAAGCTATGGCCAGAGTTTCCAGACCCCGAACGCCTACCAGCCTTCCCAGAATAATTCCCAGCAGCAACAGCTGCAGAGCCAGTACTCACCTGGGCTCAGTCGGGGAGACGCAAATAAAAGCCAAAAACAAGGACAGCAACTCTGGCACCGCATGAAACGTAAAGTATTTCTTTTCGCACCTCGCAGCTGCCTCATCATTAGTTCTTATATTTAAAACAGATAATTAAATGCATTTTTTTTCTGCCCTCACAGAGGCACCAGGCACAGCTCCTGTTAAATTTAATATTTCCAAGAGGCCTTATCAGGTTCCGTGTTCCCCAGTTTCCACTCAGGCTTTCCAGCAAGGTGAACAATCCACTGGGTTAAATCAGACGCCTTCCTCTCCAGCTACCGGCAGCACTGCTCCTGGAGCTGCCCAGACACGGTAAAACCTACTTTGTTTCCTTTTAGTTCCCTTTCTTTTCTTAATCAGTTGAACAGGTGGTAACCTTGGATTCCTTTCCAGACCCCAGGATTGGCCCCAAGCGATGAAAGAGTACGTGCAACGCTGCTTCACTGCCTGTGAAACGGAGGAAGACAAGGATCGCACAGAGAAAGTGTTAAAGGAAGTCCTCCAGGAGCGGCTGAAGGATGGCTCCGCCTACACAATCGACTGGACCTGTGAGCCGTTACCAGAGTGAGTTTAGATCTGTCTTCAAATGGGGATTGGTTTTACATTTATTTTGTCTTTTTGGTTTTGACCAGTCTTGTGAGATGAGTGTTTTCTTGAGAGGGTGTTGTTATGGCAAAAAATCAGTAAAGGGGCTGGATATTCTGTCCTGACTGATTCTGCGTTATAATATCAAATGGAAAATGTGGATTCAGGTCCACCTTTGCCTGCAGTCATGACAAACAAGAACATGACCCAAAGACAGGCAATCCGAAGCTTTCATCAGATGATGACAGAGCAGAAAACATCTCACCTGTAGTGCTCTCTGACAGAGTGTGCTATTTAACATGTGTAACCAATGGCCGCTGGCTGCTCTGCTTTTTGACTACGACCCTGGGGGCCGCCATTGCTGTAGTACCGCCATATAGCCGCTAGTCCCCCATTGGAATACATTGCACTTTAGACACGTTAAAAACAACTTTAATGCCTGGTGCCTATTTTTTTTTTTTACTGTCTACAGCTACATATTGCTCCTGTGATTACGCTGGGTTAAAAAAACCCAGAGGCACCAGGCTGGTTAACATAGGATACATTTTCTAAATCTTGCATAATTAATGAGGGCCGGACTTTGATTGACAGGTCGTTTACGTCGCTGCCTGGCCCATCGGCTAGGCTAACAGCTCGCTGCTCAGCTGCATGAAGCTAGCAGAGGCTATCTGGCTGTGGAGCTGAGCTCAACCTAACGCATTCTGTCTGAGTCTTTTCAGTTTGATATATTAGACTATTGAATAATGTTTGAGCCCAAGTAAAACATGTTTCTAATTACAAAATGTAAGTTTAATTTTTTTTTCCTTGTCTGTTTGAACACTAACATTTTACTGCTGATATGCAGTGTGCGATTTGTGAAAAAAGCAGAGGGGGGATTTTTCATTTTAATTTTATTACTTTTTATTCATGAAAATAACGACAGTTTGTGTACGCAGGCTGCAGGGCATCTTGCTCATACGTTTACCCTTTAAAAACTGACAGAAAATATGAAAAACAAAATTATTGTTGACACAAAAAATTAAGATAAGATCAAATATATTAAGATGATTAAAATTAAAGATAAGAATTCACTTGACTTATCCAGTCATAGCAGATGAGATTATTGTTTCCCCGTGGCATCAGCAGCACCCTGTCCACCCTCTCAGACCCACAACTCTCTCTGCATATTTTTCTGTGGTGGAAAAAAATCACCTTGGAACCCAGCCGGGGTCAGGTGCAGAAATGCTTTTCAGATGTAAAAATCCTTCTATACCCTCAGTTTATTAAACTGTGCGCACGGATTTGGGGTGCTGCATGAAAGTATAGATATTTGAGTCATTGTAGCCGGGACCATGTCCACGGTAATATTGATCAATTACAGTTTTGTCCCCACCACTTAAAAACCTGATGTTCTTTTTGTTATTTGTTTTTTAATCCACCAGCGCAATTTTCATATAGCCTATTCAGTATCCTCTTTAATGCAAGGTGTTCTAATTATGCTGCGCTACCAGCTCCACCCAGAGGCAAGACGGACACACACTGTGCGCTTTTTGGACCATTTCCACAAATCTTGCGATCAGTTTGTCTTAAAAGCCGTATAAAAACAAATATTGCATTTGTTGTGTATGGAGTTGAAACAAACCTGGTCACTAGTGAGATCTTAGTCGTATTATTTAAAAGTTAAAGGAATTTTACCCTTTTTTCAGTTTACAACTCTGAAAAGGTCCAGCACGATGCCCAAATCAGCGCACACATAAAACGTGTAAACTGAGGCCACATATGAACCTCAAAATTATTTCTGCATCTGACCCCTGCCGGGCTCCATGCAGAGATGAAGGGAAGATTGTTGAGTGTTTTTATCATTCTTTCTCTAGTCTGTCAAACGGATTCTGGGTTCATTGCGCAGAATCCCCTCTTGAACTCTGCTGTGGAGACAGAACGTGTAAACTGCAGCCATTATTTTATGAAGGTGTTCGCCGATGTTGTTTAATAGAAATTTTTAATTAACCTTACCTTACCTATTATCAATTCAGTATTATTTGTTCTGATAATGAAGCATATGTTTGCGGGAGAAACAGAAAGGCGTTCACAATCTTTAACAACTTTTATTTTCAAGAATAAAAAATAAATAAAAAATCATCAAAAAAGGTGAAAAACGTGCTCCTGACTTGATTCCCTCGGCTGTATCAGGATATTGTCGACCGTGGCCTTATTTGTATTCATTTCTGGGGAGTAGAATTTAAATCATTATTAAATTACAATTATTATCGTATTCATCCATTCATAGCAGCACACACGAGGCACTTTCATCCACACGCATTCAACACACATACAGTGCACGCACTTTTCATACAGGGAATTTAATACTTGACACATTGTTATACACTATTATTATACACTGTATATATACAGTCAATGTTACACACATGTAAACATATTGCAGATTAGACTAGGCTAATAAACATCCTCCATTCTGCTTTACATACATTTTGACAGCAATCTGTCTCGAGACTTTTTTTATCCAACTATCTTTGATATCACGTTGTGATAATTCAGTTTAAATTGCTGTATTTCGTTAGACTGTAATTATAGTAACACTACATTTTAATAATTATTTTAAATTATGAGTTCTTACCTTATGAAATTGGGGAGAAAGGAGAGCTGTCAGAGGCGCACAGATGGCTGCAGTAGAATGAAGCGGGAGCTCTATACATAGTCAATGAGTGGATTAGCCTTTAGCTTAGCTAGCCAGGTTTAGCATCAAAGCTAAAAGTGCGGGAGCAGAATGGGCGGGATTACGACAGAAATACACACCCCGTGAGGGCCAAGCAGGGCCGAGTCTGCAGCGAAGATCCCACCCTTATGCCCTTTTTAGGAACATGCTGCGTCAGAACCGGGGAGGAGGAGTTTGTAAATCCGCCATGATTTCCCCCATGAACGTGGTCATTTTGGTAAACGGGGAGGAGTGCGGAAACGCTGTTCATTATTTATACAGTCAATGTGTGTAACACATAAACATATGAAAAAAGCATCAACATCATTAAAATCTAGATGCTGGACTCTTGTTCTCCGTAGATTGAAGGCCAAGCAGTCTCGTTGGGAAGCTGTTCCATCCCAGAGAACATCAGATAGTTCCATGATCCGCGGAGGAAGTACGGTGGGGGCTGTTTCCAGGGGCAGAGGGATTGGCCACAGGCTGGGAAACTACAGGAACATTTTTTCCCAAAGGAGCCCATCGTCCAGTTCCTCGCGATCCTCCTCCCGCTCACCGTCTCCCTCACACGGCCGACGCAGAGATCGAAGCAACCAAAGACACAGACGCAGGTGAGACTTTTCCTCCTTTCCTTGGAATACTTGAAGTGTCCTGTACGCAAAGTGCTAAAATGTCTCACGTCGCCCTTCTCAGTGATTCTGGCTCCCAGTCAGACAGCAGCATCTCCAGTGACCTGCAGCTTCAGCTGTCGAGACGAGGACAGAAAGGAAGACGTGGTCGTGGCAACGACAGGGAGAGAGGACGTGGAGAGAGAGGCCGCGGAAGAGGAGGAAAGTCCAACAGAGGCAGACGGTAAGTTAAACATAAAAAATAAAAAAAATGTATCAGTCGTTTTTATAAGGTGATGCACGGATAAGACGTGTGCAGCCCTGTTGATTTGCTGGAACCAATTTTCTCTTTAAGAGCCACAATTGTCAGCCTTCCTGCTGTGATTGGCCAAATTATTGCAGAGTTAAAAATACAACTTCCTTCAGCATCTTATATTAGCGTTTAGAAACGTTAGTATGAATTCCTGTCACTACTGTAGTGTAAGACAACAGTTTCTGTGTGTATTTCCTGGACAACTCTGAGGTTTCCCAAAAGTTTGCCAACATTTCCATATCCAGGACATTGGAACAGACGGGTTGAAAGGACAATAAAGAGTAAATGTTAGAGGGGACAGTTCATCCCTTTGCCACTTTGACAAATGTCACTCAGTTGGGCACAAATTAGCGTCTTGTGACAAACCTCTACTTAGCTTTCTTTAGTAACGACGATGATCTATTAACTGACTGAAAAAATCCTAGCGTTTTGGGTGTTTGAATCCTGGATGGTAGAGCGGCAAAGCGCCTCATTCCGGTCACCAGCCGATCTCTTAGTGCGTCTCTAATGTAGTTTTCTCTTTGCTTTACTGAAGCTTCAAATGTAAATTGCTTTTTTTTAGGAACATGGACGACTCAAACGCTACTGTTGGAAAAAAAAGGAAAGGGGGAAGCGCTGGTATGGATTTCCATGACCCAAACAGGGAAGCTAAGAAGCAAAGCAGAGCGGCTCGTTTCCACAAGCAGCTTCGCTCCGAGCCGCTGGTTCTCTCCATCAATTCCCTGGATCTGCCTGATGGAACCCAGGAAAGCCTGAGTTGGGAGGATTGTCCCATTGTGGGCTCATGTCAGGACATAACAAAGTCCTACCTGAGGCTCACCTGTGCCCCTGACCCGTCCACTGTTCGCCCTGTCCAGGTATGTGAAGAAGTGACCCAGAAAGAGACAAATGGGGAAAGTTTGCTCTCTAAGCTACGATTAACAACTTCAGCCTGTCGGATGGTTGCTCCTCGTGTGTTCTCTGAAGATTCTCAGTTTTTAGCTAAATATTTTTGCAGTTTGCAGCTTTGTGTTTGTAATTATGGCCATATTGTAGTTTTATTTATGCATAAAATGGATCCTTCAGAGAGTAACGTATTTATCCATGACATCATCTTCCAATTAGAGATTTGCTTTTATACAATACTCCTCACTGCAGCCAGATTTGTTAAATCACTTGTCTGGTTCTGCCACCTGATCTTAAAATGATAAATATTTGTGTGCAGGACTTTCCGCCTTCAGACATAAAAAATCTCATCTTTGAACTATTTCTGCCCTTGTCTTCACTCAGGTGCTCAGAAAGTCCATGCAGGCTGTGAAGGCCCACTGGAAAGCTAACCAGGACTATGCTTATGCATGTGAGCAGATGAAATCTATACGACAGGACCTCACGGTTTGTTAAATCATCCTGCTGTCTTTTTACACTATTGCTTTTTTTTTTTGGTTGGATTCAAACAAATCTTTTGATGCTTTGTCCTCGCTAGGTCCAAGGAATTAGAACAGACTTCACAGTGGATGTTTATGAGTGTCATGCACGTATTGCCCTTGAAAAGGTGAGGTTTCTTTGTTTTTTTTTTGTGTTTTATGTGCTAATTTTTGTGATGGTATGTTTTTAATATTAGCTCATTGTTCTTTGGCTTTTAGGGAGACCATGAGGAGTTCAACCAGTGCCAGACTCAACTGAAGGCCTTGTACAAGGACAATCCCTCAGAGAATATCGGCGAGTTTACAGCTTATAGACTGCTATATTACATCTTCACAAAAAACTCTGGAGGTAAGTTAGGATCTTTGTTATAATCAGTCTGAGAAAACAGAGTTGTTGTATTTTCTTCATTTTTACCATGGCCGTCCTTCCTTCCAGATCTGATCACTGAGCTGGTGTACTTGACCCCAGCCCTGCGGGCAGATGACTGTGTTGCTCATGCTCTTGCACTCCGTGCTGCCTGGGCGTTGGGGAACTACCATCGCTTCTTTAAGCTCTACCAGGAAGCCCCACGCATGGCTTCATATCTCATTGACAAGTTTGTAGACAGAGAAAGAAAGCTTGCACTTCGGGCCATAGTCAAAACGTAAGCTATGCTCCAGAAACATTTACAGGTGCATGTCAATAAATTAGAATGTCATCAAGAAGTTACCAGAGTTCAAAAGGTGAACGTTGTGGATTATATGGATTCATTACACTGTGATATTTTTCAAGTGTTTGTTTTAGTGTTGATAATTTAAAGCTTACAAAAAATTAAAAACAAATTACTCAAGTCCAACTACAGAAGAACCTAAGTGTTGATAGATTGCTGCATTAAAGCATATCAATGGAATGTTAAGTGGAAGGAAAAAGTGTGGTAGAAAAAGATGCATGAGAGATAGCTAGAGCCTTGATAGGATTGTGAACCCAAGCCCATGCAAGAGTGAGGGGGGGTTCATGGGGTGTGGACAAAAGCTGGAGACACAGCTTCAAGTACAATAAATAAATGTATCTAGAACATGAGCTACAATGTTTTCAGTCTTTGTATGAAACCACTTCTGAACCAGAGACTACGTCAAAAGAGTCTTAGCTGGACTAGGGAGCAAAAAGGATGACTGTTGCTCAGTGGTCCTGAGTCCATTTTTAAGATGGTTAGTTGTGCTTTTGTTTGGACATCGTTGTCCCACAGCTCTCTGTTAAGAGTGGAGAGGCTCAGGGTTCATGGTTCTTCAGGTCCAGTGAAATTTCCACTCTCAGTGATGATTTGAGGAGCAACGTCCTGCTGGTGTTGGTCCATAGAGTTTTATCAAGTCCAAAGTCTGCACGACATTTAATCAGAGGGTTAAGAGCACTCAGTTCTTCCCTCTGCAGATGAGCTTTATCCAGCAGGACTTATCCGCCCACGCTGCCAAATATACCGGTACCTGCTGGTATCGTATCGCTGTGCTTGATCGGCCGGCAGACTTTCCTGACCTGAAGCCCCTAGAGAATGATGAGGAAGATGAGAAACCAGATCCATAATGCAGACTGAACTTCCACAGCAGAGCCACAGGCTGATTGGCCCCATACAGTGCTGCCTTCCTACATTGTTTATACAAAAGGAGCAAACACAAAGTGTCTGTATTATTATTATTACTACTTTTTGTTTAACACAGTCTAATTTTCTGAGAAATATTTATTGAAGTTACAAGACTTAAATCCGTCTCTATATAATTTTAACCTTTTTTTTTAACCACCAGCCTTTTCGAGGATCTTCTTATTTATATAGATGCAAATGAATATTGCACATTTTCATTTACTTCACGTTAACTGAGACGCCTGGTTTTCCTCTCTCTTCTTCTCTGTTCACAGATTCAGACCCGACCTTCCTGTCCAATATGTGCAGACAACTCTGGGCTTTCCATGTTTAGACTCCTGTATGGCCTTTTTAAATGGTCTAGGTGTTTCATTTGCCCCTTCTGACCCCAACAAGATAGACTGCAAAACCAGTACAGCCTCTTTGGCTGCTTCCTGAGGGAGGGGGGTGGTGGTGGGGGCAAGCTTGTTGAGGGAGACGTAGAGGGGATCATCATAGATCCTTACTTTCATTGCACTGCCCTTCAGACACCTCAGATAGTGTTGAAGCAGGGGGTCATATTCATATAGCTACACACTAATACACCCAGTCTTTAGAACTCAGATCGAGAGATGATCTTGTGTGGGGGAAAAAACAGACGATTTAATAATCAAAGAATGTCTAAACACACTTAAAAGTGGTTGAACAGGAGAGGGAAGGGTTTACATGTGGGGTTCATATAATCTCAGCACTGAGCTTTCACATCTAGATCAGGGAGATCACCCTCGTGGATCCTTTCCCCCCTCACCCCTCGCAGATCTTAGTGCTAACAGTGTTTCTGTTATGTTTTTGTTTTCCTTCCTCAAGTCAACAGCTCACAGACCCGAAGACTCAAGTCTCAAAGCGACCGCCTCACCAAGTCGTTTTCCGCGCTCCCGAGCCTGCAGAGCCGCGCTGGTGCGACTGGTTGCTTGTAAAGACTGTGAGAAGACTGCCGTGTTTTCCCAGGAGGAAGAGCCGGTGGTTTGTATGTCCCGTCAAGCATCCTGTCTGCCTGTGGCGTGGACCTGAAAGAAATGGACTGAGGCTGCAGTATTCTTTCACTCGATGGGTTATAAAGCACCAGCACTGCGAAGAAGTCCCCGCTTGAGGAGCACTGACTTTTTTTTTTTTTTTTCTGGTGACAAGTGTTCTTCGTCAAGATTAAAGCCCGTTTCAAGAAGTGGATCCACCTACGGGATGAGGTTCTGCTTCCGTCCGTCGGCTTCAGGTAAAAGTTCCTGCACGGCTCCGTTCTGCCTGACGAGGCCTTCCTACATCCATTGGGATGTTTTTAGCAGCCATCGTTCTGCAGAAACGCCGCTAGCGGAGAATGTGGATCCAAAGGGAAAACCTCACAGGGCCGTCGAGGAGTGCCGACTGGTTTGTATGCTGCACCGTGTCTGCAACGCTGGTAAGAAAGCGGAACTTCTGGAAGGAGATGGATGGTGGCACAGCTGAGGCGGCTTGGTGCCGTTTTGTTTTCTTCTACTTCTTCTTTGGACAACAGTATTGGCTTTTCTTTCCCAGAATGGCAGAAGAATTATGAAATGTATCAGGGTTTAAGGGAAATTTACAGGTAGATTTTTGCACAGTAAGGGTTCTAACAATTTAGTAATGTTGAAAACAAAACAAAAAAACAGTAAAAGCTGAATCTGATAATGGCTGAATTTATTTTTTGCAGCACACACGAACTCTACTGTCTGAAAGGTGCATTAAGTCATTTGCTAAACAAGTTTTAAACAGATGTAGATGGAAATTTAACGGAGGGTTCAGAGAACTGAGCGCGGATTAGTGCGTTTGCCAATTCTCATTGTTTCTATGAAATTTTTGAAATAAAAGTTGCAATTAACGTACAGAAACTTGAATTGTAAATGGAAGATCTGTCTAATTGGATGTGTTTCACTTTGTCATGAATTGTTCAGCAATATTTAGGAAGTTTTATGCTTTTTCTTTTCTTTTCTTTTTAACCAGCCAGAATCCAACTAGTTAGTCCTGGTGATGGAGTACTTTGATGTTACGATTTGGGTAAAAATTTCATTATTCCAGTAAATTGCCCCCAGAGCCATACCCACAGATGTCTTTTGCTGCTTGTCACATAATTCTGAAGATCATCTCACCTGTTCTTGCTGACATTCAAACCACAGGTTGATATTATTCTCCTAAACGAGGAACATCAGTTCAGTAGTATTGATTATTAAACGATCAGGGCAAATGTTGGCCTCGGTGTATTAGACTTGTATTTGATTACTGCAGGGGTAGATGCAGGCTTGGTGTACATCACAAATATTGTAAATATTGTATCATATGTGGGGTTTTTGTTTTTCTTTCATGCCTTTTTGTTCTTTACACCTGGGTAAGTTTGAGATTTCCTTTATTTTCATAAAAGGATGTATGCGACATATTTTCAGATGTTTGTGGAGCGCTTTTTATTTTCTTTTTTTACTGAGGCTGTAGTGGATCAGATAAATTGGAGCGCAGTCCGAAAACGTTTCTTCAAATTGTTCCAAGATGTCGAGCCAAGACTCTGTGTTGAAAATGCGATTCATAGGGTCTTCGGTGTGTTAAAGCGTTCTGAACAAATGAATTTCAACAAGTGGAGAGGTCGTACTTCAGTGATTTGACCATTGTTGCTGCAGATATGTTTGACAATGATTTCAACTTGTCTTTTCTTTCCCCCTTCATTCACCCTCTCCTCTGCCCCAACCTCCCCTACTCCCCCAAACCTCCTCCCCACGCACCACCACGCCTCTCGTTCTTCAGCTCGTAGCATTGCTGCATTGCAGGAGCACACGGAGGGAAAAAGCGGCTGCACCTCCTCCAGAAGGCTGCCGGAGAGAGTGAAGCTGTGAGCAAGTCCTGATTTGACCCGCTCACACTGCAGCCATGCAGCTGGTTAAACACAAGGGAGCCTCTCATAATGACATGTATAAACATGCTCTGCTGCTAATGTGATTTCTTTTTTCTTTTTTTTTTCCTGCTAATCCAAATATTTAAGATGTTTTTAGTTTTAAAGATGCTGATCTGTTAATGACCCTGCGTTTGATGGTTTCTGTCTGTCCAGGTGCATTTGCTCTGCCTAATTATACACGCTTGCTGGTTCAATTTTGTTTTCTTCTTTTCTTTTTAAGATTTAAGATTTATATACCTAAGTTTGAAGCTTTATCCCTCATCAAAAATGTGTCTGGACATGCAGAACATTGATTTTCTAAGTTTATATAGTCTTCAGGTTTTGTGAAATGTGCTTATAGGATAAGAATCAACTTTCATTTGTAACACCTTTTCATGTAAAGTTTCTACACAGGTTTAAATTGTGCACATCTAAGGCTCAGTTTAAAGAGAATCCACCCTTAGTTGACTAACTGAACACATTTTCATTTATTTATTTTTCCAGTGAGTCATTTTCATGTTTTCATTTATTTATTTTTTGCTCCCATGTTCCTGTATTTCTTCATAAACTCCTTTCTTGGTCCTTAACACCAAAGTCCTCTCCTTTCCCTTTTGCTCTATTTTTCATTTCCTTCCAGCTGGTCTGTTTAGATTTTAGTTTTCTCACCTTTTCACTCTTATTCTCACGCCCTGCATGAAACTCTCTCCGCACTAAACATCTAACCAGTATTTCGTCATTCTTCTCCTTTTTTATGTCGAATTTGTTTGTGAGCATTTGCTGAGTGCAACTTGTCACCCTGACTAGTAAGTATTGTATGACTTCTGCAGTTCTTTAGTAGTTTATGTTGCAGCACACTAACAAGCTGAAGGTTTATCTTCAAAGCCCCTTTTTCCATTTTCCCACTTCTACACAGATCTGAGAACATTGCCATTTTGTACATATTGTGTAAATATTTTTTGAAATAATAAAATTCAAGAATAAACCGCATCTGGTCCAGTTTGATTTATTTTTTTATTAAAAGATTGATGATTTTATGAACAAGTATAGATTCACAAGGATTTTGTGGAACTGATTAATCAATGACTCAATAGCTTTTATGTTGAGGTGGAAAATAGTTCAAACTGTAGCTTCATGTGTTAAATCTACAATATGCAACTTGAGATTCACAACTTTAGTTTTCAGGTGGTCTTGTTCACTGTGGACTAATCTGGTAAGAGAAACGGACAGAATTTAGGCTGGAAGAGTTCATGTTGGTTCACAAATATAAAGTCAGAAAAAAGAAAAGTGCGCATTTGAAAGAAGATACAGAAATGGAAAATACCAGCACTGGATAAGGAAAGGTCAGAACAAGTCTATTAGTATTGTTAGATCAATATCTACACTAAGACATAATACTAAAGATGAAAAAAAAGATTGTCTTCATGCTTTGAAAAGGGGCAAGAAATGCATAAAAGAAAAGTCCAGGCAAAAGAAATCCATACATGAAAGGTATGTAGAATTAGAGATGAAGGACAAACTTAGACTTTAAAAGCAGAAATAAGGATGGGAGGAGAGTTTAGAGAAAACTAGAATCAAGGTAAAACAAACAGTAAACCATAAAAAAAGTCTGTTTCGGTTTCTAAAGCTTTGTAAAAATTAGGGTAAAGGTGACGGTCAAATATAAAATAAGAAAAAACAGAAATAAGGCTTTTTCGATGTCCAGAGATATTTTTGCATCCTTTTGTGGCAAAGTCTATCAGAATCTAAGAACTTTCTCATAGTTATGAGTACAGAATACCTGACTCAAAACAGACAGTGCCACCCACACTCCCTGGCTCTTCTGGTAAAAATGTATCAACAAATTCCTCTTGTACTGTGTTAGCACTCTTAGACTGAAAAAAACAAACACCTGAAATCTTTGTTTCGTACAAGTACTTGGCACCTATAACCATTCAAACATATCTAACTGCATCACAATGTGTGTTGATCTTCATAAATCAGGTCAATTCCAGAATTAGATTAAATTTGCCCATATTTACTGTCAGGACAATAGTTAAAATGTTTGAAGAAACTGGAATGGAGACAAATAAGACTGGATGAGCAGCATACTTTATTTTAAGACTGTATGACATCTTTACCAGAGATGCCAGAGAATGTGGAGGGAGCTATTCACTGTGATGTGAAATTATATTTTTCTCCCTACAGATTCTGTTTTTGCTTTCATGTCACTTTAGTGATGAAGGTGACCTGAGTAAACACAAAAAGCAGTTTTAAAATTAGGATTTTTTTAAATTATCTGAACCAAGTTGGGCATATGTGAAAATAAAATTGGCCCTTATGTTACCTGTGATTTACCATATTTTTGGCTTGATTCACTAAACAGAACTTTTCTGAGAACATGAAGTAGGCAAAATTCATTCAAGAACAGATGGGGGGGGGGTCTTAAAGTTCTTAAAACTAATTGATGTTTATCAGTCTGGAAAGGGTTATAAAACTATTTCTCTCCTGTCCTGTTACATGTGGAGTAAAACTAATTTCAGAGAAGGTACATCAACTTTCAACACCAACAATGAAACATCGCGGTATTGTGATGATTTGCTGCTTTAGGACCTGGACAACTTGTAGAAATTGATGAAACCATGAATTCTGGTCTCTAGCACAAAATCCTGAGGTGGAATAACCAGCCATCAGTTTCTGACCAGGACAATGATCCAAAGCACAATTTAATTAAAAAATAACTCATTTATCCCTAAGGAAACTGTTGTTGTAACTCATATCATCCAAATATCTTCAAAGAGAGCAGGAAAGATCTCCAGTAGCAGTCAGTCTTACAACAAATCTGAAGAGGCCTCTGACTGAAGACTGTTGCTATATGACAGTCTCATGACTTTCGTGACATGTTAACAGATTAATATCAGGAGCAGAGACGATATTCCACAATAACATGTCCTGAATGACAAACAAAACAAAATGAAGGTTTTTGAAAAGGTGTAGTCAAAGTCTGGACTTAAATCGGATAGAGATGCTGTGGAATGAGCCAAAACGTGAGATGAACCAAAATTCCTCTACTGTGATGTAAAAGACTCATTACCAGTTTAGGCAAAGATTTGATGACAGTTGTTGAGTCCAAGGGTGTGACGCAACATTTTATTAGGTTTAGGGGCAATTTTCCTATAGAGTCATGTTGCTGTTTCCCCCCTAATACCAAATGAAATCCTTGTTTTGAAACTCTTCTTTATATTTACTCAGGTTGTGTTTGATATTAAAATGTATTTGATCTGAAACATTTAAGTTTCAAGGGCACTGTACTCAGAAGCTGACATATTTTTAAAACCAAAACCAAGCCAGAAGCAAAGAGAGCAGTGAGAGAAAGACGATCTAAAAATGAAGAGAAAACCAAGGAAGAAAAGTCAGGTTTATTCAGAGGTAAGTTTCAAACATAGCAGAAAAAAAGAGTGCAACAGAAATAAAAGACAAAGACTATCCAAGAGCTCTGAGTGATGAAGAAGGCAGAAAATATAGGAAACAGTAGGAATTGCAGCAAAGAATGAGAAAATTCCCAGAAAATAATAATAATTATTATTATTAAATCTCCTACTAAAAGTCAAGAGAGGTTAATGTACAATAAAAGGGGGAAAAGAGCAAGCATCTGTGTTAGTTTGGCTACACAAACAGAAAGGTTTATAATAAACAAAAAATCTTCCAAATACTACAACCCAACAGCTATATGAAAATGTAAAATTGTACGAGAGGTAGATGGTTAGGGTGAGAAGAAACTCGATTCCAGCTACATCCAAACAAACAGCACTTTACGAGGTGACAGGGATCCTAGCACTGCAGCTGTGTCTCCGTCCACTCAGTAGCTGAACAACGTATGTTCCCACAATCACGCAGTCACCCACAAAAAACAGGGCACCATCACAAATAAGTCAAAAAACGTATTTTTGTACACTTTGACCCGTTAAATGTTTTGATTTTAAACACACGAAACTAGTCTTACGGCATTTAACACCAGCTAATGTCTCTGTAAAACCAGGTAACTAAAACAAACTCAGGTAAAGGCTTAATAAATTACATTAGATCCTCTTCTTCAGCAGATAAATGGATCATAAAGGATCCACAGTTACACTTTTGTTAGTCTCTGTAGAAGATAATGGACAGTTTTTCCACATTTCCAAGCTTTAAGATATTATGACCTATTCCAGTCCCAGAGTTCATGACAGATGCAAACATCTGGGAGGCTCAGTAAGGGGTGAAGCGGTTGTATCCTCCTCGGTACAAGCTGGCCTGTTGACAGAAGCAGTGTTGGGATGTGTAAGCTGAGGGACAACATAAATCAGACGCTGTGCACTTCTGGATTGAGCTCACCATCGTCCCGACTCCATATGTCGTCGTTGGTCCAACTGAGTGGTGATATGGGTCGGCTGCTGCGGCGTAAACCCGTCCGTATCTGGTCAAAAAGACATGAAGCAGGTCTCAGGTTCACACAGACCACCTCTGAGTAAAATCAGTCTGCTACTAAAGTGGTTCTCAAATGTCTTCGTTTCTGACCCACTATGTAAGGATGCTGGTTTAGGAACAAAAACTTTGTTAACAAATCTGACTCAGCTTTTGATACCAGTAACATCAAGGTTTGTATTGTCGGGTTATCACAGTAAATTGTTTCAGCTTATACAACAAAATAGATAAAAATTCATCTAAGCAATAGAAAACAATGTGTTCAGATACATTTTCTGCGATAGTAATGTTGGTGTAGTTCAGCTACATTTGGTGCTATGCTTTTTGGCTGGTATATTATTGACTGTTTTTATTTTCCACCAGAGTTTATTTGCCAGATGTATGCAAATCACACAGTTGTATAATTTACAATACATGCAAAAAATAAAAAAAGAATCAGAAGGAACTTTCAGGAAGGTTCAGTTGAAATCTCAACGATCTCACTTATTTTAACTAATTTTCAAACCTAACTATTAAATCTCAATGTTCTTAGTATTAGAAAATATTTTTAATTAGACTTAGAAAGGTATGAATATTAAATAGTAAATTAAATCAGAACTATGTCTAAAGCCGCAAGCTCAGAAATAGAAAAACAATATAAAAATTAGTACAGTAATTGTACTGATGGGAAAATAGATGCATTTGATAGATATGTTCACTTATACAATTGGTGTCTCATAAACTCCTACCTCTGTTCATCCTACTGGCAAATAAAAGGATTTATTTACTTGAGAAGGTGAGAAACTCTTCTAGTCTTTTCTGACTAAAAATCTTGAAATAATTTTGCATTTCTGTTTTTAGAATGCTGTTTGTCTCAGAAAAGTCCCAAAGGCAACAGGAAAATTTGAAACATGCACTTTATAGGCCCACAGTGATTTTCTCAAGAACATTTGTTTGTTTCTGGATGAAATATTTAAGAGTTTAAAACATCTGCAAGTAATAAAAATAAAACCACGGTTCTGGTTTATATTCTGGTTTTTCTATTAAATACACATTTATTACAGGTCAGTTACCCATCACTGTATGCTGCCGTGGCAGCAGATGCTGACTGAGCCACTCTGTAAGCTGCAGGATAACCTCCCTATAGGGAGAAAAAAAAAACATTAATATGGCAGCATACCAATAATAACTAATTAGAAAAAAAACATATTAGGTTTAAAGAAATGAGCAGCTTCTTACATAAACTTCTGCTCCATACAGTCCTTCCTGATACACAACCCTAAAAAAAAGCACAAAAACACCAATGCCACGCTCAAATAAATGTGAACAAACAAGAAAACTCTTGAACTTGAGGAAAACTTGGCTTTGCTTTATATTGAGTGTCAATTGGTGAAACCATGAAGCAACAATGATGTTGTAACTTTATCTGATTCAACATAATGTTTTCAAGATGACTCAAAAGATTTTCATACAGCTGGTTCCCATTCATTTCAATTCGGTTTGTCGAACCAAATTTACTTGGTAAATTTATTTTATAGAAAAGCATGATGGGATTTGTTGGAAATCACTGTGTTATTTAACACTTTAGTGAACCTAATGACATGTTGAGTTGGTGGTCTCAACCACAAGTTTAGATTTAAAATGGCTGCTGCCCATATAATAAAACAAATAGTTGTAGATATGAGCTGTTCATTAGCACCTCTGACAGATTGTTTCTCATTAAACCAGTTGGACACACAGTAGAGTATATAATTTCTAACTGTGAACGTAGTCCTTTATTGCTAGACCAGAGAGAAATGTATGATCTGCTGGAAGCAGCTGTTAGCCTGGGAACTGAGCAAATACCACAGGTTGTCCAACTTGCTCAGCTCAGGTGGTACGCAAATCTTAGTTCACAGTTCAGACTTCTGTGACGAATTGAACACAGCTCTAGTTGCATGGTGGACAACCAGTGGGGTTTGTTGCTGTGCTAGCTACTATTAGCAGGAAATGGCAAAATAATGCTGCATTCCTATTGATTTTATGGATTCAAACACGAAACAATGACAGATACAGATACAATCAATCAGAAGTACAAGGACATAGTAACTTTTTGACATTTTTTATAGGCAGAGATGCTAAACATATTGTTGCACTTCCACAGAAATGTTTGTTTATTTTAATAAAAATGACTTCTGAAATTGAAAGTCCACTCGCTCCTGTGTACATACAAGTTAGCATTAGCAATGCAACACAGCTAGTTTCTACAGGAAGTTAGAAAAGTAGCAGTTTAACACCCTTGTGCTACGATATGATTTATGACCTGTTACATATTTCTGTCACATAGCAATAATTCAGGCAAGTTGATTAATGTATCTTATTCTAAGTGAGTTTAGTGGTTTTCAGTATGGCATTGATGATGGTGTTAATTCGGTGTTAGGGATTATTAGTCAACATGTTAAACATTTTGTCGGCTGTGAGTTCTGTGCTGCCAGTGGCTGTTGAATCACTGTCCTGATACCTAAAAAAAAGCATAATTTCCCAGGTGGACCCAGGGTCTTACCCAGGGTAGGCAGGCACAGCAGCAGGAGTGCCTGCTGCAGAACGAATCGTGTTGTAGACGGCACGGCCCCGACCTCGCAGTGCAGATCCTCGGTAGGCAAAGGTAGGAGTCGCTACAGGGTATGGAAAACTGGCAACTACAAACATAGAAATTGAGAGAAAACAAAATTCCTTAACAGTGCCAAGTAGAATAAAGGCTCTCACTAATATATATATATATATATATATATATATATATATAAGCATCAACAAACCTGTATAAAGCTCAGGTGCGTACATTGCCCCCATTACAGGGTTGATCTTCCAACCAGATGCTGAGAAGAAATAAAAAATTAATAATAACTACATTTAAAACAGACCTGTAAACATAGTGTAGCAAAGCCTGACTTCCTGGGATTAAATATTTTAACAGCTTCTCTCCTGGTCACTTCAAAATGTCCTCATCAACCCTCAGGTCTAGTCAAAACAACTCTTACTCCTGGTATTGGCCCAGGACCTCAGTGTATCAGAAGCTACTGACCTTGGAAAGTTAAGTTTAGAAAGTGTCCTGCCTATCGAAGTCATTCTCATTTGAGTAATAGTGTTTTGCTCATTTAGAAATTCAGAATAAACATTGAAATCCTCTAAAATGAACCGAAAAGTTCAGTATTGATCATGAATGCCTTCTACCTTCAATGTGAACAATTATTTTATCGAATAGTCATATCAGTCATGAGATATTATGACTCAATGGTTGTTGACATGTTGCAACTTAGAGGTTTCTCTTCAGTCTAAATAAAGTTAGAAAAAGTAGTGGGATCCATTTGTTATTGGCAATCTAACCAACACAGCTTTCATGTTACCCCAAGTCTACTTCTGATTGGCTGATTAAATCGATCGTAACATCTCCTCCCACAAATGCACAGTCCCATCAAGCTAGGTTTTAACCTCAGAAAGTAACCCTGGATGGGCTTTACCTTTCTTTACCAAACCAGAGAGATCCCTGTTTAACCTTTGGAGATTTGGTTGAGATAATTGTTTTCAATGCATCAAGGCTTCGTTACGTTTGTCTTTTTGTGCAAGATCCTTAATTCCCTCCACACACCTTGGACATGTTCACAGCATCAGTCATTTTTATTAGCTTTGTTTCCTTTAGTATCTGCATCTATTAGTGATCCGATATGGTGAACCCCCAGAGATTCAAAATCCTATGCCAGAGGAGCCAACCATATGTCAGTCTCACATTGACCTTGCAACCAACAGAACCAGTTATTCGTCCAGTGACCCAGTCCCTCCTCTAAGCCAAAAGACAGGTGTGAAGGGAAAGATCCGAGTAGGATCCGTGAGAAAGGTGACAGTACAACCCAAAATTATTCACTGGTGAGTAGATATTTGGTTGATTAATAATAAATGTAACTCTTGATTGTATAGCTCTTGTTGATTCTTCCTGATTTTTAACTGAAGAGTTAATTTTATTCAAAGTAAATAAAAAAATGTACAGAGATCTCTTGACTCTTTTTCTAATGTGTATAAAGGTAAGTCCCTGGAAAGCAGCGTCCATTCTTCGGATTGATTTTGATGGATTATGAGACTAATTTATGTATGAGCATTAATATAGCTTCATATTGCTACAAAAGCTATGAAATCAGGCTGTATTCATGTTTCTTACTTGATATTTCTCCATTCATTAGCGGTGTCTGAGGCTTCTTCGTAACTACTCTTGCAGTGGCATTATTGACCTGTGAACATAGACACGAACAGTAAGCTCAATAAAAGAGGACTCTCTGGGATGTTAACAAGAAAATGTACAAATAGTAAGAAATCTTCACCTCAATCTTCCTCCCTTCTACAATCGTCCCATTTAGCTTTTCTCTTGCTCGGTCCGCCTCCATAGCACTCTCAAAAGTCACAAATCCAAAACCCTGAACAATATTAGTGTAACTTTATTTAAAAGTAGTTTCATATCAGTTTTAACTCTGATAAAACGGTTTGTGTTGTTGCTCACCTTTGACCCTCTTTCATTGAAGATGATTTCGACATCAAGGATTTTGCCAAATTGCTGTAAAATTCATAATAAAGTGAAATAGGGAGCCAAAACCCAAAGAAAGCCTTTAAAAGACATTAAGACAGCCTGGAGAAGTATTGATAAGAAAGAGTGAAGGTCATATACCCCAAACATCTGGCGGAGGTCGGGGTCCCTGAAGCGGAAAGGGATGTTGGAGACATGTAGGCGTTTTGGTTGGGCCTTCTCCGAGCTCTCCTCCTCTGTTCCGGTTCCCGCTCCGGCCCCCGATGACACGGACACGCCGAGAGACTGGGGGTCGGACGTGACGGTGGCTAAAGCATCGTCCTGACAGAGAAGAAGCAAAGCAGAAAGGACGAGACGAAAGGGGACGTGATGGTACAGACGGAAACAGGAAAATACAGAACAAAAGATGGAGAGGGCATGAATGAGATGAGATGGAAGAAAACAGAGAGAGCAGCATTACTGGAAAAAGCAAATCAAGATTGTCTGACAATCAGGTCGGCAAGATCAGCGAGAGCTTTCAGAGAAAATCTGTGTGAAGATTACGTTTTATCAGCATCACATGACATTCAGCAAAGATCATTTTCATGAGCTCAAGTGATCCAAACCATGTTTAGCGAGCATTCAGCAACCAGTGATCCCTCTCAGGCAAAGGTAAGGCAGGAGTGTGAATTTACTCCGTTTTAGTAAAGTGTCTGGAAATACATGCCTGCAGGAGGACAACTAATGCTCTAACAGTATTGATTCAAACTAACCTTCAATTGAGGCTTTACAAAGTTGTACAACATAAGTAAGTATGCAGCTGTGAAACATGACTCAAATATCATGGTTTAAATCTGTGCAAGGATATTTTTATTATTATTATTTTGAGTTGAATAATGTCTAACTTTGTTAATCTGATGAGTGGAGGCCGACTTGAGATAGATAATGGACAGAAGGTTCATCCAATCACTGCTGTCAACATTTTTTTAAAACTCTACAAGGACTTCTCATCTTATGAAACCCTTTTTAAGCTACTGCCCATTTTGAAATATAAATCCTGTGCTTATTTGACATGACAAGCCATGCAAACAGAAGAATAAAGCCCATATTTTAACAACTGTGGGTGTTCTCATGGTTAGGTTTAATTTTTAAGCAATGTTCATGCAGTTAGAAAAGTTCAGCTGCACTTCTTTTTGTTTGAACAACCACATAGTGTTCCTTCATCGGCGTGTGTATTTTCATCCTTCGGTAGTTCTTCTGAATAACAGTGCCTTGCAAAAGTGTTTTGTCATTGTAGAAACACAAACTTCAATCTATTCGACTGGGATTCAACATAAAGTACAGCATAATTGTGAAGTAAAGCAAACCTCACACAACCTAATTTATTATAATTATTTTTTTTGCTTTTTCAAAATAAAAAGTAAAACTGTGGCATTATTTTTTTTCAGTTTCCCTGGGTCAATGTTTTATTTAACCACCTTTTTGTCTGCAGTAATAGCTCCAAGTCTTTAGGTTTATGTTTTTACCAGCTTTCCACATCTAGAGACTAAAATGTTGCTTGTTCTTTTTAGAAAAACAGTTCAAGCCCAGTCAGGTTGGAGAAGGTGTCTGTAAATGTCGATATTAAAGTCTTGCCACAGATTTTCAATAAACTTTAGCTCTGGACTTTGACTAGGCCATTCTAGTACATGAATGCACTTTGATCTAAATCATTCAATTGTAGCTCTAACTACATATCTAGTGTTTTTCTCCTACTGGAAGGTGAACATACACTCCAGTCTCAGGCATATTTTCATCTCATGCCTTGTTTCCACTGAGTGGTACACCACGGGTCGGTGTGGTTCGGGACACGATTTTGTCTGTTTCCATTGTAAAAGCGGTCCGTAGAACTGACCCTTACTGCAACATTCCTGGGGCCCCTTGCAGTTGTAGGTCCACAGGACAATGATATGGTACAGTTAGGGAGGAGCTACTGGAGTCACACAACAAAGTCCTTTTTTGGGGTAAAAAGGCTACTTTTTTATTTTATTTTTATTTAATGATTATTTTACTAGGAATTCCCTTGAGATAAAATCTATTTTTCGAGACCTGGCTCCTGATCATTACCATTGATTGGGGGACATAAAAACATCACTGCTTGCATCAAACACGAGGCATACTAGAGAGTCACGTTTGTCGTCACACTAGTATGACGCCATGTTAGGGGTTTGGATTAAACCTTGTTTGCCCAGTGAGAGTCCAACTGGGGGTGAAAACACTCCTGGATACGCCGTACCATACCGTACCGTACTGTACCGTACTGTACCGTACCGGTCAGTGGAAACAAGGCATAACATGTTTGCCTCCAGGGTTGCCTGGCATTTAGCTCCAACCATCTTCGTATCTACTCTGACCAGCCTCCAGATTTATATTACCTGTGATTTTCTTCTTGCAGCTCTTCTGTAGAGGCCAGATTTGTGAAATGCTTGTTGTCCTATTAACAGAGTCTTTCTCCTGAGCGATGGATCTCTGCAGGTTATTATGGACCTCCTGATTGCTAATGTGATTAATCCTCTCTTCCACTGGCTATGTTTGCAGTTGTGCCGTACTCATTCCATTTTAAGATAATGAATCAAACAGATATTGGTGAGATGTTTAAAGCTTGGGATATTGTTTTATAACCTAATACTGCTTTAAACTTACCCACAACTTTTCTCTGACCTATTTGCTGTGTTCCTTGGTCTTCATGTTGGTGTTTGTTTTTAAATGTTCCTCATACAAACCTCTAACGCCTTCACAGAACATCTGGATTTATGCTGAGAAAAAGATTTCACACAGCCAGACAACATATACTAATCAGCTGACTACTGAAGCCAACTAATTACACTGGGTCTTATTTAGGCAATTCAGAGTAAAATGGCTGAATACAAATGCCTGCTGCACTTTTCGGATTTTACTTGTAAAAACTTCTAAACCGTGTATATTTTTTGTTCCCCTTCACAATTATGCAGCAAAAGTTAATCTGTTGTGAATACTTTAGCAAGGCACTGTGTTTATTTTTGATTAACCGTAACCCTGGTCGGTTGTTGAGAGCTAATGAAAGTCTGGATTATTTGATTTTGAAGTGATTTAACAAAAGAATGTCCTCACCTCTCTTGCACAAGTTGCACATCCAACCTGGGCCATGTTAGCTGTGTGTATAAGCTGCCTCATGCAGAACAATTCAAAGAGTAATGTGCCAAAACCAAAGCATTCATGGTCTCACAATGCACCACAATGCTGGTGTGTGTGTATATGTGCACTTGGTGCTGGCTGTGCAAGATCATCAACTGTTGCAAGAAAAGTGTTAAAACTATTTTAAATAGATTAAATCCCAAGGAGGATCTTAAGAATACAAAAGTTCAATCATAGCTGCGAGAGGATGGGCAGAGAGCATAATAAAGAGATGAAAAGAAAGCATAAAACTACAAGAAAAAGTAAGAAGGAATTGCACTTTAAGGATTTGAGAATTAGCATTCTAGTACCAAGAGGCAGGTAAGGAGAGAAGAGGCCTCAGTGCAGCAGTGATAGACAGAATAAAACCAGAGGGAACAAGGCAAAGATGGTGCGCAGGAAGCTTAAAAATGAGGAGGAGGATGCGAAGAAGGAAAAAGTGGGTCAGAACTGAGGGGTCAGTTTCAGGTCATGGTGCTGCTTTTCTGCCAAATGTTAAATGTAAAACGTCAAGGGGCATCATTATGGTCGCAGGGAAAAGGTTCAGGGATACATTCACCCAGGAAGGCATTTCTATACAAACACATAACACAGGCTCTCAGTACTGGCTTTATGTGACTAACTACAGTAGACAGCATCACATCCACCCCACAAACACACACAGGCCGGGGCGGGGGGAAGTTGGGGAGCTGGGTGTTGGTGTCATGTCACGATGCAGATTTGTGTTCTGGACCTGAGCGATATTTCAGAGGGGGGAGTGGGGGGGTTCTCATCTGGTCAGCCTTCCCCACTTTGACCCCCTCCCCTCCGAGGCGACGTCTCAACTTTCCCCCGAAATTCAGCACGGACCCAAGAATGTCAGGGGCTCTATAGCAATAAAATATATAGACGGGGGGCCACAAAAAACACCATTTATGAGAGGACGAAGAGAGATCTGCAGCAGAAGCAGAAGGACACACAGCCGAACTGCCACACAGATCAAACTAAACAGCGTTCAAATCTCATGTCTTCATCAGTGAACTGCAGTGAGGGAAAACAGCAACCCTACTTCATGTATTGAACCACATTTTTCATCATGTTTCAACATTAAATTCTATTTCTTAAGAATATTAGCACAATAGAACCTCTTTATTACTTCATTAGACATGAAAGACTTTTCTTTTTTATAGGATTGTATATTTAAAGCTCATTTTTATTTCCAGAAGCCTGACTTTACTGTAATATGTTAAAGTAGTGTAATTGATAGCTCTGCAGAGTTTCTGAAAGGCTTTTAAAGTTTTTGTGGAAGGATTGGTTAAAAAAGTAGGAAAGTGGACAAGTTGAGGACCGAAGAAGACTCAAAATCAGGACCTTTTCAGCAAATAACTCTTTGGGAATTGCCTTGTTGGTATTTAAATCACAGTTTAAGCATTAAATAACGTTTAGCTTTGTTTTCTTACAGATTCACCAATAGAAAAAGGTAAACATTTTATATGTGGACTGTCGCATCCCTTGAGTTTAGGATGCCTTTTGTGTATAATTGATTCCTAGGTCAGAGTTAGGTGGCTGAACAAAGTGCAGAGAAAAACTTTAGAGGATTTTTGGAAAACCTGGTAAACTGCTGAACGCTCACAAGAGAAATTAGTTTGCAGTCAGCAAATACTCAGCATAGATGCACAGTAACATATTACACTGTAAACCAAAAATGTTGGCCTCACTGTGGCAACAGGGGGGTTGTAAAGGGCTAGCTAAGGATTTTTGAAGCAAAGCGTTGTTAAAACTTTATTAGTAGTAAATATCTTACCAGTAAAATGGAATACATTACAAAAGCTATTGTTGTTGTTCTTTTTGTTGTCGTTGTTGTATCAAGCATCCAGGCCACTCAGGTCTTCTGGTTCAAGTCTACTCTGCACCCCCAGAATCAGACCCAAATACAGAGAAGCAGCGTTCTGATTTTATTCTCCTCCAATCTGGAACAAACTGCTTCTACTCCTCCTTGCACACCTTCAGTATAAACTAGACCTGTGCTGTCTGGTCTGATTGTACAGGCATGCACTTTCATATCAACACAAGCCAGAAGCTGCTGTGGTTCCCATTAGGATATTTGAGTGTTTCTGCAGGCTTCTTTGAGCACTTCGCTTTCTGCTTTTAGGGTGAACTTGCTTGGGTGACCAGATGTGGGCATGTTGTCAGTTGTTCTGAATGTCCTCCCTTTGTAGACTGTTTCACAGGAGTGGGATGGCTTATTTCAATTTATTTTGAGAGCTCTTTAAGCAGACCTCACCAGTCGTGTTTCTGAAGGCGCCGGAACTTCACCCCCACTGTACCAGTCAGGAGCAGTCCAAAGATATTTCAGAGACTTGCATTAATATGGGCAGCCTCCTTCAACATCATTGATGTGATGCACATCTGTAATTTTAGCTGATTTAAGAGTGAATGAATGTAGTGGTTTGTTCTTCCTTTTTGAAAGTTGCATTTTACATTAAGTTTTAAAAGTGTTTTCTTCATTTTTAATTGTTTGGTTTTGTTTCTTAATATTGATATTACAGGTCCACATGTCCAAATATCTTAGAAAGACAAGACTTTCACATGAGTGTGAAAGTAAAGGGATATCCCTTTGAATCAGCAAAACTGGATTCTTACTGAATACAAAAATGATCCACTGCATGCTGGTAACGTTTCAATAGAACGTTGCTTCAAAAATCCAAAACTATCCCTTTAATAGAGGGACCATGAAGGTACGTAAAGATAAATGTTTTCCATTGTACAATTTAAAATTGAGCTCAACTATTAGAACAATTTTTCAATTTATACGCTCAGTTGGAGACGGGTGGAAATGTTATGTTATTTAAAAGTTAATGTTGAGTGAAGATTAGGGTAAAATTTCACCATGTAAAGTGAGAGTTTAAATTATTTAATGTTTCAGCCCCTACACAAGAAATGAATCGAAAGGAGAATCACAGATTTTGTTACAAACAAAAAAGTGTAAACACAAACAGAAAACGCAGCAATCTTGAAACGTCACTGGTTTAGTTGATTTTACTACCAACTAAATAAGACACAGGAAATGTGGGTATTTATTTCCAACAACAAACACCCTCTCAGCTGTCCCCCAGAGGCTCCGTACAAGGACATAACAGAGGAGGTGGGCCTCTAAATATAGAGAGAAACTTTATCTGGCCATGCTACTCTGCTGGGACCTCCTACATGGAACAATGAATTACTGAAGATCAAATTTTAATGGGACATGACGTGGTTTCCAGTATGTTTGACACAAACCTCTCTTACCGTGTTGCTGGGGTTCAGGGTGTCTGCCCCCTCCAGCTGGGGGCCCTGATAAACTCTGAGTTGGGGGTGTTCGGAGTAGTCAGAGCTGTGATGCACGGAGCTGAAATCAAGCGTGGGCAGTCTGCTGGCAGATGCCGATGGGCCTTGAGTCGGTGGAGGGTATGAAGGGGGCGGGGCGTAGACCTGGGGGAGGGAGGGGTCTGCGCTGACGGCGCCGGCCTCCTGGGCAGGCCCCCCCTGAAGAAAGGATGAGAGTGAGGGTGGAATGAGTCTCTGATCACAAAGAAAACCTCAAAGATGTAAACAAATAAACAACCTGATGCTCTTCTTCTGCTTTCAAGATACAGCTCATTGTTCAGTGACAAAAACGGTGCAGAGAAAATATGTTATAATTACAGAGAGGTGCAATAATGTTAAAATAAAAGAGCAATGCACCAATTTCAGGTGAAAATATTCAGTTTTCTCTCTCTAGCATTAAAATAGCCATGTTTGAAAACAGCTTAGAAAATCTTAAAAAGGAGTCATTTATCTTAAACGTTTGCCACTAAAGACAATACAAGTATAAAAAGGTTGGTCCAACAAGAAAAAGAGGCATCAAGAGTTATTACACACTGTACAATTAATTGTTTGTTTTTGAGATTTGTTTGAAAGAATTATCCAATCTAAAATAATTTGTGTACATTTCACAAATACTCACCATGTTGACCATTTTAGTACGTTTTGGTATTAGCTAAATATTCAGTTTATCTTCTCTTTCAGTTTTAATGTATTTTCCTGTTTTCCTTTGCTTTGCTTATTTTTTCCCATATCAGTTCTTTCTTTTTAAAATGTGTTTTGTATTTTCTCATTGATATGTCATCTTTAGTTTTAGGTCATGACATAAAAATATATTTTGCAAAAATATTTAACCCTTTTTCAGATTAAATTCTGTTAAATCGATCCATGAGAAAAATATAATAAAACCAGCAAAACCCGTGGCAACATTGATGGTAAAACATGCACATTATAAAATGTAAACATTTTAGTTAAAAGCAATAAAAAAAACTCTCAGTGTTTCTCAGTGGTCTGTCTTTTTTTTACACCTCCACATAAAAATTAAATGAAATATCAAGAACCAGTTGATTTGAACTAGTAGGCTGAGTTTATTTAGTGCTTGACACATCTAGTTTAATCATAAACATTTAAGATAAACCTGAGTGTCTGAAGCTGAAGCTTATAAATTAAATGGAAACTTTTAATCAAATCAAATGCTAAGGTTAAAGATGAAAAGTATTGTCTCACCCCCCTTTGATGATCCTCTCTCTGATGCATTGTGCAACAACTGCTGCATGTTTTAATGCCAGCAGACCACCCGCCCACCCCACCATAAGTCCCACTCATCAGCCAATCACATCCAATCACAGCTCCATAACAGGGGAGCCCCACCAGCTGCAGACATCTGCAACTGTCAGTCACCTCAATCCCCTCCACCGAGTCGGCATTCCCCCAAAATCACTCCTGAAGACGGATCAGACGGAGCTCTCACTCTTCAGCTGCCACACATTCTGCTAGATATCCTGATTATCATTAAAAAAAACACAAATCAGCTTGCTCGTTTAATGCTTTGAGATTTTTACAATTAAAATGAAAAGAAGTTGATTATTGTATGCATGTAGATCGTAACTAAAATATGAATCTGAGAAATTAACAGATTTTCAGCAAAATGAAGTAGAAGAAAGGGTGAAATAAGCGGCCACCAAACACTGGCTAGATTAATTTCAGAGCTGATGGAATCATTTGAATAGTTCATTTGTTTATTAAAAACTGAATTTTTAACTATTTGTTATATTTTTAATAATTAAATATCTTGGTAAATTCTGGTATTGGGCATAACACCTAATATCTGTTATTCATAGGCATAAGCAAACTAAGCCTCTGGTTAAAGCCCCCAAACTACGAGGGGCCTCTCATAAATGCATACGTTTTTACACAGACTATGGATTTTTATATTTCTTCATTGAGAATGAAAATAATATATAATTTTCTAAAAGTGGAAAGAAAAGTCTTCATTGTTTATTTGTTGTGTTAACACAGTTCTAATCTGATGCTATGAGTTTAATCTTTGTGTTTGAGCTCGGTTTGTTCACAAACACATCTCAGCAAATAATATCCAATTATCCATGAGTGTGTAATTAAACCTGGATCCTGCTACCAGTTTCCACCAAATCTGTATTGAAACGCTGTTAGTGGTAGTGATGTTTTTCACAAGAAGAAGGGCTCCAAATCAAATTTGGCTTAAGGCCCCAAAAAACTTTAAACCAGCCCTGTGCATTAAGATAAACACAGCTAAAGCTGTGACACGTTTGTGATCAGAAGTAAAAATGTCAGTTCCAGGTTTCAAAAATCAATTGGAAATCCTCCTTTAGTCTAAATCTGAGTGTTTTGACCTAAGATGACCCCAAAATTCAATATGGCGGCTGCAGGTAGGAAACATAGTGATTGCTGCTGGAAAGAAGAAAAAAAACAACAGTGATCTGAACTGCAGATGGTTTATCTTTAATCTATTTTCAACATCTTTTAGTAAACAAACTGCTGCATAAAATGCAGAGAAACCCATTGTTATGGTCTTGTGTTGCTAATCCTTAATTCGATTTGAAATGTGTCTGGGAATGATGTCCCACTACAGGTCACTGCGTTCAAGTCGCAAGTCAGAACTTCATTGGGATTTGCTAGCAAGACAATAACAATGCACTTCCCTCCATTATATATGTTGAAACACTCTAGTTTACACTAGTTTATACCTGTAACTTTCACTGCATTCTATATGCATGGCAGCCAAAGATGATACTGAGCTCAGAGTCAGAGGGAGTCAGTGTTGCATTTTTACCCAGAAACTCGCAAAATTTCAAATACTTCTGAGCACAAGTAGCATAAAAGGTAGTCAGGTCACTGAGCACAACAGCATGCAAATCTCACTGTTTTTTCTCAACGTCAAATGTAAATGGAAGGCATCATAAATTGTTTATAGATTGGACAAACAGCTTTTTACACTGGTTATGTTGAAAATAAAGTATTTTTCACAGGTGGAAGGCGTCATGGTCGAGTCTAATTTAGGCCAAACTTATTTAAACCTGCTCATGTAGCTGAGGTGCTTCAGAGCCCTTTAGCTGCATGGTGCATGCACCGGGCTGACAGCACAACTTCGCTTTAGGTAATTTTTGCACAATAAACAGGTTGAACTCAGAAGATGTTGTTCCAGTCTTCCAGTGTTGTTTGCAAACTTGAAGATACTAAATGCCCTTTCACACCTAGGGGAGTTGCAGCTGTTAAAATGTTGCTAAATTGACGAGGTTATTGAAAATTCCAAAAAGTTAGCCTTAATTGTATTAAATACCTGAAAACTCACATCTAAATGCATCTCTTCCTATGCTTAACAGTATCTCTGCGCCATGTTTCCCAACATTTCAACTTTTTGTCATTAGAATCAGCCGGTCTGTGGCTGCGTTGACCTCCTTCACAAATATAAGACTCAAAGATTAGACAAGACGAGGCAGTCTGTTAGATATCACTGTCAGCCACACTCTCTCCCTTTTAACTCCCGGCCTGATTCAGAATCACACAGTCAACAGATGCAGACACAGAGGTCTTTTAAAAAATCCCCATTTGTTCACTTGTTCCCTCGTCTCCTTCCTCAGCTGTCACTTGGTGATCAGACTCCGACAGCTCGGAGCCAGGTGGCCACTGCGGCAGCTGTCACAGGATTTACACAAGGCCACTCTGACTGCAGACGTTGGTGTTTCTGGGCCCCTCAAGAACATGCAGCAATACGCAGCTTGTTTGGGAAAACTGAATACTTTTTGCTCCACCTATGTTGTGCATTGTGGTTTTAAGATGACAAAAGTTAGGAATGTGGCTCTAAAAACAGAGAGGCATAAGAAAACGAGGAAAGGGAGAAGACAAAAAGGAGCATGTGTCAATGCGCCATGGGTGGACTTTAAGTTGCAGCTGCTGCAACTTAAGACTTAGTGGGTGTTCACCCCAAATGGATTCTGGTACCATTAAACTGCACTTTAGAGTAATGTTTTAAAGGTAGGACTGCTCCAAGATACTTTAAGAAATAGGATTTTGTTCTTGGGGCTTTTACATCAACAATGCCATATGTTAAAGCGGTTTTCTTACAAGTTCCTATTCATGTTTATTAAACTATCCGTAAAATGTGACTTTCATGCTTACTATTTAACCGACAACCTGAAGTGGATAAACAGACCTTCAGCATTGCTAGCTGCGTATAACACAAGGCAGGCGAGAGAACCTCTTCTTCTGATTATCAGTTCTGCAGAAGAGGACTAAAAATACTGCTGGTGTGAAGCTCAGTGACAAGGTAGTGAGATACCAGAAGCATTGTAGCTTTAGTGGTATGTCAGGGACACTTGCTGCTGGTATCTCTCAGACCAGAAGACTAAAGATAACCTATAATGTACCCTCAGTTAGATAAAAAAAAAAAAAAGATATTGCACAGGGTTATTCTTTTAGCCACCATAAATTTAAAACTTTAAAACTAATTTAATGTAACACAAGATAATTTGCGCAGTTTATAGAAAAGCAAAAAGCGTAACTTCTTGGCAGGAAATTATATTTGACTGAGCGGTTTTGGTTTGTTGTTTTTTATTTGCAAAAATATGTCAACTATTTTGAATCTAAAATAGTTCATTAAAATGATAAATTTTTAAATTGTTTTATTTTTTTCATTTTCCCATGAAGGCATCTATTCTGTGACTGTGGTAAACTTTATTATAGGAGCACTGGTTCTTCCATCCAAAAGTTATTGTCCAGCATACCCCCCCCCCAAGAAACAAAACAAAACAAAAAAACAAATACAGATGAAGAACCAGAACCACAAATAAAATAAACACATATCTCACACTTACATGGGTTTGGACCAGGATAGGTTTTGTTGTATTTTTTTTTAAGTCGTATTGTGGTGAAAACACTCATCATATGTGGGCAGCTCGTCATAAAGTATTCTTTTCTTAACACAAGTTGAAGTTTGGAGGATGTTGGAAAATTAGATGATTAGTCCGTTTTTTATTGCTCTTGACCTATTTTGTGTTTTTATTATTTTACACAGTAAAATTAATAAAAAAAAACAAACCAGTGGGGTGGGTTTCAGTGGTGGTTTTGTTGGTTTTCATTACAGGTTTCTGACTGGAAAATCCAGTCACCAAAACATGAACAGATCTTTAATTTGTCTTTAACATGTTTAATAAAATGAGTGTTACTTTTTTTGGGGGGAAAAAACCTGACAACCAATAAATGAAATATGGATATTAATCAAAAACCGGTAATAAAAAGCAAACAAAAGTTTGTACTTGCTTTTTATTTTGAAATACAAAACAATAAAATACAAGGCGCTTTCCAGTTTTATGTAGGTTTTATGTAGATGAGCAGGAAATTATTCACTCGATTTTCTTTTCAGTTAAAATAGTAAAGCATAACAGAGCAATTAAAAACTGGTCACTTTTCGTATATACTTGGAAAAACCTCACAGCTCAACATGAACTAGCAAGTCCAATTCCTCCCGTTATGTCGACTTCAGGCTCACATGAGACAAATGTTTTTCTTTAAAAAAGAAATAATTTACCTCATATAGATTGTGTATGTGTGTGTATTTTGCATGTTACCGTTTATTTATATTCGTTTTGTGGTGAAAAAATACGAAGAACACATTGAAGGTAGGATTTACAGAAGAAACAACGCCTCCTACAATCAGAGTGCGTGATGGTCGCAGAATTAGGTGTCTTGTTTTTTGTCTTCTTTGTTTTTATTGTTTTGAAAATGAAAAGAAAATTAAACCAGATTTAAATTTCCGGAAAAAAAAACAGCTTGTATTTCAATTAAATATTCTGTGTTTAACATATGAATCAAATGACCATTAATTTTTGTTTTTTATTACTTTTCTCTGAATCCAGTTACCAAAACATCCATAGAACAACAGTAGGCTACTTCTTCCAGCTCTTAAATCCGCTCCATACATTTTTACTGCAACATTATACATTGCTTTGCTTATTTCTGATCTCTAAATCATAGGTTAGTTAGGGTCATTAGGTCAAGGATCAACAATCATCTGTATGAAACTGTGAAATTGCGGAACAAATCAAGTGTTTACCTGAACTATGCCGGGGTAGCATGTGGTTGTCTGTGGGTAGACGGGAAGTCCGTACGGCTGGAGGATCACAGTGGGTGAGGAGAGCATAGCCCGGGAGATGGAGGGGGAGAGTAGAAAGGAAAGCAAGGCAAAAGGAAAAAGTTTGTATGCACACGGAAGATCAGGCAACCAAGCAAGCAAGGGGGGGGGAAAGGAAAAATCCCAAACAGAAGTAACAGAGGATCCTACTGGGTGAAGGAAGAGAGGGTTAAGACAGTGTTTCACCTGACAGGTGATTGGAAAAAATACAAAGAAGCTCCTGAGAAGAACAAATGTTCTGTCAGGAAAAGAGAGGGCATGGAGGGTTGAAAGAGAAAACAAGTGTGCTTCTGTGTGTCCATCAGTTGATCATGCAGGATGACAGACAGAAGCACATGCTGAGGGTCCCCTTTCAGAGTTTTATAAATAGCAATGTCCTTCTGGTTGAGTTTATTCCCCTGGCTTCTTCACAATTATACACAATTTAATGCAAGATTCGTCCCTACTTGCATGATTTCGCACAATATATTACCCCAGTTTAACTTGAGATTAAGATTTACACAAAAGCAAAACAAAAACGTGGATGATTTATTTATTCATGTGTGGCTGCGTTTTATCATGGAGGACAGATGTGAATCAAAAAAATGACACAAAAAACGACGTAAACGCTTCAAGTAACAGGAAGAAAAAAAACGTGTCACGTGTTTTGGTTTTGAGCCATTTTCTGTTTGACCAATAGAGGGCGACACAAAATAAAGTGATCTTCCTTTTGGACGGCGAGAGGCATGATGGGACATGTAGTGTTTTATCTGCAGTATAAAACAACGTGAACTCTGTTTAACTTCCTCTTTACTAAGCGAGCCTGAGCGAGAAAGGTACTGTTCGCTACTTCATGCTTAACAACCACACATTTCTGGCTTTATACCGATATGTGGTCAGTAGTTGACAGCGAGTTTAAATAAATATATTGTTTTTTTACTTGCTGTGCTTGGTTTGAGAAAATGATGTATTCCGTAAGCTAATGCTAGATCCGGTCGTCAAACAACGTGGTGCGGCTAAAGGCCTAGTCGTATGGATGGAGCAGCACGTTTTCTCTAAATCTACCGATAAACTCAACATTATTGTACATTTAGGAACCCATAGTTGTATTTTATTTTTTTTTATCGTCGCGCAGTTGCCTATAAACTAGATGGGTTCTTATCGTCGAGGCTAAACGACAAACAACTGATTAATGCTGGGATAGTTAACCTTTTTAATCAAGTAGAAAACATGCAAACAATTAAAATACGCGCAGCATGTTTCTTACCATCAGTGAGACTGTTTATGTAGTTGATTAAATATTTAAACACATTTCGACGGTTGTGGTTTTGAGAATCCCTGTCAGCGTGAAGAAAACCTGCCATAAATATATTTAATGTTTATTTATAATGAGATAATTTGGGTGTCTGCTCTTGGAAGCTGGTGTTAATCTTTGACAAATTTAACTGATCTAATGTGGCTTAATAACCCCAGTGGGGGCTGAATCAAGTTAGGTCAAACTTGTATATAGATTTAATTTACTGTTTCATTTCAGAAAGATATTGAACTATAGATCTGATTTGAGTCTGAATATTGGTTGAAATGGTAAAAAAAAAAAAGTGGCTATATACCAATGAATTTGACCGTGGCTTGATAAAATTGCTACTGTTGGTCAATCAATACGTGTTCTGATTACCAAAATAGCAGAATATCTAGAATTTGTCACTGATTATAAACTGCATATCAGATTATCATAGTTCAATTTTATAAGACTAGGTCCTGTTATTTTTTTTTCGCATGAATACATCTTGGTATTCTGTGAAATGTACTTCAGTTTCTTAAATACCATTTTTTTAAGGGGCTTTATGCAATTTTCTGAAATTTAAACTCGCGACTGACCCCATGTGGCCACAAACGGAACTGCTCTTCCTTTCTGCTCGCTCTCTCAATCTTCCATCTTTTCCGGGCACTTGTCGGGGGTTTAACTGTCTTGGTCTTATGTGTAGTTACTGTTGATGTCAGAGTTGTCCTTGGTCTCTTCTGTGTATTCGCACAATCCATTTAACTGGTTCCGAGTGTTGGCTAATTGCTGACTACCGGTGGTGGCAGAGTGATCTGAAACATTTAACATGAACGCGCTTGACGTCACATCCGCAGACAGCGCGGGAAAAATCGGACCCGTCAGAAAATGGAAAGAATTGGATACAGGCTTATAGGGGCACCCACTGTGAGCTGACAAGGTGTCAGTATGCTCATCAGGAGATGTTTGAGTCATAAATGGTCAAATAAAAAGGCTATTGTTACGTTTATTTTGGGGGAAAGTTGCATAGCCTCTTTAACATTTATACTATTAAATTTAGAGAAGTCTGCTGCACAGATAGAAAACATTAAGACCACATACTTGTCATATTTCCTACTTTATTGCAAAGCTATTACGCTATCTAAAAAAAAAAAGTTTCTGACACTTAGTTCCCATACATCAGCTTTTGGACACAAAAGTATGGCCAGATTGATCTGTTCCCTGCAAAGATGCCAGACATCATTGGTAAAATATTTTGCTTGGCTTCAGCTAATGTTGTCGTCGTAACTTTGCAGGCGCTGTAAGCCACCATGCCCGTTGCCAGAAGCTGGGTCTGTCGTAAGACATATGTCACTCCTCGCCGTCCCTTCGAGAAGTCCCGTCTCGACCAGGAGTTGAAGCTCATCGGTATGCTTTGATTTCATCTTACTGCTGTAACATACTTCAGTTTCTGTTACGTTTGTTTCAACGGCCATCCTTCTTTCCAGGCGAGTATGGTCTGAGGAACAAGCGTGAGGTGTGGAGGGTTAAGTTTACCCTGGCTAAGATCCGTAAAGCTGCCAGAGAGCTGCTCACTCTGGACGAGAAGGAACCCAAACGTCTGTTTGAAGGTATGAGAAACAACTTTTGAGCTATTTGAGTTGGCCGATGATTTAATTATAAGCTGTCAGACTTCACTGTGGTGTCAAGAATTCCTCGTCAATGAGGCCCTTATTGTTGTATCAAAATCAGAGGCCTGCACTCTGTTCCTTTGTTTTAAAATGTAAGCTTTTTGTGTGCTTTCCAGGTAATGCCTTGCTCAGGCGTCTGGTGAGGATCGGTGTGCTGGATGAGGGTAAGATGAAGCTCGATTACATCCTGGGTCTGAAGGTTGAAGATTTCTTGGAGAGGAGGCTGCAGACTCAGGTCTTCAAGCTCGGACTTGCCAAGAGTATTCACCATGCTCGTGTCCTGATCCGCCAGAGGCACATTCGGTGAGTTTTGAGACCTCTGGATAACTTAAAGAGGGTCTGGAAATCTGTTTAGGGGCTCATGAGAAACTTGCTGCTTCCTCTTCCATCAGAGGACCATCAACCTGTAGCACTCTGCGTTGAGATCACTTAAACATTTCAGCAAGGTCACTTCGGTATCAAAGCCGTATACCTTGTCAGTAGGCATTGCCCAGAGCCAATCCTGCCGTCTGGGTTCAGACTGTGCCACTGTGATGTGGTGGCTGTCAGGTAAGGTATGGGGGATTGCACCTCGGGCAATTGTGGTACTTGCTGCACCTTGTGATTGCAAGCTACCAAACACTAAGGCTGATGATTTAAGATACATGTGCAGATTTTCTGTGGTGTCAAGAATTCCTCGTCAATGAAGCCTGGTCTATATTTACAGCAACTCCATCACTGAAAATGTACCCTAAATTCTTTCATAAGCAGTGATTATGTAGGGGGGCAAAAGTGTGACAGTTAATTATAGAAGTCTTTAAATACATAGGATTTTTAAATGGTTGGAGATTAATGTTTTAACCAAATTTATAAATTTCTTTTCTTTAACATGCTAGTCAAATACTGAAATAAAATATAAACAGAATGTAGTTTCTTGATTTAAAAGTAAATTATTTAATGAATTGAGACATTAATTTGATTCAGTTAGTTACAGTATTCATCTGATATGAATTGACAATAAGCAAACTTGTATTTCCCAGAGCTTTTTCATACAAGTGTATCATAAACTGCTAGAGGTCAAAAAGAAAAACAGATTAAAAAAATAGACCCAAAATAAATTGATAAAAAGCAACTTTAGTGGAAATTAGGAAACGTCATGGGTAAATGAAAAAATAAATTCTTGGCCTCAACATGACAAAGCTTGGATTGCAAGGATCAAATTGTTTTATGAAGTCTAAGTGATCATGCAATCACATTAATACTCTACAAGTTAACGTAAAATATAATTATAAAACTGATAATACCTGCTAAAACAGTTTATGGAAAGAATGGACATAAAATATAAAACATTTTTACTTAACATTTTCAACCAAAATAAAATCTTAATATAATTAAACATGGATAGCATACTTGCTAAAATGGTGGCTAAAACTTACCAATTATTTTGATTATACCAGCTAAAATTAATCAAATAAGATAAAATGAAATACAAACTTCAGATAAAAGTGAAACTGAATAGATGCATCTGTAGTTTGCTTTTTAAACAAAAACATTTTAGTTTTGTGGCACTCGTGAACCCTGGTAGTGATAGTAATTTAATGTAAACCGGAGCATGTATTATTATTAGGTCCCTGAACTCTGCTTTATGTCTGGCAGTGTGCGCAAACAGGTGGTGAACATCCCCTCCTTTGTGGTTCGCCTGGACAGCCAGAAGCACATCGACTTCTCCTTGAGGTCGCCCTATGGCGGCGGACGCCCCGGCCGCGTCAAGAGAAAGAACGCCAAGAAGGGTCAGGCTGGAGCTGGAGGAGCTGATGATGAGGAGGAGGATTAAGAAGGATTTAATCCAGGAAGTGCTCTATGTACTTCCTGTTCTGTTAAATTCCTAATAAATTTTTTTTGGGTTTGACCAAAAAACAAAACTGCATGTGCTTCTTTTTTTTTATTCTACTTCTAAATGTTTATGGTAATTTGACTTAATATTTAAATGAATACAACTATAACAACCTTAACGAGTTAAATGCTAAGCTAAGGGACAAAACACTGGCATAACCACCTAAAAAGAGAATAATTGTTTCAACTTAAATCGCTTTAATTGGTAACAAGTAACTACTACACTGCGAACATTTCAACAGTTTGTCAGCTGCTCTACAAGAGAAAACAGGACCTTGGATTTGTTTTATGCAAATATAAAGGATTCATACATGTCCAAACCAAGACCTCCTCTGGGACAATCGGATCACAATCTTGTTTTTCTCTGTTCAGAATATAAACCACTTGTTCAGAGGCAACCTGTTACAAAATGAACTGAGAAAATTGTCACAGGAAGCTGAAGAAGCCCTGCAGGGTTGTTTTGCAACCACAGACTGGATGACTCTTTGCCAAGCACATGGAGAGGACATCAATGCCATGACTGAGTGTGTGAGTGACTATATAAACTTCTGTGTGAACATCGTCCCCACCAGAACAGTGAGATGCTCCCTAATAAACCCTGGATCACCAGTGACCTGAAGGAACTGCTAAACAATAAAAAAGAGCATTCAGGGAGGGAGACAGGGAATTACTGAGTATACAGAAGCAACTTAAGGTCAAGATCAGAGACAGCAAGGAGCCATACAGGAAGAAGCTGGAGAACAAACAGAGGAACAATACCAGAGATGTCTGGTCAGGAATGAGGAAGATCACAGGCTTTAAGGATTGGATAGATGGAAGTCTGGACAGAGCCAATGAACTGAACGTATTCAACAGGTTCAGTTCAGGAACTAGCTCAGCATCCTCTTCTCCTGTTCCAAGCCAAACACACATCCCACTCTCCAGATGCTGCAGATCTTCTACAAGTCAGTTGTGGAGAGTGTAATCTCTTCAGCCATCATCTGTTGGGGTAGCAGCATCAGAGCCAGGGATTTAAATAGGCTAAACAACCTGATAAAGAAGGCTGGTTCTGTTCTGGGGACGACTGTGGAACATCTGGAGATGATGATGCAAAGAAGGATTCTTCATAAAATCAAAATTATGGACAACCCTGAACATCCTCTTCATGAGACTATCATACAACAACAAAGCGTCTTCAGTCGGAGGCTTCTTCAGTTTCGCTGCAATACAGACCGCTACAGGAAATCCTTCCTGCCCACAGCCATCCTCTACAACAACTCTTTAAAGAATTATGAGCTATACCAACACTTAATTTCCCTCTGGGATCAATAAAGTATTTTTGAATTGAATTGAAGTTTATCAAATTTAATATATATTGATAAATTAACATGGATGAATTGAATTCAATCAACAGTTACAGCAATTAATTATAATTGAATAAACAATTGATATTTTCAGTGTATGAGTGTTTGGTACAATCCTGACCCCTGTACGTATAATGGTACAGTCTTATCTCTGACGTGATGACGTCATCGCGCTGGTTGCGCCACCATAAACCCGGACGTGAATTCTCCCACCGGTTAGGCGTGAATGAGCGAACGAAGAGTAGGAACACCAGTTCCAGGGAAAGTGCTCGTTAACCCGGAGAAAGGAGCGTTTTTATTACCGGCCTCTTCCGCTTTATGAATGTAAGTGCATCTAACCTGTAGTTATGGCCGCCGACAGGATTAAACTTATTCATTTATCTCCTGACTGCAAAAGCTTACAACTTTAACCCTACGTTGATTTGATTTGACAAAAACAGTTGACATTTTTTTTTTTACTAAGCAAGCTTCAGTTTTTTTAATTGAAAGCCTTTAAATTAAGGGATGTTGCCTTTAAATGCTAACGTTATATTAGCTTGTTGCACACAAGCGAAGGATTTTTTTACCCGGCTGTAAGATGAAATTTAATGCTCATTGTGGTTATAGATGTCCACTATTTGTGACCGAACATGACATTAAATGGGAAGTTTAAACCTCGCTCTGTGAGCACAAGCTGCGAAATACATGATTGTGCTTGATATTTGTTGCCACAACATTGGCAAAGGAAGTATTTGGGTTGACGCAAGCGTTTTTCCACCTCCGTGAAAGCGGTAAAACCAACATGCATGAACACATGTTGTAGAGGACAACATTCCGCTGCTGAAAGTGTTCAGGTTAACAAGTAAGAGGTTCTAGATCAGGGCTCTGCAACCTGCGGTTCTGGAGCCAGAACGGCTCTTAATATCCTCGGTTAAAAAATGATGGAGAACCATTCATTATTAACCAGGACCTTCCTGCTGCACGGAAACAGTGCTACTCACTATTCCCCCATGCAGCCCTGTAAGGAACCAGCTAATGTTTTTAAATGTGGATCTAATAAATGCGTTTCATTAGCAGCTTTTTCTGGGGGCTTTTTTTAATGGAATAAGTGCACTGAACTTCCTCAACAGAATGACACTGAAAGTACCACCAATATCTCTTTAGATATATTTAGTTTTCAGTAGGTTGTAAACTAAGTTGTTGTTAATTTGTTTAATATATCCTAAAATGTAATAGGATGTTTCTTCTACATCTTGGCTAAATTACAACTGGTCTGCATCCACCTATTGTTTAGGCTATAATGCTGTTAGTTTATGGTAAATCTTAAACACTAAATCTACTTTGCGTTATGCAAACCTGGTTATGAAATTAAGCTGGATTTATTTAAACCCCTTTCCGTATCTGAAAATATTGTCTTTTACATCCTTAATCATAAGAGATACTAGAACTGAGGTCATATATTAGCACAGTGTTTTTTTCCTAGTGTTAGAGCTTTTTTCGTATTGTCCTATATGTGAGTTTAAAAGTATAAAACCGATCCGTGTTTCCCACCAACAGAAAGATGTCACCAGATGAGCTGGTGTATTTGGGCGTTCTTGCTGCCTCCATCCCTGCTGGGTTCCTCTTTCGTTACCTCAGTGAGTATTTACGTATAACTTACACCTCAGGGAAAATATGGCGTATGAAGTTCAAACAATAGATTATTTGTTGTCTTTGGTTCTGGTTGGAGCTACGTTGTCAGAGCTGTGAATATTCAGGATTATTTTATTTTTTAAGTGGAAGAAGAAACATCTGTTCACAGTTTTTTGCTCTACATTTTAATTTTCTCATAGCTTTTTCTTATGATCTCTTTTTCTGAACATACATTTTTAGAGTCTTGTACTAGGCTTTCTGTCTGTATTCCTAATTTCAAACATTTCTCTACATGTTCGATTAAACATCTGTGGCGTTTGTTTTCTTTGAAACAGACAAAAAAAATCCTCTTGGTTGTTCTGTGGGGTAATAAACATCTGTTAATCACAAGAGTAGATCTGCTATTTGCTGCTTGTGTGAGATAAAATGTTTACAGAATGTAAATATAGCAAGATGCATATCTTAACACATATGCAATCAAATTGCTCTGTCACCATTAACTAAACTTAAAATGCTTTGTCAGGTGTTTTTTTTCACCTGTAAAACTTTACTTGTCTTTTGCTTCAGGTTCGTCGGTGAAGCAGGTGGCGGCTCTTTTTCTGGGCTTATCCGTCACCGTCGGCTTGTGTCACATCCACACTCTGCACTCCCTGGTGACAGTGATAGGAACATGGATTATCATCAAGAGCAACTGGCGGTGAGTGATCACCGTCTTTGCATTTTTAAGATGCAAGGAAAAGAAGTAAATCCTGATCGTCATTAGTCTGCAGCTTAGCTGGGGAGTTTGTGAAATGTTATTTCTCAGAGACTAAAACATGCTCAAACCTGAAGGCTGTCTGCTGCGCATCTGAAGCAACAAATATTTACCAAAGCAGACCAGATTGTTTCTTTATTTCTAGTTGTTGAATAATCTTCCAGTGGTTCGTCTCTCTGGGTCACCGGTTTATATGTGGAACTGCTTTTTGCTTCAGAAGCCTTTGGCCTGTTGTGCATCGCTATCGAGCAACAAGCTGCGAGGTGGGACCTCCATGCATCAGACCAATGCATCCCTCAAATGCTTGATTGGATATAGAGCTTGAATATTTAGAAGCAAACTCATTGTTGTGCTTCTCAAAGCGTTCATGAACTATGTTTGCTCTGTGTAGGGTGCATTGAACTGCTGAAAGAGCCATGAGGCAATACTGGCTCAGTTAAAAGGCGTACATGTTCTGCAACACTTAGAAAAAGGCGTCAAGAAGGTGTCAAGTTAACTTCTACAGGGATGAGAGGACCCAAAGCATCACACCACGTCTGCCCGCTGCCTTCTAATTATAATGCATCATGGTCCCATGTAGTGGTGGGCGATATAAGGTAGAAATTATATACATTTAACAAACGGTAGATATTTTGACTGTACCGTCCTACTGTGACTGCGCATTTTGATGATGTCATCAAGCTGTGCGTACTTACTTTGTACCAGGTACGCAAGGTTAAATACTGATGTTCAGTGTTCGTCTCTACACTAGATATTGCAAGTTTAAAATGTCTTGTTTTCTATTTAACGGAAAAGAAACCTATTTAACTTTTAAGCATTTTTAATTCAAATATGTGCAGCTTTATTTTTGTGCTGAAAGAAATGTTACTTCTATTTTTACATTTTGCATTTCAGTTGAAACTATTTTGAACTTTGTATTTTCATAAAATTTAGCTTTAATTTTATTTAAAATGACATCACCTTTATTTATATTATGAAAAATGCTGCATTTAAAATAAAAAAATCGAATATTTTTTAACTGCATTTTGCACAATAAATGTACTTGAAATGGCATTCTATACTTTTTTTGAAGTTCTGCTGCAATGTATCTGTAATGCGAGAATGTTCAAAAATATAGATATACAGATATAAACGTAAGAAAAGAATGTATCGCAATAAATATCGTTACCACACATCCTTTAGATTATATTGCGATATAGATTTGTGGCCATATCGCCCAGCCCCAGTCCCATGTGTTCTCTGGTTAAATGACGCACCTCGCCCTCCACTGGACGTGACAGAAAATGTGATGTAGATCATACGCCTGTTCTTGGTTCTTTCAGCAGTGCACAGAAGTCGGTATGAACACACTGATTGCTCTGCTGCTCATTATACAACGCACTGCAGTGCTGCTCTGTATATTATTGCACCCAGCATCAACATCTTCAACCGTTTGAGCTCTAGTAGATCATCTTTTGGATCTTTCACCCGAGCCAGCTGTTGCTTCCCCCGCCCATCGATTAGCTGTAATCGCCCATGAGCCCGTCGCTGGCTTTCCACTGTTCTGTCTTCCTTGGGCCACTTTCGGTGGGATACTGACCACTGCAGACGAACAACACACAACGGGAGCTAAATCTTTAGACGTGCTCTGACCGAGTTGTGTTGTCATCACAGTGGGACTGTTGTCGCTCAGATCCTTACACTGGCCCATTTTTTTAATGTTTCTAAAACATCAACTTCGAAGACGCAACCCCCCTCAACCTACGTATGCCATATTAAAGAGATCACCAGTCCATGGTTGTAATGTTATGCCTGATTGGTATAATTTACATAAGACATAACACTTGTCTCTGCTCGTTAGGCATGCCCCAGCACTGAGTCTCAGCTGGACCTTTCTCTACCTCCTCTTCTTCCGTCTGGTCACCTGGTTTCATCTGCCCCAGCCAACACCGTTTGCCAACGCCGTCCAGCTAATTCTCACACTTAAGGTAGAAAAGCCCTTGAAGACGAACACAAAAACCCCATCGTTGCTGCAGAGGAGTCTGTTTGTACACCTAAAAAGCTGCCTGTTCCTTGACGTTTCGGCCCACTGTGTTTAACTTTTGATATTCATTTTCCTCTCAGATGGTCAGTCTTGCCAACGAGGTGCACAGCTTCCATGTGGAAAAGAAAAAGGATGTGAGCGACTTTGATAAGTCTCCTGCCCTCGGTGGTCTGTCTCAAGAACCTTCCCTCTATGACATTCTGTCCTATAGTTACTGTTATGTCGGTATTATGACAGGTAAGTCAAAAGAAACGTCCTCTCTGAGTAAACTAGTTTATGTCTGCTTATATATTTAACAGCAAAATCCTACGTTTTTGTGCGCGCTGATGTTGCAACCAATGTTCATTCTCCTTTGCATGATTTATAACCGATGTCTCTCTTTGTCTCACTTTCTGCCACTTGTCCAACATCGTGAGTCCATATTATTTAATATCATTTTCTGTGCTTGTAGATTTCATATATATTTCTGCTCTCTTTGTTTTCCCGCCCCTCTTTCCTCCTCCTGTGGCACCACTTTGTTCTCCGCTGTTGTCTTTTGTAACGTGCATTACCCTTATTGCCTGTTTTATCAATCCCTGCTGTGTTTTCTCCTTTGTTTCATCACTCCGTCTCTCTAAAGGCCCGTTCTTCCGCTTCCAAACATACATGGACTGGCTGAAGCAGCCGAGCCCGCTGGCCTTGCCAGGCTGGGAGCCTTGTGTGCAGCGCTTGAAGATGGTTCCAGTTTTCGGGGCTTTGTTTCTGGCCGTCAACTACTATTTTCCACTTTCCTACGTCCGCACAGACAAGTTCCTGGATCAAAACATTTTCTTTAGGTATGTATTTTACTATAGTGACTTTCCAGTACATTTCTCTGTTGCAGATTTGTTTTATCATTGTAATATTATAACTTGCTGGTGAAAGTCAACATGTGAATTCATGAGATTAAAATAAAGAATCTAATGCTTCTAATTAAACGTCTGCAGATATGATATTTGTACAGCTGAAGTATTTTATTTACAGTATATTGTAGCAACAGAGTGAGTCTGGCTGCAATATTCCCTAGTAGGACAATCTTGTTGGCAAAAGAAAAAGGGTTTTCTTTGCGTCAGCTGTCACGGGGCCTAGACAGCCTTGTTTTTAAGACTGAACTGAATGAATAAATCACTTTTTTTCTTCCTCTCTATCACCAGGTTGTTCTACATGGTCGCAGTGTTTTTTGTGTTCAGGATGCGTTTCTATGCGGCGTGGTGCGGAGCCGAAGCAGGATGCATTAGTGCGGGTCTCGGCTGCTACCCTGAAAAGGCACTTTCAAAACCTGGAGGAGGACCGACCGTGAACTACAGGTCGTTTTCTCATGATTCCATCAATAATGGCTGTGTTGTTATTATCCCATCCTTTATTTTATCAGGTTACAACCAACAACTTCATTGTATTTTATTGGGATTTAATGTGATTGATCAACACAAAGTCTAGTCTTCAGACATATTTAGTAAACAGAGTATACCTGTTTGTAATTTAATCTCCATAAATACTGTATTTCTGTTTCACATTAGTGAACAAACAGCATAGTGGAGACCAAAGAATGCAGCAGACGGGTCAGGGAAGACGTTTTGGAGAAGTTTAAAGCAGAGTTGGGTTATAAAACAATCCCCCAAGATATGAACATCTCACAGAGCTCAGCTCATTGTAGATGGAAAGAGTACAGTTAAAATACAAATCTACAAAGACATGGGTGTCGACCTAAACTGAGTGTCAAGCAAGGAGAGAAGCAGCCAAGAGACGTCTGGTAACTCTGGAGGAGCTGCAGAAAAGGTTGGTTTAGGTGGGAGAATCTGCTGAGGATACAATTTTTCATTTTCGCCTCAAATCTGGAATTTTAATGGTAGAGCGACAAGAAGAAAAATAAGAAGTCTTTTATTTGTTTCATTTTCCTTCTACTTCACCTTTATACACTACTTTGTGTTGATCAGTCATACAATCCTAATAAAATACATTAAAATGTGTTCTTGGAACATGAAATATGTATACAAGTACAAAAAGTGTGAATACTTTTCCAAGTAATGGAATAGTTTGTTTTTCTTTTATCATTGATGATGTGTTCTAAAAAATGATGTTTTTTCACTGCTTTGTGAACAGTCCTGATCCCACCACTGAAGAGAAATATGACTTCAAAACCATCCAGAACATTGATTGTTACAACACAGACTTCTGTGTGAAGGTCCGACATGGGATGCGTTACTGGAACATGACAGTGCAGTGGTGGCTGCACCACTACATCTACCCAAACGCCCCCTTCAAGTCCTACGCACTCAGGTAAGACTTATTCCTCTTTGGCAACAATTGCAGAACCCAGGGAGTTTGTGTCTTAATTCATTTCAGTTTATTTATATAGCACCAATTCACAACAGATGTCATCTCAAGGCACTTAACAAGAAGTCATTTCAATACATTTATACAAACATTCCAATCAGTTAAAAAGTTTCCTATTTAAGGAATCCCAGCAGATTGCGTCAGTCATTGACGTGAGGTTGGGCAGTCTTGAAGGCAGAAACTGTGAGATGTGCAAACATCACAATATTTTCAGCCATCTTTTTCCTCATTTTCACTCATTGATATTGAAAATAAATGTTGACACCTGTTTTTTCTCAAAAAGATAAATTCCGATTTGCAACTAATACGGTTAGTATTATTTCTGGCTCCTAGTGTATAGTTAATCTATATGAAATGAAGATTTAAATTACAACAATTTTCCTAAATGTATAAGAAAGAAAATCGATATGTATTTTGGGTTGTTTTGTTTTTTTTAGTTTCATATGAGGGACGTAAAAACGTTTGTCGCCCATCTTTGGACTTCAGTTCTTCTCTATTTTTCCTGACCTCCTCAGGGCTGGATGGACCATGTTCATCAGCGCCTACTGGCACGGATTACATGCAGGTTACTACCTCTCCTTCCTCACCATCCCGCTGTGCATCGCGGCAGAGTCTGCCATGGAGTCCGCTGTCAGAGCCAAACTGGGTCCCAGTGGGCAGAACGTCTTCGATTGGATCCACTGGTTCCTGAAGATGAGGGCCTATGACTACATGTGCATGGGCTTTGTGCTGCTGAAGGCATCTGACACCATCAACTACTGGATGTCTATCTACTTCACCATGCATGTCATCGCTGTCGGCTGCATAATATTGGGCAAGGTCTTCAAGGGGGGGAGGGGAGAAGGAAGAAAGGAGGAGAAGGGGCAGACAAGTGAGGGGGAAAAGACTGAAAACATGAAAATTGGGCAGAAAACAGAGTGAATGGAGGAACTAAAAAGACTAAGTCAAGAGTCCTGTTTCTACCAACAATCATGGTATTGGTCCAAGGCAATTTCTTCTTAGAAAAAGTCTGTTTTATTTAAAAAAAATGCAGTCAAGGGTCTCGTTTGTGAAATACCGTTAAAAAAAGAACTACTGGAGCTGTTTTTGTTTCTGTAGATTCACCTAAAATGCAGTGAGTAATGGGAGAAGAACTGGGAGAGTGAATGTTGCTTGTATTTGGTTGAATGTATCTGTGACCAAGGAAGTTATTTTCCTCATGTAGACCGAAAGTCCAAGCATGGTTTCTAGAAACTGTCAAATCAAAATGTGGTGACAGGTTGTTAAACATGACATTCAAAGCAGGAAAGAAGTGTTAAAAATTATAGAAATTTACTTTAGGAAGTATTGAAAAAAATTACAATTGGATGCATTCTTGTTATAAGTGTAGCACTTGAGACAAAGCAGCTGTTTTAGTCTGTACAAAATGAGTTTTAATTCGAACTGGTTTATGCTGAAGAAAGGAATTGACAGCCAAGGTGTTTTTCTAGGTGTTGAATATAAACATTTCTGCTCTTTAACTTCTTCTGTGATCATGGGAATTCAAAACGTTTGTATAGTTGGCTCTTTTTTTCCTTCACTTTTCTCTCACTGTTAGCGCTTCAGATCCAATAATGAACATATCCGCTGGCATGTGAAACAGCTAAAGTCCATCTACTGCCAAAATATCTGCACTGCCGCCTCGCATTATTCAGGGTTGGGACCAAACAGTTAAAAGGTTGTTTTCTTGTTCAGTTATCTGCCAAATGTTTTATATAATAACACTGTTGGGGGTCGGCGATACCCTCAAAATCATTTAAATATTTAAATTTATTTTTTTAAAGATTAATATGTTCGTGTTGGCAAAGCGACGCATATTTTCCAACAGGAGCAGATAAATGAAAACAAAACTGTCACAGTGATAAAAAATAAGCTAAAGTTTACATCTTTTCCCCCATTTGTCATCATTCTTATGGATAAGTCGAGATAAATTATAATTGAAGTATCACCAGGTCCTAATTACATTTGTTGATACTGTTAAATGTTTTGTATGTTTTCATTCCTGCTTGACCTAAACTGTGTAATCCTTTTGTCATACGTGTGTTTTATGAGGATGACTGCAGGTTGTTGAGACTTCACCATGCTCTGTTTAGAAATGGGATCATTTGAATTGCAAATTAAGTCATTTTAGTTTGTCTATTTAAAACCCAGAAACAGTTTGTTTTCAGTGTGATGGTGTTACACTTTGGGTGTATTAAAAACTTCACCTATTTATTTTTTCTCCTCTGTATTTGTGTTTTAACAGCCCCTCTTGCTTGGAAACAGGATTATGTATAAAATATGGTTTTTTTCTCTACTCTTGTAGCCATATCTTTCTGTGATAGTTTGTTAATAGTTTTTTTTGCAGGTAGAAGATCATGTTATCAGACAGGGAAGTTAAGTTACACATTATTGAACACAAACACAGCTGCCTACTTACATCACAGTGGTTGCTTTCTTCATATCTTTCAAAACATTTCTATAACCTTTAACTTGAACACGTTCTTATTTGATTTAAATATCACTAGCCATGGGCGGTTCTAGGCAGGGGCCAACAGGGGCCAGTGCCCCTGTAGAACAGATCTTGGCCCCTGTACTGATGAGATAATACTAAATCAGCTTCTTATCATGAAATGCACTGGAACAAAAAACATAGCTAATCGGTCCCTTGGACCAAATTCATTTTTTACCTTCACAGTTTTAATTTATCAATAAATTAAAAAATTAAGTTGCTGTATTGAAATGGGTTCGCTGTTTTCATCTGCTAGATCAGGGGTCTGCAGCCTGCAGCTTTGGAACCGTATGTGGCTCTGTGACACCCTTAATAAATTAAACGGGGAAATATTGCCCTGTTTTTTGTTTGCTTGTTTTTTGTTCTGTGCCCCCATGAAAAAAAAAACACTGGCCCCCCTTGGCGAATTTGGTCTAGAACCGCCACTGTCTCTAGCACATTAATCCATGTAACCTATATCTATTACTGCTACATATCCAGTATCGCCTGGTTGGTTATTAGGTTGTCCAAAATGCAAATCACTGATGTCTTCTGAAAATTTTTTGGGAATAATGCGTGACACATACAAGGAAGTTCCTGTGGGGTAATTTATACGTGGGTTAAAGTCCACACTGGGTGAAAACAGGGAGGTGCTTCATGGCACATAACACTTCCCTGTATAGAGCTGCTGTTTCACATTTTCCACTGAAGTTGTGGTAAAATCTATCAGAATGACCAGTTCAGGTAAGGTGCTGTTTTTGAGCCTTAAATGGTTTATTTAATAAATTCAACTGAATGAAAAGCTGGATATTCTGGCTGTTGACATAGAATCAGTGCATGAAGCCCCTTTTTGTTTTGTATTCAAGCATCCACGGGAAATGGTTACCCTGCTAACCGGGAGTCACTCAGGTTACGCCGGGCTTCCTCTCCAGTGTCCACTCAGAGCAACCATGAATTCAACTGGAGCACAAGCGCTGCTCAGGAGGAGGAACAGGGTAGTTCTGAGTCAACCCGAGAGCTCAGGAACATCCCTTTGCCCATGGCTCTGAAAAAAGCTGTACGGTATGAGAACTGCCTCTAAGGTTTTGATAGTTTAGGCCCAATAATAAATAGGTCAGATCATACGGAGTGCCTTATTGATGCCTTGCAGATGTACAACAGTCAAACTATCTCACATTTTGGCACTTTATATCACCAAACTTCACTGCTTTTTAATTTGATATCGTGTGACCAACACAAAGTAGAACATAATCGTGAATTAGAATAAAAAATGTAAATTCTTTTTTACAAATCCGAAATATTTAGCATGCAGTTATTTGCATTTTGTCCTCCTGATTAAAGACTCCACACAACCACCTTTCCCTGCAATTACAGCTGCAATTCTCAGCTAGCTTTGTACTTGGAACTCATCCTTTGTCAATTAGGTTGGGCTCAGTCAGGTTGGGTAGAAAATGTCTGAGTATCAGTTTTCAAGTATTCTCATTTGAATTTAGGTCTGGGCTTTGACTAGGCCATTCGAACACAGTTTCATCGTAGCTTTGTCTGCATGTTCAGAGTTGTTGTCCTGCTGGCAGGTGAACCTTCACCCTAATCTCAAGTCTTTTGCAGCCTCTGACGGGTTTTCTTCCTGGATTGCCCTTCATTAAGCTTCATCCATCTTCCAATCGAATCTGATCAGCTGAAGCCACAGCATGATGCTACCACCATCATATTTCACAGTGGAGTTGGTGTGTTCAGACACAGCGTTTTGCGTGTAGGCCAAAAAGTTGCATTTTGGGTCTCATCTGGCCAGAGCTTCTGGCCCACTCTTCCATAAAGGTCAGATTTAGGAAATGCAAAACTAAGATGGATTCTCCCAACTGAGCTTTGGATCTCTACAGCTCCTCCAGAGTTACCATGGGCCCTTTGGCTACTTCTCTGATCAGTGCTCTCCTGCCCTGGTCAGTCAGTTTAGATGCTACGCCTTGGGAGATGCAATACTCAACCCTAAAGAAATTATATAAAAGCCTAGCCTCATTTAAAAGTAATTACATGTGTTACTTCAGGCCTGTTAGGTATATTATTGCCTCTTTAAAACAGTGTCTGGATAAGCTGAGAGCAGTAACTAGGTTCTGTAGCCTTGATTCTGTGAATTTTATTTGTTATATTTTATGATTAATAGATAGGATTTGTGTAAACTGAAGACATAGATTTTTTAATTGTCTTTTCAACTGTCTAAAATTCAAACAGTTTTTGTTTAACAAATGTTAAAATCATTGGAAAACTAAACAGATGTTTCTATCAATTATAGGCAGGCGCAACAACTGCAGGTCCCCGCTCAGTACAGTGGAGGATCCTGGAAACACAAAAGGACCACGTTTTTGCGTAAATTCAACAGCACTGTCAGAGAGTTTCTTCATTTTTTCTCTCTGTGGGGCAGGTCCTTGCAAAAAATTGGAGGTAGGCATCTAATTTATGTCTGCAACCGGCCCTAAATGGAAAACGCTCCAGCCGTCATGTCAAACTTCACTCTCTTTGACTCTACAGGGAACTTTGGGGGTGGTGTCCAGTCTTATTTCATCTTCCTTCGGTTCTTGGTGGTTCTCAATTTTTTCTCCTTCCTACTGATTGCTGGATTCGTCCTCATTCCCAGCATCGTGTTCAGATCAGCGGGGACCAAGCCAGGGACCAGCATAGGTGACGTTTTTGTCAGCAACCCTCCATTCTGTTCTCACACAGAGGTTTCAGTTGGATGTTATTTTACTTGATATCAGCCTTATTTCCTGTGCTCTCATCATAGGTAGTTTCTTTTAATAAAACAGGAAGCAATTCTCAGTTTCATCAGACAGTTTCCAAGCAACAACCACACAGAGCCTTTATGATCCGAGATTAATAAAATATGCAATAACACAGTCACCAATGATGTATTCATAGCTGTTGACTACTGTGTTTTTCAGATGAAGAGGAATGTATGAACTATAACCCTAATCCTCAAGGCTTGGTGGTCTTCTATGAGTTCTTTATTAATTTACTCTCAGGAACGGTAAGAAACTATGACAAAACCCTACAAACATGACTGACTTGCAGAATGATTAGTTTGTTATCCACTGTGTTTTGGACTAATAGTTAGATTTCACATGGTAATTGTATGCTTCATTATGCAACATTTTACAATACAAACTAATCCTGCAGCATGTCAATGGTCTGTCAAACAAATTAGAATACTAAATACAAATATCCTGAGTAAACACAAAAAGCTCTTTTGCATGATTTCATTTATTAAAGGAAGATGCTACCCAAACCAAAAAGACCTGATGTGGAAAAAGTAATTACCCCGCTAAACCTAATGACTGGTTGTGTGTCCCATGATGGGAACAACTGTGTAGGAGTTTTGGGACACTCCTCTTTGAAGGACGGCTTTTATTTGGCCACTTTAGAGAGATTTTAAGCATGAGGGCCTGTTTAAGATCACACCACTCAATTGGGTTTAAGTCCAGGCTTTGACTAGGCCACTCCAAAACCCTCATTTTATAAATCCTTAAAGGACTGGCTGAGATCTGAGAAATAGAAAGCCCTGAGCCTAGAGGTTGTACATGTGAGAAACCTCTTGAACATCCATCCATGTTCTGCAGCTGTCATTCATATGCAGTGTTGCAGTTACCTCTGATCTGTCAAATGTTGACATTTTGAGTTAAAGTAGAAGTAGCTGAACAGTTTGATGTTTAAAACACCTTAACATTTCTGCAATTTTCGCCTGAAATGTTTTAAAGACGCTTACCCAAATTAAAATTAATGCTGTTCTTGAACCATTTGGAGTTCAGGCGTGGCTGGGGTCTGAAAGAAAAAACTCAAGTTTCTCCCACAACAGTCATGATATGTTAGTAATATGATTAGTAATAGTAAAGTAATATGATTTTGAATACACTGGAAAATATTAAATTTTATATTCACCTATTTATCTTTTATAAATACAAGCTTTAAAAGTGGCTTCACAATGGAGTGGTGGACTAACACACACTGGGTCTAAATGGGGGGGTATTATGCTTCTTCCAGGCACATATTACCCTTCTATATCACACTCCAATAACATTGTCACCTTAAGTCTTTTAAAAGTCCGTCATATATAAAAATCCACCTTAAAGAAATTTACTTCCGTATTGGACGCCTTGATTTTCGCCTGTGCCACTCTAAGACCCTCCTACTCTTTCTGACACTCCCCCTTCAATTCGTCACATACCGTGCATCATCGCAACATGCACGGAGTCGGAAAGAAAATCCCACAAAAGACGCACAGCTGCAGCTGGTGTGTTATAATTACTGCACCTGGGACTCAGCCGGAGTTGTTTGAGGTGGGGAGGGGTGGGGAGCTCTGCAGGGGCGAGGCTCTCGGCTGAGTACGTAGGGTCGGAGGAGGAGATGGGTGGAAAAGGCGGGGATAGGTGGGAGCAGGCGTTTCAGCAACCCCGAGAACTCAAAGATTACTCTAACATGAGTGAATGGGTCAGAGCAACACTTCAGGTATGTTTTTAATGAGGGAAAGACAGGTTCTCAGGATATTAAGCTTCAGAAAGTCCATTTTGCATAAACCCCCCTTTTAAGTATTCCCTTTACGACAGTCATAAACCAAAAAAACCGAGTATTTTGCACATGTTTTTCTAACTAAAGGTCCAGGGTGGTCAAATGTGCAAGAAAATGCGCCCTCTCCAGGGTGAATGCATAACACATCGCTGTACACCTCTGATAAAAAAGAAACAAAACAAAAAGTGGTCAGAATCACTACTGTCTCGTTTCTAACAAAGCCCAGACGATTTCCTCTATGTTATATTTTGTTTTAGAGGTCTTTGCCACGTTGCGGAAAGGATCTCTTACTGGTGTGTAACTGTGTGTAATAATATAACATCTGTGTTGGATAAGTTCATTTATGACTTAGCTTTAAGTCCTGTGATGAAGCCCGTCCCTCATCTGCCTCTACAGGATTCCATTGGCTATTTGATGCTTTAATCATCATTGTTCTGTGCCACGACTGGTTTGAAAGACACACTTAAGATAGTAAGATGTCAGTCAAAATCCAGCACTTCTGGTCATGCGCAGTGGCTAATCTTAACATGCTAACCATGAAAACATTGAGATAAATGCTTGCAAGGAAGGAATTTACTAAGGTTTTCAGCGGCGGATTATGTTGGACTGAGGATGTCAGACTTGTTGTGGACTATTTTATTGGAGGACATTAACTGGACCCTTGTGGATGTAAAAATACAGTTTTTTGTTCGAGATGGCACTGATATGAGGTTACAAATGGTGACAAAAGCGCTTGCTGTGTCTACAGTAATGATTGTATCCTTAATTGGAATACATCTTTGGAATCTCAAGATTCTTAGCTTTCCAAATATGAATAATATGTATATATACATTGAAAAGGTGTCCAGAAAAAAGGCAGATTTGACCCCAGAAGTATGCAACATCCCGCCCACGGGACATAGAAATGATGAAAGTGAGATATAAAAGTCATGTTATTTAAAAAGTAAAAGCCGATACCGATAATTTCCGATATTACATTTTAATGCCAATATCGGCTGATAATAACTGGACAAACAGCCAATAATGTCTGGGTTTTTTAAGCAGTGACTTATGGGAGGTGTAACAGCTAGCTGGGCTGCAGCGCTACTACAAGGTTGTTTGTAACCAAAAACTAAGATTTGGTTTTATCTGTTATTTCTGTTTTAGTCCTTCTCTGTATCAGTAGTGTTAAACAACATTTTCTTAGCATTTCCATTTATGAAAAAATACAATGTTCTTCTAGTTGTGTGATGTTTTTGTGTTTAGGGTTACTTATCCTTCAGCCACCACAAGCAAGGAGGGGGTGTAGCACGGCATGTACAGCTGTATTAATGTTCCTTCATAACTACCCTCTCCTCTCATCAATACGCAGGGTTTTATGGAGTATTCATACCTGTTTTACGGCTACTACAACAACACCATGGTGGAGGACAGTAGCTTTTCTTACAACATCCCCCTTGCCTATCTGTTTACTGCTGTCTTCTACTTCGCCTTTTGTCTCATTTGCATCATAGTACGGTGAGTCACATTTCAAACCTTTCTAGACTTACTACTAAAAGATAAACACATCATGGTGTCTGTTGTTGTTGAGATGGACATTTGCTCAAATGCAGAATGGGCAAAGCAGCTCGAGTTGCAGTGACAACCGGAGGCACCAATGTAAGCAGCTACAGCTTAATCGTCTTCACCGGGTGGGACTACGGCTGCCTGGGAAGCAAAGACACCAAACTAAAACAGAGGAATATCTACTACCGGCTGCAGGTCAGGAGAAAAGCTTGCCGGGTTAATTTGTAGCCATTAAGGGCAAGAAGAACAGAGGCGTTGTGAAGATGTTGAAGTTTTTGTCTCTCACTCGCTCGTGTCTCACTTGGTCAATGTTAAACTAAATATACAATATTCAAATGAAATGAAGAACAAACTAGTTTTTTATTTTTGTAGAAAATACATTTTAGATCTGAAATACAGAAAAGCGTCTTTTACATTTATATTATTAAAAGAAAAGCTTTACAATGTGTTGTTTACTATTGTCTTTTATGTAGAGTCTATTCAGAGCAGCAACTATGGGATGATCTTTTCCTTTGAAGACACTTGGTGAATTTGCCCACATCTGCTTTTAAGGAAAAGTCACTAAATGTTTGGGGTTTCTCACGATTAAATATTTTAATTTAATACTGTGTAAAACCACAAACATTCATTGTTTCAGGTTAAAAAAACAACAACAACTGGCTAATAAAAGACTATTTTGTGCGGTACCTAACATTTTCCATTTTTAGAAGCTGCTAATTTGTCTGCATCTTTTCTGAAAGGCCTCACATCACTGAAAGCAAAGCCTTAAAAAAGTGCATTAACTGATTGCCCTTGTGGGTCACATCGGTACCATCCTTGAATTGTGTTTGTGGGCGGCACAAAATCACTCCGAAGGCTGTAAACAGCCCCAAAACACTGTTGCTCTGACGGACTTGTCTTTTCTGTCTCCGTCAGGTGGATCTGGAGGAGGAGCGCCTCAAGAAGCAAGCAGCTTCACTAACTTTGTGTCGCAAAATTACTTTATACTCTCTGCGTGTTTTGATGTTTCTTGTTGCACTCGGGCTGATTGTAGCAACCTTCTTTGCCATCGCTCATGCGACTCAATTCAGCCAGGTAAATTGTGTAAAACTTGCATCATGGATACTGAATGTTAAAAGTATTGGCTTATCATTTGTGTCCAATTCCTGTCCAACAGCAAAACAGCACAATGGAAGGGATCCTGGGTTTGTTTTACGAGTATCTGCCGTCCATTGTCATCACCACAGGGAACTTCTTGGTGCCTCTGCTGTGTGACCAAATCGCTTTACTAGAAAAATATCCTCCCAGCGGTGCTGTGATAATGGCTCTGTTAAGGTTTGCAGTGTTTCTTCATTTCTCTGTGGCAATGAGTATTTAGTCACAGTTTTTGGATTTTATCTGTGCTTTTGAATTTTGAAGAAACAGGACAAAATGAAAGCAAATCAGCAGATGAACGCATCTTCCAAATCTGAAAAATACCTCCCCGTCATGAAAAAAAACTTGTTTTAACATATACTCTTTTAAGACAATGCAAATGTCTGGAAAACAGTTATACCAGGGGTGTCCAAAATGTGGTCTCTAGGTCATTTGTGGCCCTTTGAATAATTTCATGCAATTCAAGAATAGTACAAATTTGAGTGAGGTTTTCACAGGAAGTTTTCTCAAACGAGGACTTTGGCGCGTCCGTTCATCAAACCTGATTAAATACAGTAAGCATATTTGAAGAGAGAGTTAAAGAAATCCTGTTTTTGTTGCTAAGAGTAGACAGAAAAATTTCTAGTTCGAGAAAGAGAAAACAATCAGGCCCATTTAGGAAATTGTTTGCCTTTTTTTTTAATATGCAAACCCAAAATCCAAAAAGTCCTACCTCCCAAGCAGGACCACTTTCAGGGTAGATTTCTACCCGGTTTTGTCTGATTTGGTCCTAGAACCTGCAGTGGGAACACAGGAGGGAGAGAAACTACCCCAGAAAAGGTTCCTGCAATGGAAACACCTTTGGTGACATGAATCCAAACACCTTTGCTTCTTGGTTATTTTGAATAATGTAATGTTTCATATTGCTTGCTTAATTGGTGGTTTTGATTTTTTCTAGCTAAATTGCAGTGGCAAAAATATTTTTTTATGGAGCAGTTCAGGCATCAGCTAATCAAATCATGTGGTAAATCAATTCTCTGATCTTTGGGGTTTTTGCATCAGTTTAAAGCTCCATCACTGAGTAACAATGCATTTGTTACTCACACCATTTTAAATATGCCAAAGCCTTAAAAGGAATCGCTGCTTTAGACAGGACAGTCAGCCTCCATGAAAGCAACAGTGCTAGATGAGCTTAGATGGGAAATGCCAGTCTTTTTCATAAAAGTATGAATCTGTATTGTAATCTTAGTTACGTCTTTTTTTTCAGGGCAGTAGTCTTGCGTCTCGTCAGTCTGGGCATCCTTCTCTACACCCTGTGGAGTCAGATCACCTGCCATGGAAACACAAACGAGTGTAAACTGTGTAAATACAACCAGAAAGAATACCCGGTAATTACTTTGTTTGTGTGCTGAGCAGGGCTTCAGTGAACACGTAGTTTAAACGATGCGTCAGCTGTGCAACCCAACCAGAACAGACTTCTTCATGTTCTTCAGGCTTTAAGAGGCATGCATGTTTTTCCCCCTCTTTAGTGCTGCTTTGTTTTCCTTTTGTTTAAGATGTCCGTTCATTTTTCTCTCAGCTCAATGCAGAGTTCACACTGAAGCTTTCTGCTGATAAGGAGAAAGAGTAAAGGAAAAATGATCAGTATAAATGGATGCCAGGTTGTCTCAGGCTTCCCACAAACAAAAAGCAAAATATGTTGCGACCAATAAATAAATACAGGGTTGCAAAACATATTTCGATCAATATGTTTTCAAATATTTGTTTACTACTGTAGTGTTTTGTAAAACCTAAAATCTATACTATAATTACAGACTCCACGAGGAAAAGTTTTGCCATTTCCACAGTTTCTACTTCATTACTTACCCATGTACTTAAACCATAGTGTAAAGACTTTTTATCCCCATAATTTATGATAATACTAAAAAGTCATAACAAAGCTCATGTCTGATTGTATGTAAATATGTTATTATAGTATCTAAAAACGTGATATTTTACACCCTATTTTAAAGAAAATCCAAGACATCAAACTCTAAGCGACCGTCTTTAAGGATGTTTCATTGTCAGAATTGCTTACAGTAAAACCTATCAGACGCTTACAAAGCTATGACATCATCATCTAGCCTGTCACAATTTTTACAGAATGCATACCTCTGATTTTGGAGAAAGATTTAAAAAACATTTCTCTCTCATTATTCTGCCACTTGACTAATATTAATAATTTAGTTAATCTTATATGACCTGAAACAGGAAAAGTTTAGTCTGATTTAATTATTTTAAATCCCTCTACCTAGTAGTGGGCAATATATACGGTATAAATTAGAAATTATATCTATTTAGCCAACGGTAGAGATTTTGACTATACCGGCCTACTGCGATTGCGGATTTTAATGACGTTATTAAGCTGTGCAGTACTTACTTTGTACCAGGTACAAATACTGATGTTCAGCGTTCGTATTTACACTTGATATTTCAAGTTTAAAATTTGTTCTTTTCTATTTAATGGAAAAGAAACCTGTTGGAACTTGAAGCATTTTTAATTCAAATATGTGCAGCTATATTTTTGTACAGCACTGAATTTATAAAGAAGTAATCAGGAAAGCAGAAAGAAATGTGTGTTTCTCTTTTTACATTTTCCACTTCGATTTAAACAATTTTGAACTTTGTGTTTTCATTACCTATAGCTTTTATTTTATTTAAAATATTTTAATCTTTATTAATGTAAAAATAATTTTTGTGTTGCAGTTTTCGGAAATTTTTTTGAATATTCTTTAAATACATTTTGCATAATTATTTAAATGGGATTCTATACTTTTTTGAAGTTGTTCTGCTGCAACGTATCTGGAATGCGCGCAAACAGTCATTTTGACATATATAAAGCAGAAGAAAATAATATCGCAATAAATATTGTTATACATGCTTCAGATGATAGATTTGAGGCCCTACCTCTACCCTCTGTCCAGCATCTGTTTCACAACTCCCGCAGGAACTCCCCCCGTGAACTCTTTTGTCTTTTCTTGTTAGTGCTGGGAAACACGTGTGGGACAGGAGATGTACAAGCTGACGCTGTTTGACCTCCTGGTCAACATCGCTCTACTCGTGCTGGTTGAATTTCCACGCAGGTTTGAATCACTGCATAAAAACTGAACTTCCAGTACAACGATTGCGGTTGCGTAAAGGCACGAAGATGTCTGTGAGTCAGCCCGACGTTTTGACGGCACGATGTTCCTGTGCGATGTTTTTGTTTGGTTTTAGGATGGTGGTGGATAACTGGTCCTGTAAGTTGACTCAGTGGGTGGGTCGGCAGGAGTTTGTGGTTCCCTCCAACGTGCTCGGGCTTGTTTACGGTCAGACGGTGGTCTGGACAGGAGCTCTGTTTTGCCCTCTGCTGCCACTCATAAACACAGTCAAGTTCATCATCCTCTTCTACTGCAAGAAGGTGAGTCTGCAGCTTTAACAGAGTTGGCCTCTTACACGACGCTTTATAGTTTTTGACCGTGATTCTTGCCCCTTCCCTCCACAGGTCACACTTTTCTACAACTGCCGTCCAGCGCTAAGGACGTTTCGGTCCACCACCTCCGCCTTCTTTTTCCTGGCAGTTCTCCTGTTTGGCTGGATCCTAGCCTTGGTTGTCATGATTTATAGTGTAGCTGTGTGAGTACTGGCTTCTGCACCTTTATCTTTAAGGTTGTAACAGATCTGCTTGTTCTGTCAAAGTAAAAAAACAACAACTAAACATTAGCAGGTATATTCATGATGCAGTCATTGCAGTTTTTCATCAGTGTGTATATTTTAATGTTGCATCATTAAGGATGGTTGTTTCTGCCTCCCCAAACAGGATCCATCCGTCACTCGCTTGTGGCCCTTTTCGTTTCTTACCCAGCATGTGGCAGATTGTTCCAAACTCTTTCTACAGTCTTTCTAAAGTGATGCAAGAGCTTCTGTTCTTTATCGGCTCACAAGCTTTTTCTGTTCCTCTTTTTTCCTTATCATGGTAAGTCTCATTTGGGATTGGATTTAAAATCCTCACATTGACTTAGTGGTGGGCGATATAAAAGGTTTAAGGTAGAAATGATATAAATTTAGCCAAAGGTGGAGATTTTGACTACACCGGCCAACCGCAATTTCGCATTTTGATGACGTCATTAAGGAGGATAAATGCTGATGTTCAGTGTTTGTCTTTGTTTCAGATATTGCATGTTTAAAAAAATGTGTTTTCCATTTAATGAAAAAAAAACCTGTAGAACTTGAAGTATTTTTTATTCAAGTATGTAAAGGTTTATTTTTGTGCCATTTTTAATTTATAAATAAGCAACTAGGAAAGTGGACACTTTTGAAATTTGTAGGGTTTAAAAAAAAATAACATTTTGCTTTTAATTTATTTAGAATATCTTTTATGTTGTGATCATTTCTGTGTTGCATTTTTTGGAAAAAAAGATTTGAATTTTTTTTTAATGAATTTTGCACAATAGATGTTCTTTAAATGGCATTCTAAACTTTTGTTGTTGTTCTGCTGCAATTTATCTGGAAAGTGAGAAAGTTCATAAACTGTCATTTAGATATATTAAGAAAAGTATATATCGCAATAGATATCATTACTGCACATGCTTTAGATGATATTGGAATATAGATTTGAGGCCATATCGCCCAGACCTACATTGACTGTACAGGTGCATCTCAACCAATCAGAATATAACTCGAGTTCCTTTATCTCAGTAATTTAATGTATAGGGGGAACTTGTATGTTTTCTGTTGTTTTTGATGAGTATGACTGACAGCTTTTGAAAAAATCTAATTTAGTAACTCAGAAAATTAGATTAAGTAAGACCAATGAAAATATACATTTAAGACAGACTTGCCCACATGAAATAACGATATTCAAATTTTCGAGTTTCACCTGTAGACTACAATACCTAAAATGTTTTTTCAATTTTGATTGGGTTGACTTTTCTGTAATAATCTTCTTTTTCATTGGCCTTATTTTACATTCTATATTAGCTGGGAACCATAATAAACAAAATGCACAGAAATAAGCAGTTAAAACATTATCATTCTGTCAGTAATGAATCTGAGTATATATATACATGAGTTTAAAATTTTGAACTGAATACGTGACATAAAGTATCTTTTTAACGATATTTCTATTTAATGAGATGCACCGGTCTTTTAGCTTCTTGCATGTTGCCGAATTTTTCAAGGTCCATATCTAATTGTGTCTGTTTCCTCTCCTGCAGCGTGGTTATGTGTTACATCATCGCTTTAGCCTCCATCTATGGAAAATCAGTTGCGATGCTGAGAGCTCAACTTAAACTAGTATGTTTTTATTTATAACCAATAATTTCTTAAGATTTGGCACTGTGTATGCCATCCTTAACAGTCCCAAATAGATTCAGGTGTTTAACCACTGTAGTGTCTCTGGTTTACAGGCAGGACAAGATAAGCAGTTCTTGGTAAAGCAGATCGAGAAGATGAAACAACTGGCACCACAGCACAATGAAGGAGAAGATGCCTAAACTCAATCTGTAAACCATGTTATTGTGTTTTAACATTTTTAAACATGTAACAAATTGAGAATATAACTGAAAAGACTTTTATATAGTCATCAATGCACTTTGGATTGTATTAGAAAATTCTGCACATAGATTAAGTTGTATTTTCTCTCTAAGATGAGAAGAGATAAGAATGTTCATCAATTATTTAATACCCAATTAAATTTTATATGATGCTATATTAAATGTATCTTATTACATTTATGTATTCATTAAACTAATATATGTCTATGCATTTTATTTTTACAATTTCTTTATTTTTATTTTTTTAAATCTCCTGTTTGTTTCCTTTTTACATTTTCCATGTCATTTGCTAATAACACATTTTGAATAGAAAAAAAGATAACATTTATTTTCTTTAAAGAAACTGAAAAAAATATAGAAAAAACGGCAAGGAACAAAGGCACACAAATTCAAACGTGATAGGAAACAAGTAAATATATAAAAATAAAACCAAAATCAACTGAAATTGAAAATGTAACAAATAGTGATATTAACCTGTTAAACGATAACAGCAAACAAATTTATCAATGAAACAACAGAATTTTTTGCAACTATTTGTTTTTGATGTCGATTCTATGTTAAAAAAATACTTAAATTGTATTTCGTTTTATGTTGCATTTCAGAAATGTATTTAGTCTAATACTTTCCTAAAATCCTCTTATTTTTGTTCTCAGAAAATAAGTTATTTTGTTTTTTTCTTTTGTTCCAGTGTTTGCTTTTAGACCCACCCCCTATTGTGTCTGTATGTAATTAAAAATTGAGCGGGGTTTTAGCGCCCTCTGGTGTCGCAGTTTTGTAATCGATTAAACGTGCAGCGCAGTCATTGTTTACTTCCTGGTTGAGTTTACTACTTCCTTGGGACCACTATCAACCCAAAGCAAGAGCAACTTTTCACCTAGCTAGTCGATAAGAGTATTTTTGTTTGCTCTTAACTAGAAAATATTGAATATCTTTTAGTATGAGAGAGAATCTCATTCTTTTAATGTCGTTTGATAAAAAGCGATGTTGGCAAATAGCAAAGTTTGGCTAATGTTAGCTTGAAACGTAAAGACGATTTAAACAATTACGTTCTGCCTATATATCATCTCTAACATCGTATTTTGAGAGTTTAATCCTTTACTTAAATACCTGCTGCGTCCACTGCAGATTTGTTTACGAGTTGTGGGCTTTTTTCTCGCGTCAACTTTCCGCTAGCCTTCTCAGCTAGGCAGCTGCTAACAGTTCTTGGTCTCCAAGGTAACCATGAACATCCTCCCAAAGAAGAGCTGGCATGTCCGCAACAAGGACAACGTCGCGCGAGTTCGGAGGGATGAAGCCCAGGCAGCAGAGGAGGAGCGCGAGGCAAAGCGGCGCGTGGAACGCGCGGAACAAGAGGTACCTGGAGGATAGGGCGTCGTGTCCCACACAACCTGGTGTAGCACATCCAGTACTGTTCAAGTTTGTGAGATATTGCAGTAAAAAAAGCACCACGTATAGATTATATATTCATATACAGTGCCGTAGGTAACTATGTGCCCCTAAACATTTGATGTATTTTAGTTTTTGTTGTTGTTAGACAAAGATAACCTGGGTGGATACTAAGTGTAGTTTTCAAATGTTGGTTTAATTTATTAACTGGAAAAGCCCAGAGGTGGGTATTAACTACTTATATTTACTTGAATATCTTTTGTTGGAAAAAATTACTTTTGAGAGTAGTTTTACTACACAATACTTTCTACTCTTGAGTAAAACTTCTAGTTGCTTTATGCACTGTTGAGTAAATTCAGTGAATGAAGAACAAACATGTTTTTATAAAGGATACATCAGACACACACCTAGAGTTTATTAAAGGACACCACCTGTTTCTACACACTTTTAAAAATCTATTTTTGTTTAATCTATTGAGCCTGTTGCATTTTGAGGTCAAGCGAATATACGATAAAGACCATAAAGTGTCACTGGAAGTACATTTTACCTTGTTCTAAGATGAATGTACATTACCTACTGTAAGTATTGGTAGGGTTTATTCTCCTTAAGATTTGTTAATTTATAATTGTTATCTTTACCTTTTTTATTTTTGTCTTTAAAATACTACAATTTCCCCAGAACTTTGTCTTTTTTTTTTATGTCTGACATTTTGAAAATATTTTATCAGATGTTACTCAGTACTTAAGTAGCCTTTTTGCCAAATACTTTTTTACTCAAGTAATTTTTTGGATGGCTACTTTTTACTTGAGTAAAAATATATTTTCAAGTAGTGCTACTCTTACTTGAGTGCAACTTACTTGGGTACTCTACCCACCTCTGTCTAAACCAATATGTGAAAAACTACCCAATAAACCTAAAAACTGGTTGTGTTTTTAAGCATTTACAATAACTGCAATTTAATCTAATACATTGTGGAAACATGTTCACCTTTTCTTTTGAGGGTTTTCTTGCACGAGTGCCCTGTTTTATTTCATACCTCAGCATCTTAATTTGATTCAGGTTTGGACTTTGATTAGGTCTCATCAAAACCTTTAACTTGTTGTGTTTTTTTTAGTCATTCATAGGTGGGCTTGCTGGTGTGCTTTTCATCATTGTCCTTAGAGTTGCACAATATAATCGCAATGTCAATGTGTGCAATATTCATATCGCAAAGGGCTACAGGAGTACAATAACTGTTGGCTATCATATTCCAAGTGTTTTGAACTTGCATTCTACATGCTAATGTAATATTTAGCCAGCTAGACAGTCTCATGGCAGTGGCTGCTCCCATCAGACACAAATTACATTGCCCAAAATGCTAAAGGTGACAGAGTGTTTATGAAGAACTGCAAGTAGCAAGGTTAGAAAGACAAAAAATGTTTGGTTAAAATTAGTTATTTGCACATTTGTGTGCATTTTTATGCTTTTAGATTATTGTTAACTTACTTTGTTGATGATAACTGTGGGTCTCCACAGGCACGTACAGAATATCTGAGAAGGAAATCTCGGGCTGCTCTCCAGTCAGAAGGGGCAAAGAGAGACGATGATGACGAACAAAGCGGAACAAGTCTGGAGCATCTCAATCTGTTTCCTCTGGAGGAGGCCTCAGAGAAGAAGGGAAATGAGGAGTATCTGAGAGAAAAGAAAGAAGAAAAGGTGACAGTGATACTTCTACTTTTAGACTCCTTTATGACGCACTCTTTAGATTTTCATTTCTGGGATCACACACAGCCAAACAGAAATGTTTGTCCAATAATACTCTTTTCAGTAGAGTTGCCATGATTTCAAATATTTTTGGGTTTTGTCCATCGTGTGCCTGCTAAGTTGTTTGCAGAAATAAGTAAGTTTACTTTAGTTGAAGCTGACTAATTGCTGTTATTTAAAAATATCTAAAATTATACTAAGTGTAAATATTAGTCAGCACAACTCAGGAGCTTTTCTTGTTCATCTATGTTGTTTCTTACCACACCAGAAGTTGAGTCTTGATGCCAACTCACAAATATCCCATTAATATTTTAAAACCATTTTCTCAACTTTGGGGTTGTTATATTTATGTTTCTTTTTACACCTGCTTAAATATATTGGAGACGTCATTTAATGTTGTTTTTTATTTTTCCAAATAATTTAACTTCATAATGTCTAGATAACGGCTCTCTGGTGTCTTGAGCACATCAGCGTAACAGAAACAATGTGGGTTTGGTGCTGCAGCAGCTAAATGGAGCTAAACTCCACCAGCTATCATGTGAAAGGAAGGTCGTTATAAGGATGTTTGTCAACTTCCTCCATTTCTTCCTTTTCTGGTGCCCAGCCTTTCTTTTGTATCCTCACTTCTTCCTATTCTTATATCTTTTCCTCCCTTGTCCTACCTCTATTCCTTTTGTCCTTCATCCTTTGCGTCCTTATTTTTTTCCATATTTTTTCCCTTGTGCCCCACTTACCTTCCATCCTTGTTTTCCTCTCTCCTGGTGTCATTTCTTCATTCCTTTCATATGTCTTTACTTGATTCCTTCCTTTGTATCCTTCTTTATGTGCCTCACTGTGTCTTTCCTTCCACCCTTCTTTCCTTGTCTTTATTTTCTTTCTTTCCTTGTGCCCTGCCTCTCTTCCTTCCTTGTCCTATTCCTTTCTTCCTCCCGCTTGTCATTCTGTTGCTCGCTCCTTCCTTCCTTCCTTCCTTCCTTCCTTCCTTCCTTCCTTCCTTCCTTCCTTCCTTCCTTCCTTCCTTCCTTCCTTCCTTCCTTCCTTCCTTCCTTCTTATTCTTCCTTCCTTCCTTCCCTCCTTTCTATCCTTCCTTCCCTCCTTTCTGTCCTTCCTTCCTTCCTTCCTTTCTGTCCTTCCTTTCTGTCCTTCCTTCCTTCCTTCCTTCCTTCCTTCCTTTCTGTCCTTCCTTTCTGTCCTTCCTTCCTTCCTTCCTTCCTTCCTTCCTTCCTTCCTTCCTTCCTTCCTTCCTTCCTTCCTTCCTTCCTTCTTATTCTTCCTTCCTTCCTTCCCTCCTTTCTATCCTTCCTTCCCTCCTTTCTGTCCTTCCTTCCTTCCTTCCTTTCTGTCCTTCCTTTCTGTCCTTCCTTCCTTCCTTCCTTCCTTCCTTCCTTTCTGTCCTTCCTTCCTTCCTTCCTTCCTTCCTTCCTTCCTTCCTTCCTTCCTTCCTTCCTTCCTTCCTTCCTTCCTTCCCTCCTTTCTATTCCTTCCTTCCTTCCCTCCTTTCTATTCCTTCCTTCCTTCCCTCCTTTCTATTCCTTCCTTCCTTCCCTCCTTTCTATTCCTTCCTTCCTTCCCTCCTTTCTATCCTTCCTTCCTTCCCTTCTTCCTTCCTTCCTTCCTTCCTTCCTTCCTTCCTTCCTTCCTTCCTTCCTTCCTTCCTATTCTTCCTTCCTTCCCTCCTTTCTATTCCTACCTTCCTTCCTTCCTTCCCTCCTTTCTATTCCTTCCTTCTTTCCCTCCTTTCTATCCTTCCTTCCTTTTCTTCCCTTCCTTCCTTTTCTTCCCTTCCTTCCTTCCTTCCTTCCTTCCTTCCTTCCTTCCTTCCTTCCTTCCTTCCTTCCTTCCTTCCTTCCTTCCTTCCTTTCTATTCCTTCCTTCCTTCCTTCCTTCCTATTCCTTCCTTCTTTCCCTCATTTCTATCCTTCCTTCCTTCCTTTCTATTCCTTCCTTCCTTCCTTCCTTCCTATTCTTCCTTTCTATTCCTTCCTTCCTTCCTTCCTATTCTTCCTTTCTATTCCTTCCTTCCTTCCTTCCTTCCTATTCTTCCTTTCTATTCCTTCCTTCTTTCCCTCCTTTCTATCCTTCCTTCCTTCCTTCCTTCCTTCCTTCCTTCCTATTCTTCCTTTCTATTCCTTCCTTCCTTCCTTCCTTCCTATTCTTCCTTTCTATTCCTTCCTTCCTTCCTTTCTATTCCTTCCTTCCTTCCTTCCTTCCTTCCTTTCTATTCTTCCTTTCTATCCTTCCTTTCTATCCTTCCTTTCTATCCTTCCTTCCTTCCTTCCTTCCTTCCTTCCTTCCTTCCTTCCTTCCTTCCTTCCTTCCTTCCTTCCTTCCTTCCTTCCTTCCTATTCCTTCCTTTCTATTCCTTCCTTCCTTTCTATTCCTTCCTTCCTTTCTGTCCTTCTTTCCTCCCTCCTTCATTATTCAAAACTTTTTGAAGTTTCTGCCATAAATTTGTGTTCACCTTTTGTATTCTATATTTAACATGAACAAAAATGGAAAAGTCTGGTTATTTCCATGGAGAATGTGTGGAACCCTAATTGGAGGTGGTCATAAAGGCTACGCTAATTTTAGTAATTATAATCTTTATCTTTATTACGCTCAATCACAAATAAGCTCATGAAGCATGCAAGCAAGCTCTATGGTTTATTACATGTTTAAATGTTGAAGTTTATCACAACCAGAAAGTGTCCAATCAGAGCATTCACACCGGCTGCAGTGCGGCCGCGGAGCTCCATTAGCTTTCCGCATCAAGTCAATTTTGTCCGGACGCCACATGTGGATTCCCATGAAGTTAAGAAGAAATTAATGAAAATGAAGAAATTACAAGAGCCAGACAGGAAAAGAGATGTGAGCCAGCGATAGATATATCCATAGATATATAGATAATACGGAGCCTCCGTGACGTCACCCAGAGGTTTCTGAGGTGCCAACCGACCGACTGCTAAAAATTCATTGCTTTCACTCTATGTTTTCGAGAGACACTCCGCGCACGCATTGCAGTCTGTGTGAATTGCAGTCCGTGCGGCAGCCGTACAGAAACAGGACCCCATTCCGTGTGGATTAGATGTTACTCTAATCTGAAAGCAGAAACAAACTTATTCTTTACAGATAGATAAGAGACAAATATTCATAATGATGCAAATCATAGTGGTGATTGAGTTTTTTTGCATTAAAGTGAATGTAAATTTTCCTGTTTTCCTCCTTTTCGTGTTGTAGGAGAAGCAGGAACGAGCTATCGGATTACTTGTGTCTTTGGGGCCACAGCCAGGTTCAGAGGTGACCCCATGGTACATGAAAAGCAGCGAAGAAAAAGAAGAAGAGAGGAAGGAGAAAGAAAAGAGGAAGGGGATATCTGAGGAGGAGAAAGAGAAGAAGGATCGTAGACTGAAGGATAGTTTGGATCCTTTGAAGGATATGAAGAAAGCGTTGGGTGTTTACGGGAGGCGGGAGCACAAGAGAAAGAGGAAGGAAAAAAGAGACAAAGTGGAAAAGAAAAGCCCAGGAGAGAGGTATGAGTTGGACCAGTGAGGATTTAATATTTGGATTAACAGACCAAACCTGTTATCGTGTCGTCTGATGATACAGAATAAACAATGAAATGTATTTTCTGTCTTTTTATCTTTTTTCTTTTAGCTCCATAGAAAGATTACGAGCTGAGCGCTTGCAGAGGGAGGCAGAAGAAAGGAGGAGAGCTCAGGCCCTCCTTGACCAGAGGAGCGGTAAAAGAAAGGGGACAGACAGAGAGGTGAACGAGAGGGAACGACCGTACAACAGCGCTTTCTTCCCAGAACTCGCTCGAAAGCGGCAAAGGCGGGATCGGGAGAGCTGGAGGGACGAGATTCTGAAATCTTGAAAATGTTTTAAGGACTCAGATTAGCATTTAAGAGGGCTGAACAGCAATGTGTTTTTATTTTCAAAATGAAATTTACTTTGTTTTTGGTGTTTCCCACTTAAATGGACAGTGGAGGTCATGTTCAGCAGCAGCTTGGGTTACCCCTGCAGTGACTCGCTCATGAGCACATCAGCAGGACAGATGGCTGTCCACACAGGGTCGGGTGGGGTGGGGGGAATCAGGCTTTCAGCAACTGTTAGCTTGGCTTACACTGTCCTAAGAGAGGACCAGTGTTAGGAAACTGCATCATGCTGAAAACAAAATACATCTCCATTGGTTGTTAGATTCTCAATTACCAACGTTTTTTTTCCTGAATCGGTTTGAATTTATTACCTTGGACTTGGAGGAGTTGTGATTGGCATCTCTTCTCTCGTTTGTTGTTAAAGACAACATTCTCTAAATTGTGTGCCAACATAAAAATGATCAGCTTTCATCCTTTCAGCAGGTAATAAAAACATGCCTCTGTTTTTGTTTGGTGGTCCTTGTAGACTGGATGTTTGTTGTGTTTACCGGTGCTTATTTAGCAGATATCTCAGAGCGCTGCAGCAGAAAGGGCACAGGTATAAAGGAATACAGGCCCACTGACGACTGGATCTCAATTGTGTGCCTCAGTTTCAGGCAGCTGGGTTTGTGCATGCAGACTCACTTGTACGCAGACGCTTGGATACATCAGAACAGTCGTTTCATCTCCAGTGCTGTGACTCTTGTGAATATCGGCAGTGATAATTTAGCTCATGAAATGTATAGATTTACAAACGGTGAGCGACAAGGAAATGTGTTCTCGTCATGGATCATGGAGCTTCGCCCTTATAATAAATACCACTTTGTATAAATGTTTTCCAATTAATATTACAAAATACGTTGAATCAATACTATAGATGTTTGCAATAAAACTTAATATTCAAACTGTGTTCCTGCACTCTAGTGATTCAAGTACCTTGAAGGTGTTGAAAGATATGAAAGACTTCAGAGAAATATTTTTAGTTTTAGACTTCGTTCCCTGTTCCATTGTCAAGAAGTTTCCATCTTTTCACCCATCTGGCTTTCCATTTATCTGACCAGCCATCCAACCACCCATTTATTTATCAATCTGCCATCCAGCCATTTCTCCAACAATCCAACTGTTTGTCTTCCATCTGCAGATCTGTCATTCATGCTTCCAGCATCCATCCATTTGTGTATCATCCATCTATCCCAATCATCAGTTCTGTCATCTATCCATGGTAAATGTAATTGTATATGGCCTGCATTTGTATAGTGCTTTACACTACATTCCATTCATTTCCCCATCCATCTGTCCATTCATCTGTGCATCATGCATCCATCCATTTGTGCATCACCCATCAACTCCATCCATCAGGTTGTCTGTCATCCATCCAAACATTCATCCATTTGTGTATCATCCATCAATCCCATTCATCAGTTTTGTCTCATCTCTCCATGGTAAATGGCCTGCATTCATATAGTGCTTTACAATCCATTCCATCCATCTGTCCACCATTCGTTTGTGCATCATCCATTTATCCACACATGCGTTTGTTTGTCACACATCCATCCATTTGCCCATAAATTCATTCATTTGTGCATCTCCCGCCTATCCATTGTTTTGTTTGCCATACATTGACCCATTTACCATTCCATCCAACCGTCCATCCATCTTTTGTCCTTAATTCATCCAAGCACCTATTCATCCATTCATTAGTCCGTCATCTAGTTGCCCATCCCTCCATCCAGGGATCTTCCTTTCACTCTTGGATATTTCAGGTTTTAAACCAGATTAATGAGGAACTATCTGCTATGGATTCATAATTTTTTTTTATTTCTTCTTTGAAAATGGGAAACAAAGAACTGAGAACTCTGAGTGAAATTTTACCATGAAAAGTGCGCAGAAATCCAACTTTAAGGACTGTTTTTTTTTTATAAACAACAATGTCATGATTTGTCGGGTCTTTATTTAAATGCAGAACTGATCGTGTTTGAAATTAATATGCAAAGATGGATCAATATAGGCCTACGGATGACCAGCAGTTGCACACAGTTTTTATTGTTATTTTTATTTAAGTTGCCATAATGATGAAGAAGCTGGAGCATGACAATGCGCGACGTGCGCGTCTGACGTAAGCAGGCGGAGGAGAAAACAGACAACCACCAACACACTGTGAGGTACATGAGGGGGGAGGATTTCTATATAAATATAAAAGAAAAACATTGTTTTCAGCAGACCGAGGCAGAGTGGCGGGGTAAGGATGCACAATAGAGCAGCTCCGTGTTTAATTGCGGATTAGAGGAGGAGGAGGAGGAGGAGAGAGCACAACAAGGAGACGCTCTTTATTATTAGGAGAGAAGCAGAGAGAGAGAGAAGGAAGGAGGGGTGAGGAGACGGAGACGGTACAGACCGTGGCGGGGGGAACGGGAGCGAGGAGGACACCGACACCGACGGTCGGCTCAGCGGCGTCGCTCGGATGCTGTTGTCGACCCGGACGTGGCGACGATGCGGCCACACTGCTGGGTGATGGTAGCGCTGGCGGGGATCATGTCGTACCTCAGCCCGGAGAGAGCCCTCGGAGCACCGCAGAGGGAAGGTGAGCGCAGTCGGAGGATGGATGGATGAGGGGGTTGGTGGCGGTGAAAACCTGTCAGGGATGCTGGAGAAAGACAGAGGATGAAAGGGATGGGAAGGGGGGGTGGGGGGGCAGTAATCAGTCAGGTATGAAAAAAAAGGCCTCCTCACATTGAATGCTGTAATGTCAGCCAGTTTGACTGAGTCATTTTGCGAGTTATTACTGCAGGAGCAGAGCTGATTGGGTGATGGGTAGGGTACCATATTTACATGCACTGATGAAAATATTTGCAGGATGGTGCGATTCAGGGCCCTTAGATCGATTGAATAAATTTTTTTTGAAAAGAAGCTAAAATTTCCAGCCAGGTTAGTATTTCAGTCTAAATCATCCTTGGGGTTGAAGAGGTTATTTGTAATCTATTAGCCACTGCTGGCATCTTTATCATTGCTCTCAGTGCGCTTGTGTCCTTTCAGCCCCCCTCAGAGCTGGCAGAGTGTTGTGTTTGTGTAATGTGTGCAGTCATTGTATGGTGGTGTATTGTTTTGATAAGAGCTGGCGCTGGCACAGAGGCGGGTGGAAAAAGGGCCTGTGTTGGGTCCCTATTTATATGCGGTGTCTGTCTGGACATCTGTCTGGGGAAAGATGAAAAGAATAGCGCTGCTCAGGAACTGTGCGTCAAGAACGGAGCCACCAGGTTGTTTTTGTTGTTGTTCTTGGTGGTGGTGGTGCATGTCTTCTGAGGGACCACACAGTCAGAACGTGCTTGTTTTGAAGGCGTTCCTGAGCTAGATCTTATCTTAACTGAGTGGAATCCAGAGCACTCACATTTCTTTTAATAGCAACAGACTGAGCCGTGCACCAGCCCACACTTGGATGAAATGATGCATTAATATTTTCTGCAAATCCTGACAGTTTCTCCGATTGCCAGTTTGCAAAATAACAATAAAAAAGGGGCAGATTTAAAAAAGAGTGGTGGGAGCTTTCTTGGCAGGACGGAATATTTAAAATGCTAAATTATTTAAAAAATGCTTTAAAATTGATGTATGCAGTGTTTACACCATCGTGACCTTGCGAAGGAATGTATTGTTGAATTTTAATGAGGAACTCAGACATTGAAACCGGGACAATTTGAGGAAGGACAGATGTTATAATTTATGATTTATATGACCTCTGACATCATGTTTATTCTCTATTTTCTGTATGATTGTATAGTATCTTTCTGCTTACAATGTGTTTCTTTCTGCACCATACAATTAATATATGTATCTTGCAAAACTATTAATACCTGTTGAATTACTTTCACACTCTATCCCTTTACAACTACAAACTTCAATGCACTTTATTGGGACTTCATGTTATATACCAGCACAAAGTAAACAAAAAATGTGAAGTGGAAGAAAGATTAGGCATGATTTACAATTACAAATTTGAAAAATACTGGAATTAGATCTGGACTTTGACTAGACCATTCTAATGTGCTTTGATCTAAACAAATCTATTGAGGCTCCGGCTGTGTTTTTAGAGTCGTTGTGCTGCTGGAAGGTGAACCTACCCCCAACTTCAAGTCTTCGCAGCCTGTAGCGCATTTTCGTCCATGGGTTGCCCTGTAAGCACTTTAGCTCCATCCATCTTCCTGTTCCTGATAAAGAAAAGCCACTCACAGCATTATACTACCGCTGCAATGAACTGTGAGGACATCCTTGTCACTTTTCCACCACACATTTCAGTCTAGAATAGTGACTAGAGTAACTTCTTCAACATGTCTGCTGTGTTCCCCAAACAGCTAACAATTATCTTCTTGGCAGATTTCAGGAGTGCACAATTAAAGTTCTCCACAGCTTTATCCCTAACCTGCCTTCTGTATTCTTTGGTCTTTATGCTTTTCTGGTCTCTAAGGTTGTCTAATAAACATCTGAGATCTTTACTGAACAGTTTTATTTATACTACGAATAATTTACAAGTGCATTACTATGTACTAACTAGGTAACTGCAGTTTCTTTTTTAGTAGAGTAAAAGGGGCTGATTTTTGTAAAATAAATAAATAAATATTTTGAAAACCATGCATTCTTTTTCTTCCACTTCACAGGTATGCGCGACTTTTAGTTTTTCCATCATAAAATACGCTGAATTTGTGGTTTAAGGGTCACAAAGTGTGAAAAAGGTTCATGAGGTGACAATACCATTTCAAACCGGTGTATTAAATAAGATGGATATATGTAAGTTGTTTCCCACTTTTACTGTGTGGTAGCTAGCTTTTGGATGTCTACGCTTATTATTTGTTGCTTATTCTTGTCATTTGCTTAAATTTTTTGAACACAGAATTGAAATAAAATCAACTAAGAATACCTGAAAGGTATTTAACCTCGTTGCCCTGCCCATTTTCTTTTCTGCAGATGGTTCACTTCCCACAATCATCTACGTTGAGGTACAAATATCACATGTCCCAATTCCTCCCTCTTTAACCTGAGTAGTAAACCTTCCTGACTGAGTATTTAGCCTCCAGTTTCCAACCCCTTCTCCTTTATTTTATTTTACCTAAATGATAACTCCAGCCACCATCCCTTTGCTTCTTAACCGTGTTTTTTGAGTGGAATGCCATTTCTGATATCTTTCCTCTCCCCATGCTTACTCTCCTCACTGGAATGGTATATCTTTCCACTTTCAAACTTTAATTCCAGTCTCTGTTTCCCTTTTTTACCGATTCAGACCATGATTTTTATCGTAAGCTTAATTTGTTTTCTTGCTTTTCCTCCCTGATACCAACTGTCCATTGGGGTTTTCCACTATGTTCCAAAACTGCAGCTAACATTATGCTCCAATGGCTAAACACAACACTTGTGTAACAAGATTTTACACTTTTGTGGTTCTGTGAAATTCCAGTTTTTCTTACTCTCCCTCGCTGCCCTTGTAGCTACACTAATATACCCTAATTATCTGTGTTAAATCTTTCCTCCCTTTCTATTTCTGTTTCTGTCTAGTTTCTCAGACCAGGGCCGAGTCCCTCTCTCCTCCACCTTACGTCATCATCCTCATCTCCTGCTCGGGGCTCGTCTCTTTCGTTCTGCTGCTCCTCACCTGTCTTTGCTGCAAGAGAGGAGGCGTGGGGTTCAATGTAAGTCTTCAACATGTAAGAGATTTATCCACCTCTCTGCCTTTTTGTGCATGCCACTGACATTTATTGCATATGGTGTGATTTTGTGATGTAAAGTTACAACATGGGTAAAAATCATCAAATTCATGGAATGTTAATCCTTTCAGTGCAATCTCTTCTTTTGACCTGACAGTATTCGTGTCTTATGGAGCACACACAATGTAATTAGCTGAAAGCAGAAACCTTTTCTAAGCTTAAGAGTTGCAAAGGTATTACTTGACGGTATTTTGTCACATTACAAACCCAAACATAGTGTAGTTTAATGGAATTTTATATTATGCAAAAGCACAGTATTAAGTAAGCTTTCGATGGTGACTTTTTAAGGTTTCGTCAAGGCAACTTCATTGCTTATATAGCAAAATTCGTTCCAAGTTCAATTAAAGTCAGCCATGTACCAGCGGTTCAACTTTCTACAACAGAACCATGAATCTAGAGCATTTCATTGCAGCTGTGGGTGTTTATTTAGCATTATTTTCCTGCTGGGAAGTGAACCTCCACCCCAGCATTTTGGGTTCAACAAGGCCAAAAAGTTTCATTTTGGTTTCATCTGACCAGAGCACCTTTTATCATAGAAGATCCTAATGAAATAAATTAAAGTTTGTGTAATTTGAAAACATTTTGAAAAGGTTCAAGGGGTATAAATACAGTGCAAGACACTGTTGTGTAAAACTCGTTTTTTTATTGTTGCCATTTTTACATTTTGTGTTTGTTGTTGTTGTTCAACCAGGAGTTTGACAATGCGGATGGGGAGGAGTGCTCTGGAGGCTCCAGTCACATCCAGGAGGACAGCCTGTCATCATGTCCCTCCCTCCCAGAGGTCTACACCTTGCCAGTCAGAGACCGCCCCAACTGCTCTGCCCTGCAGGATGGAGCAGGTAACACAGCATGTAGATACTCTTACTTTTACTTGACCCCTAAAAGATTAAGATGGAGGACTGTCCTGCTTGTTCAAAACTCTCACGGTCGGCTGCCTGAGTCACTGAGGTGGATAATTCAATGGACTCAAAGCGAGTGCATTCCCAGTAGCACCGGTATCCCTGCTACATCTATAAGTGAAGTGGAAACTATGATCTGGGAAGCTTCTGCATCAGTGCTCAGTTTGAGCTGCCAAGTTGGACTTTTGGGCAGAGACACATTAGGGACGCACGCATCTCTTTAAAGGGCATTGTAACAGTCTATTAAAAGAAGCATTTTATATAAATTGTACTTTGACCCATATAGTTGACCTCAAAAATATACAGAATATGATAAGGAGAAACATATTTCTGGCACAAACTTGGACTGCCAGGTCGGCACTAATTGTTAGCACTGTTGCCTTGCAGCAAGAAGCCCCCGGCTTGTCCTAGCCTTTCTGGATGGAGTTCAGATGTTCTCCTTGTGATGTGTGGGTACTCTGATTTCCTCCCAAAGACATGCATGTTAGATTAACTAGTCCCTGTTAATTGCCTGCATGTGCGTTGTTGTCTCTGGTGACCTGTCAAGGGTGTACACCGCTTCTCGCCCATTGAGTGCTGGAATTAGCCACCAAATCCCACTGCGACCCCAGAAAATGAATGGATGGGAGGATAGCACAAACTTCGGCATTTAACCAAAGATTAAACTTTTTAAAAAGTCGTTTCTTTATGTTTTCTTTAAATGAGCCAGAATTGTTTTTCAATCTTATAAAAAAAACTCCAAAGCAATATTTCTCAGCTTAGAGAGACACTAAAGTATAAAGAACTGCCCTTGTCAATAAAACTACCTCCAGGCTGGAAGCAGCATGTCACACTCATGGTTGCCACGTGTAATCTCTCTATTGGGAAAAAGAAACAAGTTTTCATTTCAATTTTTCACACATTAGGCCTTATTTAAAGTTAGGACCTATCATTAAATAATCATACATGGATTTACAGGCTTTCAAAGAAATAGCTTTGGAGCATAACGGCATAGCAAGCTCATAAAAGTATTATGTATTGGCATGGAATAACAGGTTACTTACAGTAGGAGTTCAGGAAAGAGCATTTTCATGGTAATGGATGAAAGCAGTAAAAAGTGTGTGAAAGGTCAGACCTGAGGTGCAATGTGTTCAAAAATGACAGAACTGAGCTATCCGAGCAGCTGCAAGCAGTTGTGTTCAATACTCTTTAAAACATCTTCTACCTGGAAAACTTTCTCTGTCAAAGAAGTAAAGCTTTTAAACATTTTACCTGCTCATTTCAAATATCTCTGAATTTGTTTGAGAAATCTATTCAGTCTTGGTTAGTTTGACAACAAACCGTTCTGTTTTTAAGAGTTGTGTTAGTTTCATAATGCCCTTCATCCTGTTGGGATGTTTTTTTAAAAAGTTATTTGGTTTACTTGAATCTTTTGTTACAAAATAATTTTCTACGTGTGTCACTATTATCTTTTAGCTTTATTTTTTAAATGTAAAATAATTGTATTATTAGCTTAGAAGCATTTTTTTTTGTGCAAAGCCCAACTAGGGCAGTTTTTACTTTGTAGCATTGACTGTTGGCTGTTCCTATTCAAATAAAAATGAATGAATGAATGAATGAAAAGTGTTAAATTGCAATGCAAAAAGCAAAATAATTTTTTTTTCAATAAATTAGAACAGATCATGTTCAACAGCACTTAATCCAACAGTATTATTAATTTAATCTATTTTATGTATTTATTTATGCATATTTTATGTTTAAAATGTGTAGAACCAATGTTAATGTTTTTTGAGGAGTGGAATTAACATTTTATTCTTTATAGCCCCTAAGTTTGTGCAGAAAATTCATTTCCTATGTGTTTATCTTTTTCCAGAATTTATTTTTGTTTCTAACAGAAGTATAATTACATCTTTTATGTTTCTATTTTTCCTAGACCCCAAATCTCAGTGTTTTAAAAGGCACGCTTTAAATTACCTTCAGGAGATAGGAAACGGATGGTTTGGGAAGGTAAGATGACTGCCTTTTACCTCGCATTTCAGAATTATTCTGTTATCGACGACATCATGGATCTTTGTTCCTTTCCGTAATGCGCTCTTCTCTCTGATGTTTAATCCTGTCCATTGATTAGATCACAAATCATAAATCAGGTGACTGTGTTCATCGCCAGTCTGCTTCTGCTCCCGAGCACTCTTCCACATTGTTGTCCATCAATCCTTTGCAGGTGATCCTGGCTGAAGTGCTGTGCGACTGCGGCTCTTCTCAGGCTGTGGTGAAGGAGCTGCGTGTGAGTGCCAGCCCCCTGGAGCAGAGGAAGTTCCTGGCTGAATCGGAGCCGTACAGGTGGGAGACACTGCACAAGATAAAAACACTGTTTTAAGGAGGGTTTCGATTTATAATGCATGGGAACATTTATTGGTACCCCTGATAAAGATGTGGAAAAAACCCTGAAAATGTATTTGCTTTAACTGCAACAGCAAAATTTCACTGAAGATTTTAGGAAAATTTTGCCTTGAATTTCAGTACATTTATTCAGTGGCCATTCTTAAACTTTAATTTTCATCTCATGTAGTTTATATGCTTTTGTAGATTTGGTTGTATGCATAAACGTAAAAAAATAACTTCAAATTATTAACAATTAATTGAATCATGCTTATCTAAGTTTATTTATTAGGTTTATTATGTTGTCAAGTTAAACAACATATCTTGATAAAAAAATTACAAACGACAAAAGAATTTTCAATTCAATTCAGTTTATTTATGTAGCGCCAATTCACAACAGATGTCATCTCAAGGCACTTAACAAGAAGTCATTTCAATATGGAATTACGGCATGATGCTGCCACCACCATGTTTAACTGCCAATGTAGTGTTCTTTTTCTTATGCGTAGTGTTGTTTCTGTAAATTATGGCCCATAACTTCATCGTAGGTTTTTATCAGAATATGAAACATTCTCCCATGAGATTTTGAGAGATTTTAGCAGGTTTGGATCTTTTCTTTGGAGGAAAATTGTTCTGTCTTGCAACTGCACTCTTTAATCCAAACATATGGAGAATACATTAGATTGTTGTCATAAATTAAACCCAACCTGAACTTGTTGATAATTCGTGCAGCTCTTTCAGTCCTGCTCTCTATATTTCTGTATGCTCTCATCTGACCACACGAACACAAACAAATATATATATATATATATATATATATATATATATATATATATATATATATATATATATATATATATATATATATATATATATATATATATATATATATATATATATATATATATATATATATATATATCCTCCAAAAAGCGTTGAGATTAATTTCAGGGTCTGAAAGTCTCATTTTTTACGGTGCATTTTTAAAAAGTGTGTACACTTATGCTGTAAGTGTACATTCAAAGTTTTAAGGTATTGGATTAAACTTTGTGCTCACTACCCAACAGTTTGGCCTTTATTGGCAGAAGACGCACATTTTGTAAAATGTTTATTAACACACTATGCTGTAGTTATAGTCAGTGAATCTAAATGTGCATGAACGTTTCTTTAGAAAAACAGTCAGCATCATAAGGGATCAATAAAATCAGCCGACAACTTAAATGACCTTCCGACTGCTCATTTTACTGCAGCTATATGATAATAAAAGTTGTTCTTGACAGTAAGAGCTGAGTAATTACAGGGCGGTAGATCTGGGTAACATTTTGGCTTTAACCCAGACATAGGAAGACATCTGGGATTTATCTATGGACAGTGTTGTCTTTGTTGGCTACGTCCTTGTCTCTGAAAGAGATCTTTTTTTTTTTTTTTTTTTGCTTCGTCTGCTGTTCTTCCAGGAGCCTGAAGCATCCCAACATCCTCCAGTGTTTGGGGCAGTGCAGTGACAGCATCCCCTTCCTCCTGGTTATGGAATTTTGTCAGCTGGTAAGTGTAAATGTTGTGCAGTAAGACAGAGATGTTGTGTGAGGTACAATGCCATATTACAGTATTTAATTAGTCACAACTAGAAACGTCTATGTATTTTACAACTTGTACATTTTTTGGAGCATTTTATTCCAGCTTTGCATATTTGACTGAGATCTTTGCACGTTTTTCATGCAAATTAGCTCAAGATCAGTCAGAATGGTGAGAGTGTGTCTGTGAACAACCACTTTTCAGCATTGTCGCGGGTTCTTTGTATTCATTCTAACACATGAATATTCTATTGTAGATCTTGCTGTATGTTAAAGGTAGTTCTGATGCTGGAAGGTGAACTGTTGCCTTAGTCTGAAGTCTTAAGGTTTTCTTTCAGGATTGTCCTGTATTTAGCTCCATCAGTCTTTCACCCTGACCATATTCCCTATCCCCGCTGAAGAAAAGCATCGCCACATCATGATGCTACCACCACCATGTGTCACTGTGGGGATGGTGTTTTCAAAAGGATGTATGGCGTTAATTTTTCTAAACACATACTGTTTTCCATGTAAGCTGAAAAGTTCAATTTTGGTCCCATCTGACCAGACCAGAGTGTCTCCTAAATCGCTTGTGGTAAACTGTGAATGTGACCTCTGGTTTTCTTCTTGCCACGCTTTAATAAAAGTGCACAGATTCAACAGATTCTCCCTCCTAAGCTGTGGTTCACTGGAGCTCCTCCAGAGTTACCATGGGCTTCTGGAGGAGCTGTTTCTGTGATGCCTTGCTCAGACATGTCTTGGTACTTTTGCAGCTGTGCCATAGTCTTTCTATTTGGGGATGATGGATTGAACAATGCTTCTTGAGAATTTCAAAATGGGATTTTATCTTTAAGCCTAACCGAGCTTTACATTTTCCCACAACTTTATCCTAATAAAATCAAACAAGTTTGTGGTTGGAATGAGACAAATTGTGTAGGAAGAAAAAAGTGTTAGGAATATGAATACTTTACATATACCTTTCATATCAGAGAAAATAATATTACTTGAATTAAATATCAGAGAAGTTTTGTGTCTGATGGATTTTATTTTTGGTAATTTACATAAATATTATTTATTATTTCAACATATTTTGAACTCATTACATGAGGAATGCTCTGCTCTGTCCGTATCAGGAAAACTGTGGATGATCTATTGTTTTGGTTGGTTTGTTTTCCCATTTCTCAGCTGGCACAATCTGTGACTCATTAGTGAAACCTTAGGAGTGGACTCTCAGGCCAAACAAAGACACAAGCAGATCAATCCCAATGACAACAGTGAGAGAAGCCAAACAGTGCTGGAGTCCACCTAGAGGGCTTTCAGATTATCTGGGGGAAAAAAAACCTCTCCTATTGTATGTTCCCAACACATATTTACTATCCTGATTTTATTCCCCTTCACTGTTTGCAACACAAATGAATACTAAAAAGGCTGCCAGCTCATTACCAATTCCCAAGTTGTTTTTTGATGCTTTGGGATGGAAAACATCTAAAAATTGATGTTTTTACTGCAGGATTCACACATTTAGTCAGCTTTTTGCTTTGCTTTAAAACACATATAAACCTATAAACAAGCTGGATGTGACTCATCCTGCTGCTAGTCATACAATGCTAATGTTGTGCATATTAGGGTGACCTGAAGCGCTACCTGCGGGCCCAAAGGAAGTCAGATGGGATGACTCCTGATCTGCCAACCAGGGACCTGTTGACTCTTCAGAGGATGGCCTTTGAGATCACCTCAGGTCTGCTGCATCTTCACGAAAACAACTACATTCACAGGTCAGTCAGGAGTTTCCTTTCACTTCAGTTCATTAAAGCAATGCATATAAAGAAAGAATTTCTGATCAGTTTTTTGTGTGCGTTTCCTCTTTAGCGACTTGGCTTTAAGAAACTGCCTTCTGACCTCCGACCTCACGGTCAGAATAGGCGACTACGGCCTCTCACACAACCATTACAAGGTGCATTAACTTATGCTTATAGTTCTCTAAAGATGAACAAATGAAACCCTATAAATAACACGTGTGCATTTGTTTCTAAAGGAGGACTATTACCTGACTCCGGACAAGCTGTGGATCCCTCTGCGGTGGATTGCTCCTGAGCTGCTGGAAGAGTACAGAGGATCTCTGATTGTTACGGATCAAACCAAAACCAGCAACGTGTGGTGGGTTTTTCTTATTATTATTGGTGAGAAAAACCTGAACTGACGAGCCTAACTTGTTGGGGACAATTGTTTTATGACAATTCACTACTGCTCCCTCCACATTTATTAGCCTCACAGGTAAAGATGTGCAAGAAGCCGTAAAATAAATCTAATTTAGTTTGCAGCAGCATCTTCACAAAGAGAAATATTACTGCAGTTATTTCTCTAACGGTGACCTTTGGAGATGCTTAAACTTTCCTTGCTATCCTGCTTAATCCTTGCATGGTTGCAAATCATGGGTCCTCGTTCAGCTTGTTTGTCACCATGTCAGTTTCAAAGTTTGTAATCATTGCTTTCATTGTAGGTATGGGCAAGTTTGGACAGTTAGCTATTTTCTTTAACATGGTATGAGTTTCCAGATTTAGTTTTGCTCCATTATACAATCGGAATATCTAAGAAACTTTGTATTTAGATAAAGACCTTTTTCTTTGATATGTCACTTTGCAACTTGAGTTTTTGTCCAGTTTTTGGGTTCAAAACAGATACAGAACACACTGGAAAGAGTGATTAAAGACTAAAAATGTTATCTGTGATTTTAAAATAAAAATGTGTAGGAACCCTTTAATTAATTCTGTTATAAATGTCTTACATTTCTCATTTCTATCAGTGATAGGATTGACCATATGTTGAAAAGTCAAAAGTACAACAGTATGTAAACCACTGTGAATAGTTTCCTTTGAGGATCAAAAAACAGTAAAACTAACAGATTCTACATAAAAATCGATTGCTTTTCTTTTTGGTTTAACAACAAGGCTCCTCTTAATCTTGTGGCATATCTTTATAAAAACAGCAGTTTAGACTGAAAGCGATGACTTTAATAACTGTTGGTTCTGTGCCATTCAAAACCAGTGGTTCCCAAAGATGGAGAAGGGACTCCACTTAGCGTTGCGAATCAACAAGTGTGGGGTCGGGATTTGCTCTTCAGACAACAACATAAAATAAAAATTTGAATTGTTAAAGCTTATTTAAGGTATATATCTTAAAAAAACAGCCCTTTGATTGGACAAAAACATTACATCGGGAGTAGTTACTGTATGTAAGTCAGGATTTTACAAATAATCCTTCTCTTTTCTGAATATAATCTTTTTAATGGTTTGCAGGTCTTTGGGGGTGGTGATCTGGGAGCTTTTTGAGTTTGGTGCTCAGCCCCACAGACACTTGAGTGATGAGGAGGTGCTGACCTTTGTCATCAGGGAGCGACAGATCACTCTGGCCCAGCCTAGACTTAAACTTTCACATGCAGATTACTGGTTAGTATTTATTTGCCGATTGAATCTATAATTGTCACACATCATTGGAACACAATCTTATAATGTAGATAGATTTAATTCATACATTCAGAGCTATGATATAATGCAGTTGAATTTAGTTTTAAGAACCAAACATATGTTTCTTTATTTTGTTTCTTCTCCTAAGGTATGAAATCATGCAGTCCTGCTGGCTCCCTCCGTCGCAGCGGCCCTCTGTAGCCGAAATCTTCCTCCTGCTCTCCTCTCTCCTGGCTGCAGAACGAAGAATGTCAAAAAGGAGCGTGGGGGAAGAGGATGAAGAGGATGAGGAGTATGAGGAGGGCAGAAGAACGAGAGGAGAAAGCGACGAGTCATTTGAGAGGCGCTGGGATCTACTTCGTCCACCTGCCTTTCAGAGTGCAGCAAAAGAGCGACACAGAGACTATGGCAGAGATGGCAGAGACAACTCCTACCCTTTGCTGGACCCTGTGGGGAACTGCATCACTCCATCCTCCTCTGAACTGGATGACATCCTCACAGTTACAGAAACCAGCAAAGGCTTGAACTTTGAGTATTTCTGGGAGAAGGCACATGCCAGGCGAGGTTACAAACCTCTCCCTCCCCCTCAGCCAATTCCAACTGTGAACAATAACCACAGACAGTCTTTAGACACCCCCACTGTGGTGCCGGTTATAAGTGCCCGCAGCCCCTCACTCGCCAGTGAGTACTACATTCGCCTAGAGGAGCACACTCCCCAAGACAAGTCACCAACACTTAAAGGGAAATCGCAGTCCTCCTTACGATCGGATTCAGTTTGTCCTGGAGACGTGGAGCTCGTGGAAATCCGTAGTGGAATGCTGGGAAAAGAGCAAGTCCCCTATCGAGCTGCAGGGAACAGTGGGAAGACACTCCAAACTATCCGATCAAGCGAGGTGAAGATCCAGGTGCCCAACACAGGAGTGGCTGAGTTTAGAGATACTTCAAGCAGAGTAACTGACTTCTCAGTGGTGGATCTGGGTGATGACAATGATGTGGAGATGAAAAAGAGCAGGGAAACGGATAAAAAATCTCCCACAACGTTTCAGGCTCCAGTCCTCCCTCCCAAACCCCGCTCCATGTCCATGTCTTCATCGAATCACCTTCACTCGCGCCCCCTCCCTGCGCCTCCACTTGGGTACAGAGGACTCCCTCACTACACCATTGGCGGAAAGATTGAGACTGACCCGCTCCACATGAGCTCCTGCCCGCCATCTACCTTTGATCACCTCGGCCTCCATCGGTCCCGACAGACACTGCCCCCCTCCCCATCTCTCTCCCCCTCCATTCCCCCATCTAGCCATCCCATTTACCCTCAGATGTGTCCTCCACCTTTACCCCCACACTCCAAACCTCTACGTAGCATCCCAAGCTACAACATGGCTGACAGATACTCAAGATACACAAAGGCGCAGATGCAGATATCTAACAGAGACCCACTATCCTGTGACATGTCTGATAGAGAGCCTGACAGAAGGCATGCAACATCAGTCCACACCTCCAAGGACGACTCTTATCCCCGTATGAAAGACTTTGACTCCCCCATTCGTAGAGAAAATCCTCTGCGGCCCATTTATCGAAACCCACCCCGCCCTCAGCCTACAAACTCCCAGATTGAGAGGCAGTCTTCGTCTAGTCCTACCTACTCAGATGAGGACGACTCTCCTTTCGCCTCCCCTGAGAGACACAGCAGCCGGACCACAGTCGCTCACTCCAGCCTTTCAGAAGATGCAGACCCAGGCACCTCTGAGCTTTTCTCCAGGGGAATGAAGAGGACCCAATCACGGCTGGACACTATTCTGCCAACCATTTGGAGGGAAGATGCTAAACTTCAGGCAGAACGAGTTGCGGTGGCCAAAAAATCTCCCATGCACCTGTTTCTAACTGAAATATCGAGTGTGACAGAGTCAAGTGAAGCCAAGTCAGAGGCCTTGTGGGATGGGGAAAAGGAGGAGAGGAAAGACTCAGAGAGATGGGGGAACTTTGTGCTGCCCAACAAGGGAATGCGCCGTTCCCAATCACTGATCACAGAGATAGGCTTGGCAGGACAGTTATCGGGACAGGAGAAATACTTCCAAAGGACAGGAGTTGAGGAGGACAAGGCATCATTCCAAGGGGATCTTTTCCTCACAGAGGTTGACACAGAGAGAATGGACACGGACAAGGATGCAGAAAGTGATCCAGTTCAATACCTCTATCCTGCAGGATCCAGGTTGTGGCCCTATATCTGCACTACTGACCTTCCCTCTAACAGAGAAGCTGAAGACGGCAGCACAAAAGGTTTACGAAGATCCCGATCTCTTCTGTCCGAGAGGGAGAAAGAAGAATCTGAAATCCAATTAGCAGAGAAAGAGCCACGAAGAATAGAAATGACCAGGGAAGAGTTCTTGAAAGAGATCCAATCAGCAGAAACCTTTTTGACTGAAATCATATCAAGGCAAAACGCTACTGCAAACAGAGAGGAATCCGATCCATCCATCTCCCCCACTCCACTGTCGCCTGAATACGAGTCCATATGCATCGACCCAAACTCCGCTCAAACCATCACATTCCAGTCAGAAAGCTCAATACGAGCGTCCAACAAGGGTAAAGAAGAGGTACAGACTGAGGCCATCTATGCACAAGTGACCAAGCGTGCAAAGAAGAGTGAGATCAAAGTCTCCATCAGACCCGAGATCCCGATTCTCCATATAGGATCAAACAAACAACCACTTAAACCATGTAGCCAAGGAAACAATGCTGATCACTGCCAGACTGGAGAGTTTGTGCTCTCAGAAATAATGCCCAAAAATGGTTTATTACACAGTGAAACGGATGAATGTCAGAAAGAAGAGGAAGACTGTTCCGAAGGACCCGCCTTACCTTCCAGAGGGGAACTAACAGAGTTCTCTCCTTCTGAATCCACTGAGTCCAACACTGTGATACTACACGAGAACAAGTCTCTCATTTCAAATCAAACAGAGACTGCTGCTGTTGTAGAGAATGGTGAAATGATGAAAGAGGACCTACAGGCCTGCAGATCTCAGACAGAACATCAAACAGAAGATAAATCTGGTGTTCTGCCAGGTAATGTTCAGACTGCAGATACTCTGGAGAGAAATGGAGAAAGTTTCTTTCAGCACAAGTACAATGATCTAGAAAAGTATATATTGCAAAACGAACCTATTCGTGAAGACACTCCGAACACTTCAGATCATGACCTGTCCTCTGACATCATTACTCCCACAGACTCCGTCCTGTCACCCATGACCTCCGATTCAGTGGACGGGCTCACACCCAGTGATTCCTGGACTGGAGCGGGAGGCAGCGGTGGATGGCGGACCCTGGGAAACGAAACCCCGCACCGAGACTCTGCCTATTTCTCTGACAACGACCTAGAGAGCGATGGGATGAACAGGAGGAGCAGTGATGGATCAGGATCCAGACAGAGTAGCAGCCGAGGGGGTGACAGGGGAATACTCACAGGGATAGAGGAAAAAACTGAAGAGGAGGGAGAAGCAGGAGAAAAGAGCCCCTTGCGAAGTTCTTTACATGTATCATGTACCAAAACAGGAAGTGAAGAAGAACATACTATTGAGAATTGTGAAAATGACTCTCACTATTTAGACAGTGACAAAGATATACTAAATAAAGGGCTGGAGGCTGTCCCCAGAGATGATTCAGGCATTTTTCACAATCACAATGAGAGCAAAAGATCCACATTGATGCATGATGATCATCAAGTCAAGGATTGTGTTGACTTAATTGATAAGCTGTTTTCAAAGTTAGATGAAGAACCTATGAAGAAACTTTCACACAGTGGTGTGTATGTGATAGACAGCCACTTCACAGACGGAATCCTTCCAAAGATAACGGACTACAACTGCAAAGAATCTGAAAAGAGCCATTTGAATCTACACTCTAAGAGTCCCAGTGAGACAAAGAGCTTGATCAACTCCATCTCTGGCATTGTTGGACCAGAACTGACAGATAACAATCTCACTGCACTGAGGTCTTTGAATTCTGGGAATTCAACAGTGGAATCTGAGTCCAGATTATCCAAACTGAGTGAATTTCAAAGCAATGACGACTTGCATAGGGAGGATAAAGTGAGTCTGACTGGTCTTTGCAATGAGCACGGTGTTGAAGAGACGGCTCATTTGGGCCACAACAAGCTGGGCATGAATGACCTTCACTGTTCAGACCACAAAGCAAATACAGAGGTCCGGACAGAGATGGACACGCATCAAGCCTCTGCAGACTCTTACGAGGGGCCGGATGTGATGACTGAGGACTGGTGGAGTGCAGTGGAAGAGGATGAAGAAGCACCACCCTCTGGAGTTGTTACTGGAGAACTTGACTGTCACCGTTTGGCGCAATCAGGGGAACAAAATAACCACTGGCCATCTCCAGAGAAAAAGCAACAAGAAGTAGAGCTAAGATCTGATTTTTTTGCTGGGTTTAGCAACAGGAACTCTGGAGTGCATGGGAAAGACTGGGAATCTGAAGAAAATGATGAATGTGCAGGTAGGGAGCCTCATCCTTCTTCAACAGATTCCAGAGATAAAGCTGGGACTGACAATGCACAAGAAATGAGTTGCAATCACGCTGCATGTGAAACTGTAATGGAATCTGAAAGATCAGTTAACCAGCAGACTGCAGCACATATCCAGCAAGAGGAAAATGTCGAGAATCTGGAAGAAATCAACAGTTTTAAGAGTGACACAATGGAAAAAATATGTGAGATTGAAGTAGAGAATATGGAAACTCCAGAAGAAGAGAGGTTTGTAGAGAGGCAGATTCAGGACAGAGGTTGTTTGACGGACAACAACGAGAATCAAAACTTTAACAGATTAACACAGAACCAACTCTACAGAGAGGAACAGACATCAACAAGACATGTAAATTCTGAAAAACACTTCTGCCATGCTTTCCAGAATACCAGCTCAAGTATATCCACCAGCATCACTGAATCCCTTCAAGGGAATTCCTCTGAAAATGACGACTCAAGCTTCAAACAAGAAGCTGGGGAGAGCCCGTGCCTCGCTACACAGTCAATAGAGGAAAGTCTTCAAAACGTTAATGAGGATTACAGAGACTTGCCCCTTCAGTCCAGAGGAAAGGAGCTGAATCAGTCATATCAAGAGGTCGACAATTTCAGCTCTGTTGATTTCCCGAGCCCGCCACCAAGCATAGACCTCGATGTACAGGATGATAAACTGGAGAGTTTAGATGATTCTTTTCCAAGTCCACCACCGTCTGTTATAGAGGCAGAGGAATTTATTACTACCATAAATCTGGAAGACTTTGGTGCCGGTCCAGAGACAGAGTCATATATTTCCCCAGTGAACAACACAGATGTCTTGGAGCCATCTCTGCAAGAATTACCACCAGCTACAACTCAGAATAAAGGGATTTCCACTAACCTGAACTCCCCATCTGTGCACATAACCCTGAGCGATGACAACAACTTTACTTCAGACATTAAAGATGTTTATCATAACTTTACCCAGAAACCCTCACCTGCGGGTCCTTCTACGCAACAAGATCTCCTGAAGAACATCCCAGCATTGTTGATATCTGAGTGGAAAGATCTGGACGAGGAGCCGCTGGAGGATTTTGAAAAACTTGAACAACTTTGTTGCATCTCTGGGGATGAGGAGGAGACACTCGGGGAGCTTTTCTTGGGGAACCTGGAGCTTCTCGAATCTTTGAAGAAAACGCCTGATCAGAAGAACAGTGATACAGAAGAAGGCGAGGACGTCTTTACACCTGAGAGTAACAGAGTGTATTTAGCGTCAGAAGATGTCTCTGATAACTGCAATAAGTTGGTTGAACCTGAGCAAACAATCCTGTCACAATCAGTGGAGAAGATTGATGAGCAGAGATCATCAAGTCAAACATCTGATGTCAAGGATCAAGGATCTTTATCCAAGATGACAACCAAAAATGGCCTCATGATGCAGGTGAGTGTGTTTGCTGGATGTTTGGTCTATCTTCTTAAATCGTCTCTTCATTCCGCTCCCTTACTGGGTTATTTTGATGTTGCAGGTGTGTGAGGAGAGGTTGCAGTTCTCTCTCAGTGAAAATGTGAAAACAAACATGCTCTGGGGGTCAGCTGTTAAAGAGACAGTGACGCTTCGGCCATGGGGGGAACAAGTCAAGGAAAGCTGCAGCGGGCTCGTGGAAGACCTAAGAGAGAATGAGAGGTATGAAGGCAGGTGGAAACACCTACATAAGAACGGAGGATGGGAGGAATTTAGATTGCATCGTTTGACTCCCTTTGACCAATTTCACGTTTTGCGGCGTTACATTATTACAAACTTCAGTTTATATCATCGGTATGTCATGTGATAGACCTTAGGCAAAGTAATAAATAATCGAATATATGCACAGATACGTTTACACCTTAAATTTTTTCCCTGTGGCATTCATTTAAATCAACTGCCACAACTTCAGTACCCCTAAATAAGATTTACTGCAACCAATTGGCTTTGGAAATCACCTAATTAGTCACATCACCTATTTGTAATCTCAACATAAAGCTGATCAGGGAGAACGTGTGAAGATGTTTAAAGCTAAGATAGGGTATCAAATATTGTCCCAAGCTTTTTATGGCCAGCAACCAGCACATTACCCTGAACACACACAGTCGTGCTCCTTTGTTGCAAAGGTCCACAAAGTCCAGACCTATCTTAAATTGATGTTCACAGACGCTCTCCATCCAAGCTGACTGAGCTTCACCTATTTTGCAATCAGGAATGGGAAAAAATTCCAGTCTTTGGATTTGCAATGGTGAAAGAAAGATACCCCAAAATATTAGCAATTGTAATTGCAGTTGTGTCTCAGGGGGGATGAAAACAAATTCATGCCACACTTTTCAGATATTTGTTTGTCAAAAAATAAAGAAAACCATGTACCATTTCCTTCTACTTTACAATTATGCTCTACTTTGTGTTGCCCTGTAAAATGAAATCCCCCCCAAAATACATTGAAGTTTGAGGTTTTTAGCAATGACATCATGTGGAGAAGTTAAAGGGATATAATTATTCGTGCATCACTTTGTACACCAATGATAAGATACATGATTTTGTAGGATATTTGTGTGTTTTTAATATAGAAGTTGTTGAGGCCTTTTTTAAGGTTGAGAGCACTACAGATGCCACTAAAGTGAACTCTGATAAGTCTGAAAATTAGCTGCTTGTTTCAAGTGCTGCTCTTCTTTCCTTCCAAAGTCAGCATGTTACTATTTTTCCCACTCTCCTTCTCTGTGGGAAGCAGCGACCTCTTAGCTGCCATCCACACGCTGCAAATTACAGCTTTTGATTAAGATTTTAATCATGCAAGAAGGATCCGAGGCTTGGCTCTTTAGCTGAATGGTGAAAAGGAAATACAAATAATACATTTCCTTTAATAAGGACTTTATAACATCTTTGTTTATTGTAATTTATAGCAAATTATTACCTCAAAACTTTGATAAAATAATGCTAAGACTATTTGCTATGTGCTTGAAATAATAAGGTCTTGGTAATTAAATATTCTCATGATAGCATCCTACTAAATGTAGAGTATAATATATTTTTTTCTTCTTCAGCCAAGAGGAGCAGGAGGCTTCCCTCAGCCAACAGCCCCTCACTGAGTCTGATAAAACTGAACCTGAGCCGCTCACTGTTATTGAACAACCTGAGATCACTGCATCTCAGCCTGCTGCAAACCAGGCAATGAAAGGTATTGTCATGCTGCAATTGTCCTTTAGTTCCCCACGCCTTCAGTTTGCTTTTATTTGTGTATTATTTGTTTATCCCCCCTTCTATTATGGCCCTTTTATTTATCCAGAATCTAACTGAGTATTCAGTAACAGCTATTCGAGCACCTAGAGAGATAAACTGATTTGCAATGGGTGAAAGCATGACTATAAAATGGTTTGTGTAATGGTATGAAATGAAAGGGGGATTAGGTTGATATATGGGTTGGAATACCTGACAATGACAATAAAACATTAGTACAGAATAGAATCAAATAAACAGTTTGTCTACTGTATATTTATAAAGTGAATCTGGCCATGGAATGAATAATCAGTCTATTCAATCTGTTTATAGCTTGCAATAAAATCTATTGTATTTTCTTTCTATGATTAATCAAAAATCCCCATAAGTTGTTGCAGTGTTACTATGCTGAATTACTTTTATTTTCTAAAAGCATTCTCTAATACTAAATACGTATAATACCTAAATACTGTATATCTGAACTTTTCCTTTATAAATTTGCTCCTTGCAAAATATTTTTTCTGGTTTATTATTACTAATATAAATAAAACACAGTAACAGAGCTGACTTGATAAACTAATTAGTATTTTAACTTCTACTTGTACTATATATTAAAATGTGAATTTTTACATGTCAGGGTTTGGGATGTGCCTTTGGGTCAGGTAGAAATTAAAAGTAAATTTTTGATTTGATTTTAAAGCTTGAGAGTCCAAGTTATACCCACTGCTTAGATAGATTCATATAGAATAAAGATCTTAAAACAATGACTTAGTCTTCTTTATCATCTTCTTTTATTAGCTCTTTGCCCTCAAGTAAGGTTAATAGAATCTCTCCATTTACTGTCGATTGTTGGGAAGATACAGATGACAAAACTTGGCCATCTGCTGCCTGCAGCCAGAACTGCTCTGGGCGTCAGTAAAGACTATAAAATGCAGCAGCGTAGACATATCAGAATAAAATGTATAAATAAAATGTTGTTTAGTTGACCAACCAACTCAACTGCAGCAAGCTGTTAGTGTATTTATTCAATACCAGCATTATCAGGTGTCCTTTTCTTTACTAATTTACAACAGCTAGCTTAACATTTTGGATGCGCTAGTTGAATATTTGCAGGTCTTGTTTTGTGATGCCCAAAGATTGTTAAAATTGCTATTTCTGTCTAACTAAAAAGTGAATTCAGTGTCCAACAAAAAAGTATAAAAACGCTACTTTTTCCAACAAAAAAGTAAAATATTGTCCATTTGAAAAAGTCTAAAATGTGCCAATGTTGTTCAGCTAAAAAAATTCAAAAATAGCCACTTTTTCCAACATGTAAAGGTCGATACTTTAGTCCAACTAAAAAGTGCACAAAGTATAACTTTTGTTGAGCTGAACAAGTCCAAGGTGTCATACTTTTTTCTGCTAGTTAAAGAGGCTATATGCAACTTTTTCCCCTACTTAATGTCAAACTCTGCTTTCTCCTTGTTTTAAAGCAAAACTAGCTCGTCTGTCTCTCGCCCTCCCTCCTCTCGCTCTGAATCTCCCCCTTGCCCCAAGTGGGAAAGGGGGATTTTGGGACGGGCCCATCGGAAATCGCATCGGAAGACGAAGGGGGCTGTCATCAGGAATTGACCCTGACGACGATGAGGAAGACGAGCCAGAGGACGAGAACTCCCGCAGGGTGATTGTTGTCACAGAGACGGACGTGGACAAACGGGTTGGGCTGAGGAGTCTGTTAAAATCCCCCAAGGAGCCTTTGGACAGGGAGCGGGACAGAGGGAGGAATGTGTCCTTCTTTGATGACGTCACAATCCTTCTGTTTGATCAGGTACTTCCTGTTTGTTTCATACTAGACGTGTAGAATGCTGAGTTTGAAATAAAAAGAGTCCTAAAGGTAGTCCGTATCTTTGCAACAGGAAACTCCAACCAATGAGCTGAGCAATTCAGCTCCTACAACTCCAGGTTCAGTCTCTGTCAAAAGCAGCAAGCTGGACTTTCATGGTGAGTTCATAAACATCAGAGCAAATGGACATTGTCACCCTGTAGGTCAGACCAGGTGGACAATCCACCAGCTGACTTGTTGGACTATATCATGTGCAACATGTTGTACTTTAGGATCAGTTGGGTTTCACCTTGACGTGATTATAGTAGTCATAAAATCTGACATAACTCATCCCCTCCCACTTAAACAGAACAGCTTCATTTTTTCCCATCTTTTATCCAAATGTGCAGCCAGAATTAATCTCCCATAATCATCCCCCAACCCTCGATGCTTTGGCATGTGGAGCTGAGCCGGGACATTAATCCTGCGCTCAACAATGCATGTCCTATGCTGTGTTTCCCCCTCCAACACATTTTCTGGCCGCTTGGTTTAAAATGTGCTCTCCATCTTATAAACTCGTTACCTCATTTCACAGCAAAATGAAAGTCAGAGCTCAGAGTTACTTTTACCCTCACAGACACACCAAAATTAGACTCTCAGATCATCTCTCAGAGCTTTTTGGAGTGAAGACTTTCAAACCCGTAGAGAAGACACTGTGTTTCCTTTGAGTTATTTTTAACTATAACTGTCTTTTTTAGTGTCAAGCCTATTAACAGATATGGATTTTCATAATTTATTCTTGCACAAATGTATTGTTGCATAACATATTATTGCATATACATATACTTCAGGTCCGAAGTTTACGCACAGTCATTGGGGGCACGAATGTCATTATACTCTTTGCATTTAATCATTTATTTAATCATTTATTTAATCTGTCCTTTTTCCCCGGTGAAAAGAGCAAACAACAAATAGTGTATAAAAAAAAACAACAGTAAGAACTAGAGCAAAGGTTTATGTTTTTGGTAAAAAAAAATATATAAACATACATTCTTAAATATAAACACTCACACTGCTAATACTTGAATACAAAGAGCAGAGAGAAAAGGAGGAATTTTAAACAATCTCTTCCATTGACCATAATGGGAAAGGATCCCTGACTCCAGCGTCACTCTGCCCTGATTTCTAACCATACGGCCAGACAGAGATTTAAAAAAGAGTGGCAAAAGCAAATGGGGTGGGTTAGCAGTAGGGGTGCACCGATCCGATATTAGGATCGGATATCGGTTGCGGTACTGACAAAATAGCTGGATCGTGGATCGGAAAAATTAACATATCCACTGGCTTATCCAGGTTTTTGTTTTTGTTTTGTTTTTCGTCGCAGCAGAACGTATTTCATGCGTCAGCTTCCCGTGTGTCGCATGGTAGAAGCAACATGAAGCGAGCCAGAGGGTCGGCTGTGTGGAGATATTTCACGCTTGCCACTCCAACTAGTTCGTCGGCTGTTTGCAATGTCTGCAAAGTAAATGTTTCAAGGGGAGGTTGTATTACTGCAAAGTACAATACTACCACTTTAATCAAGCACATCCAGAAACACTATGCTAAGGAGCATGCCGAATTCCTGCACTTCAGCAAAACAAAAGGAGCGGGGTCAAAAAGGAAAAGTCTTAGTTATGTTTAGTTAGTAAAGTCTGGTACCTTTAGTCTCTTCAAGTAAGGTATAAAGTGGAGGGTATACAGTTTATTATTAATTCAATAATAGTATTGGAGCGGTATCAGGTATCGACAGATACACAAAGCCCAGGCATCGGTATCAGGACTGAAAAAGTGGGATCGGTGCACCTCTAGTTATAGTTAGCAGTGCTTGCCAACAGTTAATAATGTCATCCAGGATATGTTACTGTGAAGTATAATCTCTGCTGCTTGGATATTGAGCTGTTAGCATGTCTTGACAGTCATGAGACTGTCATACAGCAATAGTGTCCTGTCAGAGGCTTCTTCAGATTTGTTGCAAGACTGACTGCTTCTAGAGATCCTCTGTTCACACCATCAATGACAACTCTTTGAAGACACTTGGATGATATGAGATAAAACATTTAATTTCCCGTTGGGACAAATAAAGTACTTTTGAGTTAAATACATGGCAGGGAAGCTACACTCTGAATATTTAATTACTGTTTTTATCAGAAAAGAGGACCTAATTTAGAGGACCTAGTTTCCTGGCTGGCTTTTAAACGTAGTTCTTATATTGTCAATGGGTTTGAGGAGATGATCCGTTAGCTACATATTAGCCTGCTTTATTCCTTCTGTTTTGGGTCGTTGTCCTGGTGGAAAACCCAAGCATGTCCAAGTTTGCATCATCTAGCTGCAGATTTGAGGTGAAGTTGGACGACTTGAAGGCAGTCTTCTTTCTTTACTCTATCTCCTTTGTGCAATGCACAAGCCTAGCCAACTTTCTTTATATAGTACTTTACAACAATAAAAATGTGGCCAAAGTACTTTACACAGAGTAAAAATGAAATAAATATTAATACAGAGATTCACTGCGGTACAACCGCAGTGCATAAAATGACAAATAAAGCTAGAAGTACTAAAAGTGCTCATAAAGTCATAAAATATCAAAACACAATAAAACCAAAGAAACCCAAATTAAAAAGCTCTCATGCTGAGTTTAACGACAAAATAAAAGAGTGGGTTATTAAGAGTTTAAAAGGTGGACAGTGAGGAAGCACTAATAGCAACAAAACAGCCCCACAGCATGATGGTATTACCACCATGCTTTGTACAATTTTTTTTTAGGTTTAAGCTTCTGGAATGGGCTCAACCTCAACCTGACTAAAAGGTGGCAATGTTGCTTAAAAGCCAGGTTGATGCCAAGAAAACCCTATTTTAATAGAACCAACCAGTTTTGCCAATAAAAGTGGGCTGGTGTCCAGTCAGAATTATCCAATAAGCTGGTTGATAGGAACAAAAATTTAACCAAATGAAAGGGATTGTTGACATTGTAAATATGCCAGAATGATCAAAGTAGCTCAGTTATGCGTTGTCCTATAAGGTGTTTACTAAAAATGTTACAAAAAGTTCTGTTTAGGGCACACAAAATTTTTCAAACGAATGAATAAAACCCCGTCCTACATAGAAAAGGAACACACAAAACAAATACAGACTCTGTACAGTAGACCGGCTAAAATTTAAGGTGAGAATACAGTTCAAAAGAGACAGAAAACAGATATTACGGTTATGTTATATATTATTATATACGTCCATGATGGATTTGTTTTAACCCCTATTTTAGGTGTTTTTAAAAGGTTGTGTATTAAGTCACAGTCTCTTCCATTCCAGGTGTCTGTGCCTTTACACTCTTCTGACTAAATAGTCATTGGACTCCATGCATAACAGTCTCCTTTGGTTTGTGCACATGTTTTTAAGATGTTATTGTCCTTTCCCATTAGTCAAAGTAAAAAAAAACTGAACTTGTTGACTATGTTGCAACTATGGAAACAAAATGGCTTGCTATCCAAAAACATTGTGTGCTTGCTGTTGTTTGTGACCAGGTTGTAAGACAGAATGTCATGTGTGGAAATGTCATTAAGTGCATTTAAGCTTTTGCAGATCGGGAGGTAAGAAAGGGTCATTAGAAAGAAATTTGTCAGGTTAAACCTTCTAATAATATAAACTAAGGTGAGAAAAAACATGTGGTGGAGCTATAACTTGCTAAGACATTTAACCAAATAGTAGGAGTATTTTGTTTATGTTTGAGTCTTCACCCTCAAATGTCTCCTCGGTGCATCATGGGACATTTTTTTCCTGGGCATAAAGTCACTCATTTTACTGCCAGTGGAGTTATTCTCCCTATGCTTGTATGAGTTATCTCTGAGTACTTCTGCTTCCCCCCACAGTTGAAAAACATCCATGTTAGGTTACCTGATCAGGAATGAGTGTGTATGCATGGTTGCACCACTGACCACTGGAGATGGCTTGTATTGTGTTGCAGAAGACCGATAGATGTGGATTCTGACTTTCACTGAGCTTCATTTTGTTTTTCTCTCCATCAGGGCCAAACAAAAGCAAAGAATTGAAAAGGAAACAGGATCTACCAATCAAACCCCGGTCGTCTGTCGGCGGTGACCCAGTCACTTCATCGCGCTTCACCGTCAGCCCCGCTGATGACCCCCATCTGGTGTAAGGTGGAAAAACGGGAACCTTTGAAGCCGAACCCTCTCGGAGTGGGCCGTGAATTTACCCAATAACCAGCCATTTACCCAGAAGATATTTTTTTACTGAATTGGGAACTGAAAGAAACAGACTCTGATTTTACCAGCTGGACACATTCCAGGTTTTGCCAGTGACTGGATTTTGTATGAAAGAGGGGTTGCTGAGCTCCTGCCTGTCACTGTTTACAGAGTTTATCCATAGCCTTTGGCTGCAAAAATCTTTGGAAAAGGCTGTTTATGTTGGGAGGGAAAAAAAACAAAAATACAAAAGAAACCTGGAGGTTTGAATAATGTGAAACAAATCTGACAGCTATGCAGTGGGAATCTTGCTGTATACCAGCTTACCTTCTCTTTTTCTGTTTTATTCTGTTGAATAGTCCCCCAGCTGTGAGGGGAGGGGGTTGCACTTTCTTTAGTCATTCATCCGTCCATGCAAATGCTTGGATTCCAGACCAGTCCTTATTAAAGAGGTTTTTCTTCCTGCAGCAGCTGTTCCAGAAGACAACAGCTTGAAACGGACTCCTATATTTAAAAATATTCTTCAGCATTTGTACAAATACCATAATACAAGTGTATACAATATTGTTTTAGGTATTTTACTTTTAGATGTTAACTTTGGACTGCACGAAAAATGAAACTACTTTTATTTATTTATTTATTTATTTATTTATTTATTTATTTATCTAACTTAGTTAACGTTCATAAACTGTTAATGATTTGGAGATGGAATGCATCTAAGTTACACCTTCTCTAAGATCTTCATAACAAATAAATAAAAAATATTTTCCCAAACGTCTTAATTGCTAAGAAGAAATAAAAAATAAGTATTTTGTATAATTTTACTCAGTAATATATGCCAATCTGTATTGTACGGATCTAAGTCCTGTATTGTTTTTTTTATTATTTAATTTTTTTTACCAAGTCAAATTTATTTATTTTAGCAGTCTTGTCATTCTTTTTTTTTGTATAGTTTAATGAGAGTTAATGTAGCTTATAGTTCCACAAATCCAAGCTTCTCATGAGTAAGTAGCTCCATTTGTTTGTGTATCTGTTAATTTATCCCATTTTCTACTAATGGCAGTCGATCATGCAGCAGAGGTCCTGCTAGTCTGTTTGTTCGGTCTGTTTAAATGTTGGTTTAAACTTGTGTTGTTTAAAATGCTTTTCAGAGGGGATGATGTATAAATAAGGGGAAAATAAAGATTGAAAGAAATGTGAATCTTTTATTTGAACTGTCGCAGGAGATGGTTTGTAACCCTAAAAAGAACAGCTCTTTAATAGAGTGGGAATTATACTGGGGCAGATTGAAGTTGCCCAACCTTTTTTTCTTTACAAGGATGTGGAAAATCCAATAGAGGGGTGTTGTTTTGTTTAAATGCAATGCCTGCCATCTATGTAGAAGGCAACAAATTAGATCATCAGTTCATAAGGCACAAACTACACAATACTGGCAGCAGTGATGGATCCACTACAAATTTATTTGGACTTTTTTGAAAAGTACAATGTCTAAAACACTATTATAATGGCAACATGGACAGTTTTACAGCATTTACAGCTTCTTCTTCTTTGATTAACATTATGTTCATTTATTAATAATATGACATTGACAGTTTACCAAAAGCTGATTTAATAAATATTACTCGAAACAGTCAAAAGCTCTAAACAGTCAACACTTGACTTTTTTTGAGTGCTATCTTTTGCACTACTTTAAAGCAGCAATACATTTTGAGTGGTTTTGGTAGTCTTCATGCAGACATGGACAAATTTGTTGTCACACCTGAAAAAGATGAATGAAAGGCCTTTGAAATAATTACTGGTTTTATTGCAGCAGTATAATTCTCCATAAAGATTTTTTTTTAATTAACCTTTATTTTCAGTGTAATTAGTTAATGAGGGGAAATCTCTACTGGCAGAATTATTGATACCCTTTTAAATCATTTTTAAAATAAATGCAAATTAAGTATTTCTTTACATTATTCCTACTTGACTTTTTCAGGTGATCTGAGTTTTATGGAACTTCTTATTAGTAATGCACAACTTTCTGTTTCCCTATGACGTGACTCAGAGGTCAAGTTCTCTTTTTTGGCTGGATTAGGACCCATACTAAACTTGTCATCATGCACAAGGGGAAATATGTTAAAGAAAGTAAAAGAAAAAAACTAATCTTAGAACATTAGGACAAGCCCATCCTCCCTACTATCAAGCGCTGTGGGTCAATTTCTCTTCCAAGTTGCCCAGGAAATCTTGTTAAAGTGCACACTTTTGATATTCCAGAATATTTAAAGTAAAAATCTGATGATCTCTAAATGGAAACTGAAAATGGTCATCACTGGGTCTGTGAGCAGGCTAATGATCCCAAATAGACAGCTGATTTTACATAGAAATGATTCACCATGTGCAGAGCCCTTTACAAAATCAACCCATTTAATTTCCATTCTAAGATTAATACGGTCTTTTTGAATTGAATTGGATTAAACTGAATATATATATATATATATATATATATATATATATATATATATATATATATATATATATATATATATATATATATATATATATTAGATTGGGATTAAAACTACCTGATAATGTCGTTTCCCAGATCGTGTTTGCTATTGACTCAATTTCCCACAAGCCCCCAGAAAGTCGTGACGTATTTGGTCTGCGACCAGAATGTCTTCATAGTGAAGTACTTTACAGGGAACCACACGGGAGGACAGCAGAGATTTTACAATCAGTGTGTTAGTTGAAAGCAGACCCTGTTGTTTAATCACGCCGCTTATTAGTTACTGATATTTAGTCGTGCGGAACTTGAGACTCGGAGGTAAGTTTTTGTTTTAATTCAACATTGGGTAACGTCCAACAAGCGTTTACTGAAGCTAGCTAGCTAACAGCGCTATTGCCAAAATAAACATTCATGCATTTGTTATATACAAACATGACATTTGTCCACTGACTGATTTTTTAATGTATTTATTTTAAACGTATCTCTTTTTAAAACGTATCTGACGTTTATATATATATTTTGTGTGAGCTTGTGCTACGTAGTTCAGAACAGTGTCTTTAAGGTAATGTTGAATGACAGAGGGAATCTTGAATGTTTAACTCTTGAAGACGAGTTAAAAATTTGCGTTTGGTCTAAAAATGATCTGGATAATCGCTGGATTAAGTAAATAACATATGGGGGGAAATAAGGCTTTCACTCTTCTCTTATTTGCCTAATGGGAGACCTTAATTTTTATAAATGCGTTCCTGAAAGAAACTGTTCATAAAAGCAATTTCAGCAAATTTCAGTACCTTATGCATGCATCAGATGCTTGTACATACTTTTTTCCATCTTTAGAGCAGATTTACATCAGATAATTTAGCTTGGTTTAATATGTGGAAGTATAGTCTTTTAAATTCTTCTGCTTTGACGTGAAAATGTGTAGGAACCTTAAAACAACGAGCTAAAGGATTGATATGATGTTAGATTCAAAGTAAGGGAAGGAATGCTGTTGTCTTGTTACTGTTTTGGTAAGAACCACTTCAAATCTTTATCAAGCATCAATCATTTCTAGAGCATGTTTATGCAGTTAAATGTAAGAACTAATTGCTTTACTTACAATAAAAACAAAGAAGCAAAACTGAGTTTACAAATAAAACAAAAGATTACAAATCCAGAGGTATCTAAACAAGGTACTTTAACTATAAGAGAAATAATGATTTAAACAAAATTACACTTTATTTTAAAACATTTAAAACAGTGATTTAAAAGTGTTTTGAGGTGATTGGATCAAATTAAAAATAGAACCTAACAAAAAAAAAAATTAAATAAGAAGGAATGAGAATGTGAGTTTATGCAATACTTGTGATACTTTGAATTACCATTCAGCTTCCTGAAGAAATGATTCTTCATTAGGGAAGAGGTTAAGTCTCTTATGTACACCAGACAGCCCTTTTAAGACAATCTGTGATACAAACTAATGCCTCTTTTCTCACATCTCTCTGTGATTCATAAGCTTCCCTAAAATACATCCCTTATTTCACTGTATTGTTGCCATACATTGAGCTTTTTTTCCCCACATCTTTCAGATGTCTCTGGCTGATGAGCTCCTGGCTGATCTGGAGGAAGCTGGAAATGAGGGAGAAGATGGATTGTACCCAGAAGGAGAAGAAGGGGATAGTGATGGAGAGAGGATTCAGGGAAGGATGGAGGGAGGGCTGGAAGATATTCCAGAGGAGATGGAGGTTGATTACAGTAAAGCTGAGAGTGTTGCGTCCATTGCCAAGCTCCGCAATAGCAAACAAGTAATTTTGTTTGGCTGTTTCTAAGGTAATATTCGGTGTAAGGAAAACCTAGATAGGTTTATAACCTTGTTGTGTCTTTTCAAAGTTTTCAGACATTACAGAGAAAATCTCAGATTATATCGGAAAGCAACGCAAAAACTCAGACGGTGAGTGTGATTTATTTGAAATTCTAATGACCTTTAAAATCTTTTTTTAAATTTAATATTATTGTCATGGGTTATAAGTAAATTATCCCTTTGTGGTTCATTTTAGTTTCAGGTCCAGTTGAGGCTGACCCAGAATACAGGCTGATTGTAGCAGCCAATAACCTCACAGTGGAGATCGATAACGAGCTCAGTGAGTTGTTGTAAAAAGTGAAGCCTCACTGGAAAGTGTGAAGAAATATGTATAATCAGAGCCTTGTCTTGTGTCTTTCCTGTTTTTCAGACATAATTCATAAATTTACGAGAGACAAATATTCCAAGAGGTTTCCAGAGCTCGAGTCTCTGGTGCCAGATTCTTTGGATTACATCCGCACAGTCAAGGTAAGTGGGAAGTCTTAATTAAAAAATGCCAAAATGAACAGCCCCTGATATTCTGATGTGCTATATTTGGCTTAGCTGTGTGGATTGTGTACATTTATTTAGTATTTTACTTCATTCACAACTTTATGGAGACACCAGACTGAATTAAGCATCAACTTAAATGGTCTATTGATATATCTTCAAGTATTATACCCAAACTTCTACATTTGAAAATTGACTTTTTCTGTCACAGAGGTGACAGAAATTCTCCCTTGAAAGGACTTCATCTGAAAACGCATGCAATCAAATCGACCAAACCTTTCCTGTTTTATGTCTGTCAGGATTACCAGAATTGTTTCTATTTGGTAAACGTTGTTCAAGTTTGAATATTCTAAGATCCTTTTAAACAGTTTGGGAGAGCGAAATGTTGATGTCATGGCTTTATAAGATTCTGATTGGTTAATTGACCACACACCTTTGAGGCAACATCTCAAACACACTGCTTCATTGTTTAACATAATGGGGAAAATAAATCAACGAAGATATAAGGGAGAGAATTGTGGACCTCCACCAGTCTGGTTCATCCTTGGGATACAATTTTCTAGATTTCAGAAGGCGCCATGTTCAACTGTTTAAACAATTACATAAAAGTATAAGCAGCAAAGGGATGTCCAGCATTCATTGTATTGAGGAAGGAGACGGGTTCTGTGTCCCAGAGATGGATGTGTTTCATGGTAAAAAATGTGAATCAACCAGAGAACAAAAGCAAGAGACCTTCTGAAGATTGTGGGTGAACCGGATAAGAGTGTGTTCTCCATAGTAATATAAGTCCTGAAAGGCTGCTTGGAGAGAAAGAAGACCTTACTCCAAACCCAACATTTAAAAAGACAGATTACAGCACATGGAGACCAATATTTTAACTTTTGGAGAAATGTCCTGTGGTCTGACGAAACTAAAACCTAAAGGTTTCATTCAGTGAGAAACTGCTTAAAACTTGCTCTCTGAAATACGATCCTTCACTCTGAGTAAGACTTGTAAGCTGCATGTCATACTGTTGTCCCACCCTCGTTGCCTACATTAGCCATAGAAAGGAAATAGACGGCAAAAACGAGCGAGTCAAAGCCCTGATTTCAATCCTTCAGAAGATTTGTGGTCAGAGCTTCGGTCAGTTTGTGTGAAGGAATTGGCCAAAATCCCACCAAACTATTGTGAGAAGCCCCCAAAACCTTCGACTCAATCATAGTTTAAAGTGCAGTTCTGCCAAATATTAAGGACATCCATGTAGAATTGGGAAACACAATAAAAAGATAATAAATTAATAAAAATGATCATGCAAATGGAGATCATTTTGGTAATCCTGACCTAAAACAGGAAAGGCTTTGTCTGTTTTAATGGCAGACAGTGAGACTAAAAGGTGTGTTTGATTAGGGTGTACGTAAATATCTGGTTTCAACCGCATTTTCTCTCCTGTTGTCTCTTTAAAGGAATTGGGAAACAATCTGGAGAAATGCAAAAACAATGAAACACTGCAGCAAATCCTGACCAATGCAACTATTATGGTCGTCAGCGTCACAGCATCAACTACACAGGGGTGAGTTTCTATCTTGAATCATTGTCTATATAAATGTTAAATCAGTTCCTGTACCTGGTGAAGTTTATCCCTTTCATAGTCACAGTCGCGCTCTTCCAAGGTTTTAATTTCAATGACGTGCAAACCATTCAGTTAAACTCTGTTCTCTTATTATTGTAGGTCATTGCTGAGTGAGGATGAATTGAAGCAGCTTGAAGAGGCTTGTGACATGGCCCTGGAGCTGAACCAGTCCAAACACAGAATATATGAGTATGTGGAGTCCAGAATGTCATTCATAGCCCCGAACCTGTCCGTCATTGTGGGAGCATCCACTGCTGCCAAGATTATGGGTGAGGGCAGGAAAAAAACCAGGCCTGCACCAACATTTTACAAAAGCAAACTTTCCTTGATGTTTGTTTTGTTTTCCTCGTTCTGGCTGCAGGAATCGCTGGCGGTCTCACTAACCTTTCAAAGATGCCAGCCTGTAACCTGATGCTGCTGGGAGCTCAGAGGAAAACCCTGTCTGGCTTCAGTAGCACCTCCCTGCTTCCCCACACAGGTTTCATCTACCACTGTGACGTTGTGCAGTCGTTGCCACCTGTAAGCAAACAATGTATACTCGCGTTAGCAACACAGAAGGCTTGATATTCGCTTTTGCTCCGAAGCGAAGCCCTGCTGGTTAGCTTTGTGTTTTACTTCCACTCAGGACCTTAGGAGGAAGGCGGCCCGTCTGGTGTCAGCGAAATGCACCCTGGCTTCACGAGTGGACAGTTTTCATGAGAGTTCAGATGGAAAGGTTTCAGAATCACGCATTATTGATGCATTTTTACAAGAACACTTTTTGCAATGACACTCAAACTGCCAAAGAGGACGATTTTAAATGTTTACTGCAAATTTGCACTTACGCAGGTCGGCTATGATTTAAAAGAAGAGATTGAGAGAAAGTTTGATAAATGGCAGGAGCCGCCACCAGTGAAGCAGGTGAAACCACTGCCGGCGCCACTGGATGGACAGAGGAAAAAGAGAGGAGGAAGAAGGTAGGGAATCTGTCAGGAAGGACTGTTTCTGACCACTCAGATGTACAGTATTGTTTTTAGATGTGTACAAAGCCCTAAAACGAGCAACAACTAGAAAATAAAATCATAATCCTGTGTTTCTTAAATTAGGTTTTTATATATTTCAAGTAAATTGAAATGACTCCAATGAAAGAAGTTGCCTTGACTAAACTGATCGTTGAAAAGCAAAGACAAGCATCTTGTATAACTCACACTTGTACGTTTTAAATGCGAACGACTTAAATAGCACGCTGCTCTCATGTGTTTCCCTGTAGGTATCGAAAGATGAAGGAGCGTCTCGGGCTGACTGAGATCAGGAAACATGCCAACAGAATGACCTTTGCAGAGGTGTGTGTGTGTATATATATATATATGTATATATATTTATTTATTTTCTCTCAGCTCTGTTTTTAGATGTTATGTGGCTTCATAACGTTGCACCAGTATCTTCCCATCAGTTCATGTTCTTTGTTTATACTGCAAAATATTTATCTTTGGAAATGTGGACAAAGTATAAAAAAATAAAACCCCACCCCAAAAGAGGGAGGTTGTTTTTAAGTGTTGTGGAGCTAGGTGTCGATTCAATTCCAAAATACTTAATTTCTCCTAAAGGGAAATTAAATGTAACTCATATCATCCAATTATCTTCAAAGAGTCATTGTGGATGTTGAGGCTGTGGGCAGGAAGGATCTCCGGTAGCAGTCAGTCTTGCAACAAATCTGAAGAGACCTCTGACTGAAGACTGTTGCTGTATGACAGCATCGTGACATGCTAACAGTTCAACATCTGGGCAGCAGAGACGATATTCCACAATAACGTGTCGTGGATGGCACCATCAGCTGTTGGCAAAAACTGCTAATCCACTTCACTTGCTTTTACTGCTCCTCTTCAAATCTCTGTCTGGCTGTAGGGTTAGAAAGCAGATAGAAACTTGTGGGATATGATCCTTTCCTATACACTAAGTTAATATTATGAATAAATTAATACTTATTTGCAATATCAAAATGTGCTTGGGTAAATGTGCCAAAACATTTGCATTTTTGTCTGTCCTCTTGGTTTAAAACAAACACTCATGTATGCTGGGAAAACCTCTGCCATACAGTGGTACTCACAGTTGCTGATAAACAGTTAAATGCTTTGATTAGTAGCACCTCTCTGGATACACTTTTATTTGTCCTACTACTCAAAAAACATTGTTTCACTCTAGTTGCAGAAAAACTCCAGTTTAATCAAATTAAATGTACATTCTTAATAGGGATGTGTATTGGTAAAAATCTGGTGATACGATGTGTATCACAATGTTGGGGGGGGCGATACGAAATATTGCAATACTATGAGTAAGACCATATTGTGATTTTTATTTTTTTACTACATTTAACTGTATAAAAACTATCACAGCATTCTAAACACTCCAACCTGTTTCATACTTTAACACATCCGAGTTTTATTACTAGATCTATTTGATCCACTGGAATAAAGACGGTGAAAACAGCCACCAACTAGCAGCCATACTTGTAATTTTACTTGAAAAACTATTTTCATCATTAATGGTTCCATTCCAATTATACAAAAAAAAATTGATACATTGCTTTTGAATATCATGACATAAAATATCGCGACATATATCGATATTTTCTTACATACCTAGCTCTTAAACATGATCTCGTTTACAAACATCTGTCACCTTGTGAACAATTTCGTTTCAAACGGTGTTGCTGGAGTTTTGTGGATTATATGCACTGAATCGGTCAGCTTAGTCTTTAAATAAGACATGCATTGTTATCTGATCATCTCAAACCTTGCGTTGCAGATTGAAGATGATGCTTATCAGGAGGATCTGGGCTTCAGTCTGGGTCAGCTGGGAAAAAGTGGCAGCGGCAAAGTCAGACAGGCTCAGGTCAACGAGGCCACCAAGGCGAGGATCTCCAAATCCATGCAGGTAAAGACTTGTGGATCTTTGACTCCCCTGGCTCTGCTTGATTTATGTTGACCCTTAACTCTAATATGGTGCTGCACCGTTTTATCACCAACAGAGGACGCTACAGAAGCAGAGCATGACATATGGAGGAAAATCCACAGTCAGAGATCGCTCGTCAGGAACAAGCTCCAGTGTAGCTTTCACTCCTCTTCAGGTAAGGTTTGACCTTCAGTCTGATTTTCTCTTTATTTTTTAAACCTCCTTTTCTAAGCTCATTCTGCTGTCCCCTACAGGGCCTGGAGATTGTAAACCCACAGGCTGCAGAGAAGAAGGTGGCTGAAGCCAACCAGAAATATTTCTCCAACATGGCAGAGTTCCTCAAAGTCAAAAAGGAATCAAAGATGTGACTCAAACATACAGTTGCTCTGCACTCAACAATGTAACCTGGTGTATTTTTCATTTTCTCCAATGTGCTCCATCCTTTTTTTTTCTTCTTATCATTTTAATAAAAGTTTTTAGAATCTTGGAAGTCATTAAAGAGGTTAATCCTATCTTATTTTAAAATGGCTGTAAAATTAGTAAATTATTGTTCCTGGAGACGATCAGGCCGATGCTGATTTTTGAAATCTGTCTGACCTGCTCATAAAACAAATACTGAAAACTGCATTGTAACCTTTTAAAGGTGAAACTAATGTGACCTTTTCTAATATCCTGAATACACATGCCCAACTGTTCAATGTTTGTTCTTTTTGCACAACTTGCTGTTCTCTGACGAGGAGCTTAACAGCACAATTCACATCAAGTGTTTGAATCGACCAATACCAAATGTGTCGAGTAACGAAGTACAAATACTTCGTTACCTTACTTAAGTAGAAATGTTGGGTATTTATACTTTACTGAAGTAATTATCTATGGGCCTACTTTTTACTTCTACTCCTTACATTTTCACGCAATTATCTGTACTTTCTACTCCTCACATTTTAAAAATAGCCTCGTTACTCCTGTTTCATTTAGTCTTTTAATAAGAAGACACACAAAAAACGATTAAAAATGTGCCAACTGGATAGAATTTGACAGCGATTTGATCATAATTTTAAACATCTACCATTCTGACTCCCTGCTTGTATGTGATCCATTGCTTACTGTGCACACAGGGGTCGCGTTAACCGAATATTTTCCATATTAGTCTGGTTTTTTTTTTACAACGGTGACGGAAAATCCAAAGGCCATTGTCATTTTGACAGATTATAATTCACACCCCTGACCATTTGGTGCAGTTGCGCAGATATTTTTAGGTTTGAGTTGAAGCGCGGAGTACAAGTAACTTAAGCTTTATTCTTTGTCATTTTTTAAAGTACATTACTTTTACTTTTATACTTTTAAGTAGTTTTGAATCCAGTACTTTTTTACTTTTACTTGAGTAAAAAACTTGACTTGATACTTCAACTTCTACAGAAGTCTTTTTAAACCCTGGTAACTATACTGACACCTCTGACCAATACATATCCTGGTTTAGTCAGAATTGGGTTTTTAAACCATTGCTTCATCATGCTGTTCACATTTTGACATCTTAAGGAGTTAATCAGCAGGTTGCAGCAGAGACTAGACGAGTTGCAGAAAGGCATAGAAGTGGATGATGAATGCCACTCAACTCCTGGCACATTTAAGGGAGGGGAGACCCGCACATGCGTCGTCTTACATGGGTCAGGGAGCATTTACGCTGGACAAGGGATCAGTCAGCCTCAGTGCTGTTCTCTGATGGAAGTCGATTCAAAAATACTTTATTGATCCCAGAGGGAAATTAAGTGTATAGCTCATATAATTAATTCTTCAGTTTTGATGGAAGTCGATTCACGTTGAGCAGAAATGATGGCCGCCAACGGTGTTGGGAGACGTCAAAGAGCACCATGGATCAGCAACTGTTGACACCAGATGAGCCATTCTGTGGTGGTATTACAGTGTGGGCAGGCATGTCTAGTTAATGCAGAACTGCCCACTTACCCTTTGTGAATGGTGCAGCGACAAGCCCATACTACCTGAACACCATTAATCTAGTCGATGTGCCATATTTCATCTTAATGGACGACAATGCTCCAGCTCATCGGGTTCGCATCGTTGGGGAACCTTGGACGGTGTGACCTAAACTTTCTCTGGACTTGAATCCCTTAGAAAACAGACGGATCAGCTGAGTCGTCGTGTAGAGGCTCGTAACTCTGGACCCCCAGAATCTCAATAATCTGAGGGCCACCATTCGAGAATAGTGGGATGCCATGCCTCAATGAGTCGACTTGTGAACAGCATGAGACGTCAAGCTGTAGTAGATGCTCAAGGGTACGTGAGACATGTCACTGACATTTTTGTTGTGGCATACCCATCACTGTTGTTGGCTTTTGTTTCAATACATTGAGATGAAGAAATCACCACTGCATGCTTCTTACTTAAATGCTGTGTGAACGTTTTACATTCGGCCTGAAGTTTAACCCGAAAGCCAAACATGGTTAACTTTTTCTGAGTATCGTAAGGATGAAATACATTTACTGCAGTAGTTTAGAATCTAGCTAAAATTATAATCTGTGTACAAAAACATGTCTTTAACCTTCCTGAATTTCTTATTTAGTTTAGATGCATTTAATGAACAGGGCCAACAAAATCTGAATTTATTTGGATTTGATGTGCTAATCACCGCTTAAAGGGAAAAGCGGTTGATTGGTGCTTCTCTATTCCATGCAGGAATGACGGGACTTTACACCACAGAATGCGTTATGTCTTAAAAGCGTTTATTGAACTTTTACAATCGTTTATAACCCCAGTTTTGACATCTCCCATGCAGAATAACGAGAAATTGCTTTTAAATTCACATTTTAGGCGGTTTCTATTCTGACCATTCCCTTTCAGAAAACCTTAAAAGTTCCCCCAAAAAATATACTCTATAAAAGGCAGACCCCAGAACTCTGCATAATCCTTTCATCTGCCTCTCAAAAGAAATCCTTGAATGTAATCATACATAATGTTAAGTGCAATACAGATGTGGAGTTCTCATGGTTGTTTGAACGGAAAGGCTGTCTGCAGTTTCACAGATGACCAAGACAAGGCGGCAGCTCAAAGATCAACCCACTTGTTAAAAATACCACCAATATTTTAGCTTTTCTATATTTAAACTCTACATGTAAACAGTTGCATCAGTGTACATTCACTGTATACGGGTTTAACTTAAATATAAGGTGGTAAATTAAACAAAGTGGGTTTGAGGAGGTGAATCTCAACAAATTGGACTAGAACTGAAAATATAATTCAATTTCAAATGCCAGACTCTTATATGGTTAATTTAGAAAATGAAAACCCCATGTTTAATTCATCAAAAAAAATAAGGATATTACATAAGACCAATAACTGTTTTTAATACTGAAATATGATCTGCACAATCATAGGTAAGACAGCTGAGTCGAGTTTTCTACGATGACGCTAAGCCATAAAAGGTCATTGTTTAATAAACTGGCCACACTGGATATTCAAGCATACTATTGGAAAATTGAGTGGAAGAAAAAAAAAGTTGGGTAGACGGAGCAGCTCAAGCTACAGGAATGACTTTAATTTAAGAGAGATTCACAGTGTGGACTGCATCTTGTTTAAGAGCGACCACACAGGTCATCGATAGATGTCTGAAGCATCTTACCTGGGTGAAGAGAAAAAAAAAAGGATAAGACTGATCCTCAGTGGTCCAAACAACTTTTTTCAGTTAAAGGTAAAATATGCATTTAATTTGGAAATACAAGGATATTAATGGAAACTTTAGTGTGAGGAAAAGGTTCACAAGCAACAGGGATAACCAAAGCCTTAAGTGGATTGTGAACCAAAGCATATTTAAAATTTGGTTTGAGAAATCGACCTAGACTGTTCCTCAGAGGTCCAAAGTCAGCTTTTTAAGATCCAAATTTTTCTTTTCAAATCAGGGTAGCAGTTTAGAAGAAGAGTGGAAAGGCCCAGAATCAAAGATGCTTGAAGTCCAGTGTGAAGTTTCCACAGTCAGTGACGATTTGGTCCGCTGTGCTTAACTAAGTACAAATTTAACAGAGCCGTCTACCAGGAAATGTTAGGGCGACTTTGTACTTTTACAGAAGTACCATGCTATCACTGTGCTTACTTGGCCAGCAGAGGCCAAACCTGATTAAACCCCATGGTGAATCTATGGCGTATTATCATGTGGAAGAGGAACTGAAGGCTTGGCTTCCTTAACTGCTCAGCAGAGCCATAGTTCTCCATGCCACCCTGCACTGATGCAGTAATTAAAGCAAAAGGAGCCCTGACTACGAGTTGAGTGGTTATACTGTCCACTACATGACAACATTTCTGTATTAAAACTCCTTCATTGGTCTCACTCTTCTGATAAACTGAATATTGTGTTCTCATTAGCTGTAAGCTGCATCTTAATTTTACTCCTAATTTGCTGAGATGCACCTATAGCTACATTCACTACACTGAATTGTGTTTTTATTTTTGTACTGATGAGAAAAATGGCTGATGGTGAAAGAGTCAAACAGATCAAGCAGATAAAATGTCTCAAACCCTAATACTAAGATTTATTTTACATGTTTATTACGTCATCACAAACATGAAGGCGCCATAATATCTTTGAGAGTTTAACTTAAAAACATTTTTTTATTTGTAAAGAGAGTCAGAGACCAGTTCAATTGCATAGCAATTTAATCCATGTCCAATAAGGACTCTTTCCCTTACACAGGGAGAGGCCCTGTGGTCACTCTCAATCACGTTTTAATCGACCAAGACAATATCAATAAAACTATTGATAAGCGCTCACTATCTTCAATAGTGACCATATTCAACAGGCATTGTAGGGTCTTAAAAATAGCCATTCCTACACACCATCACTAAATGTCCACTGAACGCCCCCGTTCTAAACCACCAAATTACAGAAAATACAAGATGGGCACCATAACAATCAAATCCAAGGTTTGTTTTTGTGTCGAGTCAAAAGGCTTCCAGGCTCATGTTGGGCAGGTGGTACAGAGAATCATTGTTGAAACGGAAAAAAAGAAAAAGAAAATATATGAGAAACATGCATGGGGGTGGGGAGGGTTGGGTTGTGGGCTTCTCCTAATGCCACATACTGAGTGTGCACACGGACGCAGATCTCCAACGGGAGCCTTCCCAGCTCGTGCAGCGCGGTAATGTTTGATCGGACCCACAGGGTGTTTTTGTCAAAAAAGGAAAAAATAAAATAAAAAAATCACGAAAAAAAAAAAAAAAAAAAAAGCACTACACGAGGAGCTAGGGCTTCACATTGAGATGCAGCCTATACAGACACCGGTCTCCGTTTCAGGAGAGGGTTTCTACTACACATCACAATCTCTATCCACAGTTTGGAGTTCAGTCTCGGAATGTCAACAGCAGCACGTTTTGATTTTCTCTGTCCTTGTTTTTGCGTCCCTCTGTGTGTGTCACTGCAAGTCTCTGTCCTCGAGGTACCTGTACTCGAAGGTGAACCCCTCTTTTTTCCTCTGGCCCCACTTCTCATAGTCGAAGTAAATGTAAGTGCCCTGTAAGGAAGGGAGAGAGGAGCGGAAACAACCGTAAATGAACCACAACCAGCAGCAGGTCGGTGAGGGAAACCATGGAAATGAGCTTTGAATATGTACCTGTTCAAACTCATCGGTGATCGTCTTGGGCTCTTCGTGCCTTTGAAACCACATCATGTACTTGGTGTGAAACCTCCAGGATTGTTTCTTAAGAGCCTTGGCAGATAGATACTGAGCCTTAGTGCCCTAACAGAGAAAGAGAGAAACGGTGAATTAACCTGCTGTAAAAAAAAAAAAGAAAAGAAAGAAAACACAAAGCGTAACAGCTAACCAAGAGCATTTTCACCTCCAGGTAGTAGAAGATGAAGAAGAGAGTTTCTGTGGACAGTCTCTGGTAGAACTCTATGGTGTCGGAGTGCTGCGGTGGTACTTGATGGTGGTATGGCAAGGTAGGGCATGGGTTCCTCATCAGGTATTGCCTTTTGAGCAAAGAAAAAACCACAAAACTCATTACAGAATCTTAACAAACTGAAAGTCATACATTATATAGATTCATTACACAAAGTTTTTATTTCTATTCATTTAGATGATTATGGTTTACAGCTAATCAAGTACCTAAAATTCTGTTTAACCTCCAAACTCTTGAAATGTCTTTGCTTCATAATCCCCCTAAAAGGGTAGAGTTATCTCTGTTGTGTCACTTTTTTCTTTCCACTAAACTTTCCACTCATATGCTTGGATTTTAAGCACACAAAAAACAAACAAAAAGAAACTAATTTACTTTTATCATGGCTCCCTTAAGTCCTTACAGACTGTAGAAGCATCACTGTACTTCAAGAACTTTAACTGCAGTGCCTCTCCACTCTTTCTCCAGACTCTTGATTTCCTAAGCCCAGGTGAGACACATCCGACATGGTCTCTGGTTCAGGAGTGGCTCGACACAGGGACAGCGACAGTTGTATATTTGTTGGCTGTTGTGCCTTCTTTTCCTACCACACTGTTTCCTTCCACTTAGCTTTCCAGTGATATGCTTGGAAACAACATTCTGAACAGCCGGCTTCTTTAACAGTGATCTTTTGTGGCCTATCCTGCTTAAGTTGCGAGTTAATGACTGGCTGCTGAAAAACGGTGAAACTTTGTGTTCTTAATTGGCTGTAATCCATAACTTTAAAAATGAACATAAACAAATAATTGCATTTTTTCCTACTATCGTTCAGCCAATAAGGTGGTAATAATAATAATGGCTTGCATTCATATAGTGCTTTTCAAGACTCTCAAAGCGCTTTACACATTCACACACACTGGTGGAAGCAAGCTATGATTATAGCCACAGCTGCCCTGGGGCAGACTGACAGAAGCGAGGCTGCCATATCGCGCCATTGGCCCCTCTGGCCAACACCAGTAGGCAAGGTAGGTGAAGTGTCTTGCCCAAGGACACAACGACATGTAGCAGGTGGAAGCTGGAATTGAACCCACAATTTCTGGGTTGCAGGCTGACAACTCTACCACTGAGCTACAGCCGCCCTATAATCTGTAAAAAGGTTGCTTCTGTCACATGAGTTACATGTAGTATTTTTAAAATAAGGACCTTTCACCCTAATAAAAGCTATTAGTTTAAAATAAATAACATTTGCATCAGGGTTTCATTACAAAAGGAAACCTTATGGGACTGATTCCTCCATTGATTGCCGTCGCTCAGCTTGTAAAATACAGTTCTAGTTCAAGGAAAGTAAGTCCCTGAATCCTGTTTTTTTCCGTGGGAGCTGAGGTGATGAGGAGTAAAATACACAAACCGAACCATAAATTAAACTTGGACTCTAGTGCAGAGTGCACCATCATCATCTGTGAAGCCCCCACCTGATCCTCTCAGAGTCAGAAGGGTGTGGCATGTGTGTCCACGCAGACTCCTGCATCGCCTGCTGGTAGAGCTGGTCTTTGGAGAGAGGGGTCGGTCCCAGCGGACAGACTCCGAGCGAGGGAGGGATGCTGACCTCCGACACGGACGGTTGAGGAGCGGCGGGCGTGCCGGGTGCCGCCGTTGAACCAGAGAAGATATCTGCAGAAAAAGGGAGGAAAAAATGAGAGGGCACTGTTAATGTCAGGGTTTATGGCTTAACAGAACCAAAGAATTTACCTAAAATATTTAAATACAATAATTGTTACTGTTTTGAAACTCCAACTTAAGGCATGTTAAAAACTTGCTTTTTAATGAACTGATTTATATATAATGTCTTAGAAGTAAAACAGTTGCATCCTAAATCAAATTTTAAGCTCCACGATGAGGAGAATATTTTGCGTTAATTGTGAGAGGATAATTTGTTGAAAGAGAGGAAATATTGCCTGACCGTTCAGACCTCTGTCGGTTACATGCAGGTTGGAAATCTCTCCGTCCAATCCAGATCCCAGCGCTGCTCTCTCAGCCATCGCCTTCAGAGAGCTGAGGGGCTCCGGAGCCTGAGGAGGGGAAAAGAGATGGGAGCTGATGCAGACTTACTGTAGTTACTCAAAGTCATTCAGGTGGAGAGGAAAAAGTGCTGATTGAACTTAAATTATTCTCTTGCTTAATTTAAATGTAATCTCAGACCTCTATTTAGACTTCATTGGTCTGAAGTCATATTTACAATTTTCATAGTAGAAAGATGTTTTCAGCCCCGAAACCATCTGAGTTTATAAGATGGTTCCCAGCTCTGTGTGCTGTTGCATAACTCCAGGCGTAAATGTGTTCAGGAGCGGGAGTTTGGGGCAGTTAGGGATATTTAAAACATAATAATTAAAGTTCAGCCAACACATCATCTGCTGTAAAGAAACAAAGTAAAGTACCCAACAAACTGCACATGCCAGGGAGTCACTAATTAAAAAAAGACAGTAATATATAGTCCAGGGATCTCAAACTCCAGTCCTCAAGAGCCACTATCCTGCCACGTTTAGAGCAACCTCTGGTCCAACACACCTGGACCTCATGCATGGCTAATTAGCAGACATCTGCAGAACTTGATGACATCCTGAGGAGGTAAATCAGCCATATCTGATTCAGGTGTGTTAGAGCATGACTGCACGTAAAGGTTGCAGGACAGTAGCTCTCCAGGCATGGGGCTGGAGATCCCTGCAGAAGTCTCTTCCACATTGGTTTCCTTTCTTAGTACGGAAAAGCACAGGTGGTTTTCATATCGTTAAAACGGACCATATTCAGTTTAGACGGCTCAGTTCAGCGGTCCTTGTATTGCCCAGAGAGAACACTCAGGTATCAAGCTGCTTCACAATAATAAGATGGAGCCATGGTTTAAAAGAAAAAAATTTGATCTGCTGAGAAAAAAATAAAATGTCTGCTGGTATAAACAATTTATCAGATTGAAGAGAAAAATTCCTGAACATCTTAGCAAAGTCACAGGCTGATTATCTCCATGCTGCATTGAAGGTCATTCATTAAAAAGGATGCATAAAATGTGCCTTACTTTTTTTGGTAGATTGACATTTGTCCTAAAATACTTTTTCATTGGTTTTTATGTGATATTCTAGTTTTCTAAGAAACTGAATTTTGGGTTTTTGTCTGTAAGCAATTAATACTAAACACATGAAAAGATCACTGTGTAAAATACATTAAATATGTTTCCCTTTTTAAAGCAAATAACAGAAATAAACCTTTTTAGATTTTACTGAGAAGCTGTATGGCTAGAAGCACTCCTAATACAAACCTGGTGCCAGAGTTTACTTTACTATAGAAATCAGAAAAGCAATTAGGAAATTTTCATTTCAAAAAGTTCCAGACTCAAACTTCTAGATTATTCTGATAGTTTTCATGATATTTTGGCACTTGAAAGCAAAACATTTACCTCTGACTGCCTCAAACAACAAGACTGAAGCTCTGACTCAGCGGCATTTACATTGCTTTTTTTGGCATCAGAAACACTCATCAGCTCCATCGCACAACCTTTAACACTAAGACTTGTCAAATGTCAAAATCTACTCTTTAAAGCGGTTTGTGATATGTAGTTTGTCACAAAAAAAGTTTAATCTTTTTAAATCCAGTTTAAGAGCCAAAGACTAAGCCTTGATCTGAGAGCACCCCTTCCCCTTGAACTCCAGGTGTTTTTAGGCAAGGAAATAAGGATTAAGCTTAAACTTTTTTTTTTTTTTACACATTTGGTTTTCTTTTTCTCCCACACTTTACAGACTTTTTCAAGCTGTTAACATCTCTTCATATTGTTGAGTTAAAGGTGATGCAGAAATCTGCTAATTGAACGCAGCTTAAACTCAAGTTAGCACCACTAGCTTGGCTCACCTTGAGGCCCTCAGAGGCCTGTGAATATGAGTGGGGCCCGTTGAGGAGACTCCCTCCGCCCGGTGTGCTGTCTGAGAAGGAGGGGGAGGGAGAGCTGGGGGGCAGTGTGATGGAGCTAATTAAGCTGGGGCCATTGTCCATCCTGTACAAAATGGGGTGGGACCAGCGCAAAGATGAAATTTAAAATGTATGTTCTGAAAACTCAAATAGCAAAGTAAGGAGGAAAATAAAGAAAATGACTTACGGCTGGCTCGTTGAGGAACTGAGTGATGAGGTTTGGCTGCTTTGTGACTGGCTTGGTGTGCTTAGAGCTGATTCTGTGGAGCTCTCGGCCACTACAGCACTGTAACCTGAAGGTGGGCGAGGGACAGGTTGGAGAACGCCTTTCTACAGAAAGCTCAAAGTAAACAGTCACAAATCAACACCAATAACCTACTTGGGCTTCCGTTTTGCTTCAGTCCGCTCGGCGGCCTGGCAGGAGCAGAATTCACTCCGACCACACCGGTGTTCCCTCCGTTTCCTACCAGCATGCTGACTGCTCCGGGGGTGGAGCTGGCAGGACTCTGGGGCACCTGTGATGCAGAAGGGGCCACGCTCTGCCCAGGGACCAGACCCAAAATGCTGCCACTAAGAGAGTTGTGGGCCGGGCTAGAGCCAAGTAAACTAAGCCCTGACCCCCCTCCGTTGGTGGTGACCCCACTGGAACTTGAATTGAAGATGGAAGTGCTACTCTCAGGCAAAATGCTGGACTGACTGGTGCTGCTCAGACCCAGGCCCCCAGATGCTGCCGCATGCGCGTAAAGGGCAGACGTTGAACCTGGAATCAGACCTGCCATCGTGTTTAAAGGAGTGGTGGGGCCAGCCAAGCCTAAACTCGGCATCTGGTTGGCACTGCTGGTCCCGCTCAAGCCACCTTTCCTTAAATCCAACCCCAGGCCCAGCCCTAGACTGGACGCGGGGGTAGGCCCAGACGTGGACTGAGAGTTGGGAGCTGTTAAACTGGGTGTGCTGGGCGTGGATAGTGAGGGGGCGGTGGATGCTGGGAGAAGTGGGTTGCTCGGCGGGCTGGGGGTGTTGTTTGAGGGAACGGAAGGTTTTGTTTGAGGCGGCTGCTGCTGCAACGACTGATTCGATGGCTGAGACTGTTGCTGCTGTTGTGCACATTGATGCTGATGTTGCTGTACCGCGTTGCTGAAGCTTCCTATGAGACTGCTGCTGGTGGGAGCCGTAGGAGTGCCTCCAACAACACTCGCCATGGAGAGGGAGGAGGAAGAAGAGGACCCGGAGGTGGCGGAAGAAGAGAAGGAAGATTGCAAGGATGGGGCTCCGTTCTTCACAGGCGACTAAAAATAAGAGAACGACAGAATCTTAGTTAAAACTATCAACAAACAGGGTCTACAAGTTTGTTGTGACTATGACAGTCTAGTTATTCAAGAAACGGTACAAACTAAATCAGAAGTCTCCAGCCGTGGCCCTACAGAGAAAACTTGTTTCTTTCGGTGCCCTAGAGGTCAAATAACCTTCAGCCACTGTGAGTGTCCAGGACCAAGGGTGAGGATTGCTGCTCTACACTTTTCAGCTCCAGACACAGAACAGATGAGAGCCGCTCACCTGACTAACTTGACTGTCTGTCGACCGTCCCCTTTTCTTATCGTCCTCCGAGTTCTCCTAGAGGAGACACCTTGATATGAAAATCCACTTTTGAAAGGTTCATTCAGCACACCAACTTATGGAGGAGATGATTAAATACAGTGCCTTGCAAAGGTTTGCATACCTCTTAAACTTCAGAATATCTCAAGTATGATAAACATTTGTGAATTTTGTCGGGATGTTGTGTTAGGGCCAACACACATCATTGTGAAATCAAAGACTGCATTTGAGATTTTTATTTAAGAATGCTGAATAGCACATTTTGTTCTTCCACCTCACATTTACACACTACTTTGTGTTGGTCAGTGACTAAATATGAGAAGGTTCAAGGGTAGTACTAGTTTTGCAAGGCATTGTGCATACTTAAAAGAGAGATAAGTGTAATTTTTGTGGGGGTATTTTTACTACCAAGCATCGCTTTACCACCAGCAGAAAGCTCAAATGATGCAAAAGAGAACTTACAGCAGTGCAAGTGGCCGGAGATGGAGGGATGGGCGAAGAGGATGTAGTGGAGGTGGGAGTGCTGCTAGAGTGGAGAAACAGTTCATCTTCCACATTGCCTGATGGAGATGTGGCAACTAATGCCGGAGCTACAAGAGAACAACAAGACACAAACCGTAAGGTGATTCCATTTCACCAAAACCAAGAATTTGAGGTAATCTATAGGGCTCTCTCTCTCACGGATGTCTTCAAGGTCTAAGTCGTCATACAGGAACTCGTTCTCCTCAAAGTCCGGGTCTTGACAGGAATCAATGTAGTACTCAACGTCATCCTTGATCTTCTGGATAGCATCCACCGGTACAGAGTCATTGTCCAGCATCCGTAAAATAGTCTCCAACATGCGGATGTGGTATCTGTGTCTCTCAATCAAACGCTTGAGTTCATCGATACGATCTTGCTTCTGCAACACAAACGGAAAGAGAGGTTGTTTGCAAAATGCTTACACTACCGTCCTCAGTGTCATATATATAAAAAGCATATGTAAACTCTAGGCGTAAATGTGCATATATAAATAAATAAATAAATAAATAAATAAGAGAGATAGCACGGTCATGGCTGACTGTAGAGAGGAACGAATTACCTCTTTATCACCCTTCTTTTTTCGTGTCTGGACTGAAAGAGATTCCACCTCACTCTCAAACTGATCCACCTGCATATTTAGTGTATCTATTGTATTCTGAAGATGAGAGAGAAGCCAGGAGAAAAGGGTTAATGAATAGATTCAACAGATTTTTCTCCCTCTTATCAATCTAGCAGTGAAAAAAATCACTCAAGCATACATTAAAAAATAAACAAGAAAAACTTTTTTTTACCGTTAGCCACTGTCCTGTTTCTTCCTTTTCCCTCTGAGCTGGATCCACCTTCTGAGCAAGCCCTAAGCCTTCTTTAGAGTAGGCTTTTGTTTTTGTTTCACGTTCCACCACTTTGAACCGTTCCATTTGCTAAGGAAAGGAAAATCACATTAAGTCTCACTCATTCTCACTCTGACAATGTCTCGGTAACGGATAAGGCTTAAAATTATACTTTTTCTTCTAAAAGAAAAAACTGACGCTTTAATGGCCATTATGCCAAAGAGGTGTCTTTATGGTTAGGCTGCCATACACACTTCCTGGTGGAAGTTCTCAATTTTTCAGAAAGGCACAAAGTAACAGTGTTGCAAGCAATCATACTGTCAAAACTTATCAACTTCATAAAAAAAAACTGTAGGGGTCACAGTTCTGACAACTTTTGAATTTCTTTAGCAATAACGGTGTTGTATTTTTGATAGAAAGGATCACAACAACGACAGAGTGGGGGCATTCACAGAAACTGAATGTTCCTGGAGAACTTTTTGGCTTTTCTCACCAAATCCAGTGCAAAATGCACTCATTGGCCACTTTATTGAGTACAGAACTGGCCTAATTCTTCGCAGCATAGATTCATCAAAATGTAAGAAACATTCCTCAAATATTCTGACCCATATTTAGATGATGGCATCAGGCAGCTGCTGCAGATTTGTTAGCTCCCCATTTATGCTGCAAATCCTCTGTTCCACTACATCCCAAAGATGCGCTAAGGAGGCCACTGGAGTACACTGAACTTAATTTTGTGGCATGGTGCACAATCCTGCTGGAAGTACCCATCACGAGATGGGTCCAATGTTGTCTTAAAAGGCACCTGGTCAGCAACAATGTTAACATCGGCTGTGGGGTTTAAACTATGCCCAGTTGCTACTAAGGTACCAATACAATTTTTCCCATACCATTAAATCAACACCACCTGCCTGAACTGTATGTAACAACCCAAAAGGATGCATGCTTTCATCTTATTTAAGGCAAATTTTGACTCTATTATCTGAAGGTTGCAGTTGAAACTGGGCCGCATCATATACCATACAAATTATTTCCAATGTTTTATTTTCCCATTTTAGGAGCCTGTGTGAAAAACTGCTTCAACCTCCAGTTCTTAGTGTGGTCTACTGCTGCTGTAGCCCATCTGCTTCAACAATCCACATGTTTCAGTTTCAAAGATTTGTAATTCACATTATTTGATTGCAATGAGTTGTTATTTTAGCTACTGTTGGCTTTCTGTCTTCTCAAACCACCTTGTCCATTGTCGTCTGTCATCAACAAAGGCATTTTACATCCACACATTGGCCGCATTCTGAATGTTTTCTGTTCTTTGATTCATATTTATAAACCAGAAGGATTTCTGTGCTTGAAAACCAGTAGCTCAGCAGCTTCTGAAATACTCAGACCAATCCATCTTTCACAAACAGCCATGATGCATTCAAGTTAGAAAAACGTCCTCACTTACACATTTTGCCAGGCAATTTAAACTTCAGCAAGTCGTCTTTAATTCATACAGATACCTAAATACATTGCGTTGCTCTCATGTGAGTAACTGAGTCACTATTTGTTAACAAGATATCGAATAGGTTTACCTAATTAACTGGCTGGTGAGACTATTCACCGGTTGTTTTGAAAATACTCATGTTTGAGGGAAGGTGATGGGGTTATGTTAATCATATTACTAGAAAAAAAAATACTTGCATTATGAAAATATAACAAAGGAAGCATACCGTCTCTATTAGTTTTCGGTTCTCTACTAGCTGCCGTTTGTCTTTGATCTCGTTCGAGGCCACCCATGTTTTTATTTGATCTCTCAATCGCTGCAAAAACACAAAGCATTAAAATGCATTTTTACATCCTGAATATTTCTATTTTTATCCGTTTTTGTCCAATTCTACCTGTAATTTTTTTATTTCTTTCTTGAGGTCAGCTTCGTATTTTTCCTTCTGGTTCGCATTAGCTGCATTGTGGAGCTGAGAAGTAAAAAGACAAGTCGAAAATTGCATATCTGAAGACTTCGAACACAACAGAGAATCCCTATAAAGATGGAAAATCTCTTACTTTTTGCCAGATGTCCTCAAACTGTTCAACACCTTCCGCTACCTTTTTCAAACATCTGTCAATTTCACCTGCAAAATTTGAAAAGAAAAATAATCCAAGTTAGATTGCAAAACAACAGTGGCAATCAAAATAAATGACAACAATAAAAGGTGAAGTCTCATTGTGGGGCAGCGTGCAGTTTCAGAGTTACCTTGTAGTTTTCTTTTATCAGCCATGGCTCTGACTACGACAATTTCCACATTCCGTCTGCCAAACGGTGATCTATGTAAATAAAACACACATGCATCACCTCACTGTTCAAATTCAAGCAGGAATCAACTGAAAAGCCGTACATCGGTTCGAAGCGACTGAAACTGACGTTAACACCTTCTGAAGGGACAGCTGACATTAGCCACACATTTATAAACACAACAAATAAAGCACATTCATAGTAAAACCACATTTGACAGCCACTCCATCGGTATACTGCATAAAGTTAAATGATCCCGCTATTTACCAACCAACAGGATTGCTTTGGCAGCCAAGCTAAAATTAGCCAGCTAGCGAGCTAACGTTAATACTAGCCTAGCTCGTCGGTTACTAACTATCCCTTTCCAGAACAAACGCCATCACTTATGTTGACCGATCTAACTCACATACATGCATCATCACTCTGGGTTCCATCGGAGCTTTTATAAAGACAGTTTTGCGTGTTGAAAGGTCAAATATAAGAGAAACCGTTCCTATCGCCGAGATGCTAGCTAATACCTAAAATGCTAGGTAGCAGCTCAGCTAGCCGATTTAAGGAAAAAGGGAAACTGGGTTAACCCGACCGTGTATATTTATACTTGTGTGAGACATTTACCTAGGGTATGGGCTTTCGTTTGTCTTATTTCAAATAAACTAATTCCAGAAAATCTTCGTTACTTCCAAAATATATTTTCTTTTCGACAGGCTCGCTCACTGTAATTTAGCTGAAGATGGACGGTAGCTAAAATCCCACCTCCACGTTTAGGTCCCGCCCTAAACCCATTCTACGAGATCTTATTGGTCAGTCGTCACGCCTGTCACCACAGGACTTCCGCTGGATTGGAGACCAGCCATTGGTGGAACTGTTAGATGACTGATGATCGACTCTTTCTTTTCTCTCACTGGTCTACTACCATTTCAAATCATTATCATTTATCCAGATGTAGATAGAGTAGACAGAAATTATGCTAATCAGTACCACTACTTCAACATACTTCAGCATTTTACTCAAATATATATATATTCCTACTCCACTTCTAGGAATTCAAATTAAGTGTCCTAGTTGCTGTCTGATGAATGAAAGTGATGAATCTGCAATATGAGCTCCTATCGTTTGTATGAAGAAGTCGGTTCCCAAATGAAAATAAAAAAAATAGAACTTGCTCTAGTAAAATCAGAAAATGTATTAACAGGTTTACGTCTGAATGTAGTTTTATTTTCTGTTAGACATGTGTAATATATGTATCTTAGTGGTGGATTGTATTTGTAGGTGGGAAATTGCTTTGAAAGGTATTTTATGGAGACTTGAGATGTCAGATATTAAAAGAGCTCACGGTTTAAAATAAATACCCTAAAAGGGTCTGAAAACTAGACTGAACTATATTTTATTATCACAACAATCTGCAGCTTTCACTACTAAAAGAGCAACTTTGACAGATTTTTCTATAACATGTTTATCTAGAGAGTCTATGTGCACTGCCTCTCACATTTTAGACCAGAAGCAGGATTTAATTTTAATTTCTAGTTGTTATGACTTAGTTGTGCTTTAATTTAAAACTTTGCAGTCGCCGGCACTCTGGCTCCAGTTGCAAAAAACCCCCAAAAAACATCGCCTCTGTACAGTCTATGCCGGGAAGCAAATAAGCAATCAACCTAAACACTTAAAAATCAGATTTCCACGTTTTGAATACTTGATGCAGAGCTGCATGCAAAGTGGATTTGTCGGGGTTTGTCTCCTTGGTTTCCCTTGTGCTGAAATATATGCTGTGTTTTACTAATACTATACAAACCGCTGAAGTTAGCTCTGACATTTTTAGATGTGAATAAGATTTATTTTACCATTACTCTTAAGGATATTGATTTTACGTCTGATTTGACCAGATATTTTTTTATCTGTCCCAGGATTTTACCTGAATAAATATCTAGTTTTGAGGAGCCTAAATAACCTACCTTCATTAAAATACAGGAGAATTTAAACACCTGCAAATTTTATGACGCTCTCTCTTCCCCTCACTGAGGGCTTCCTATGACAACTTGGAGGAAGGGATTCCTATGCTCACATCAAGAGCTCTCACCTCAGTTTTCCTGTTTCCTGATTTTTGAACCAGTAGGGGGAAGCAAAAGAGAGGAAGTTACGGAAAAAAACCCCCAGAAAGGATTTTCTTTATTTTTACATCATCGGACAATTGTAAAATTTAACTACAGACAGATGGAAGACCTCTAAAACATCATCTGAAGTTTAGCCTTTATCTCAAACATTACACATGGTAGTAGTACAAACCAGGTGAATTTGCATCAGTTGCTTTCAGGTTTACCATGCTCAATGGTGTTATTTTAAAACAAAAAAACTTGAACTTTAAAATATCAATAACCAATATTCAAAAGGGAAAGTATACCTTTTAATCACTGTTGAAAAGTAAATGAATCTGTAATATTCATGAAACTTGTGTTATTCCATGTAGTTGAATCCTCTTTAACCTGAGCTGCTCACAATACTGTACATCGGTCATAATTAGGTCTCGTCAGTACACAAGTCAAAATGCACACCAATATATACAAAACTTATAAATACAGAATCTAGGTTGAATCGAGTAAACATTACTTGTCTTCAAGAGTTCCATCGGTCTGGTTCCTTCAAGGGAAACGACAAACAGCGCAAAGTCAGACTAAGGAAAGGCAGCCAATAAACAGCTGAAGAAAAATATGCTGGGCACCGATCAGTGCGACAGAGATGTTGGGCTGGACATTTCTCCAAACTGAGTCTCTGCCAACACAGACACGTCGGTTTCAATCTGAAAAACAAAAAAGGCAAACATTTGTTTATTCATAAAAGCAATTTATTCAACTCAATCAGTTGTCGACAATCTTACTGAACCTTTAAGTAACTTATGCAAACAGTGGAGTTACTTTTAGTGATGTCAACTTTAAGTCCTCAAGGACCAGTGTTCTACATGTTTCTCTGGTTTAATGCACCTAATATATACAGAATATGGTGCAGCTGGCACTGTTGCCTTGCAGCAAGGAGGTCCTGGGTTTGAATCCCAGTCCAAGCTCCTTCTGCATTGGTTCTCTTTGGGTTCTTCAGCTTCCTCCCACAGCCCAAAACATTACTGCTTGGGTAAAAGGTTACCCTTAATTGTATCGTATTACCATGCCTCTACTGAAACTGATAAACTGCTGAGAAAAGTAGTTAACCCATTAGAATCAGCTGTGTTGGAGCAATCTAAAACATACAGGAAACTGTCCACTGAAGTTCAAAACTGGACACCACTAAGTTAGTCACTGACCTGTTGATCTTTGTCCTTTTCTTGCCGAGGAATCCTGTGCCTCTTCTTCTTCGGTCCGGCTGCATGTTGTAGAGCTGCAGAGGAACCGGACAAACCATTGAGTCTTTCCTCCTCGACTCCGGCACCAGAATCCAAGTGAGCTCCAGGCTCATCCTGAAGCAAGCACAGAACGTATAATATAACTATGTTACATCAATTTGTGTTTTGTCATGTTTAAAGTGGGATGGTTTCAAGCAAATTATAGTGCAGCATGTTTGCTTCAAATTGCCCTATCATCTATATTACTTAGTTTATACTGCACATTTTTTGGCAATTCCAATGTTTCTCAAGGACTTGGAGAAAAACATATAGTCAGAGATTAGCTTTGACCGCATAGAACAGCAAGACAAAAAGATTTATTTTAACAAACAGCAAATCGTTTTTTGTTTGGGTTCTTTTCTGTTTAAGTGAAGGGATAACCTGGAAAATATTTCATTATGCAGAAAAAAAACACTTAAAAAAACTTTTGAAATGAAAATAGAACCAAACTGTGGTGCAATAAACGAGATAAAACTTTATATTCTCTTTGGATTTCTTCAGCCATCATCTGTTGGGGTAGCAGCATCAGGGCCAGGGACTTAAAATGGCTCAACAACCTGATGAAGAAGGCTGGTTCTGTTCTTGGCACTACTGTGGAACCACTGGAGATGATGACGCAAAGAAGGATTCTTCATAAAATCAAAGAGAAGTATGGACAACCCTGAGCATCCTCTTCATGAGACAGTCATACAACAACAGAGCGTCTTCAGTCGGAGGCTTCTTCAGTTTCGCTGCAATACAGACCGCTACAGGATATCCTTCCTGCCCACAGCCATCATGATCTACAACAACTCCTTAAAGAATTAATTGTATGAGCTATACCAACACTTAATTTCCCTGTGGAATCAAAAAAGTATTTTTGAATTGAAGTAAAATAATTCTTATAATTTCATAAGTATTTCACAAATTTGTGTATTTCTGATTTTGATCTCACTTTTATTAAGTGGCACTTAATTCTGTAACACTTTCTCTCTCTAATCCTTACTTCAAGCAGTATGGTGAGCTGGGCATTTCTGTAATCATCTCCATGGCCATCTAAAGTTTTCATGAGGAACCTGTGAAGATCAGCAAAGCTTTCAGGTAAGCCTTCAAGATAAGTGTAGACCATAAAGCACAAAAACTTCAGATAGATATCGACAAGACGTTTTATACCGTCGTTCTTTCTTCAAGCGACGTGTAATTCTTTGGACTTGGTGAAGGCGGCCAAGGATTTTCTGGTTTACCTGAACGCAACACAGATTAGCAGGTGTCATCAACTTAAGGCAGTTTCACTCAGATATCACATTTTCAGCAACAGGACAATTCAAAGTGCTTTACATGATTAGAAGGAAAATAAAACAACAAACAAGCAAGAATATTACATTGCAGTGGCAAAGCAAAAAGAAGCACTAACAGGTTAAGAAACAGACGACAGTTAACAATGTTGCAGTTCATAATAATTGAAGTCAACTCTTAACAGTTGGGTTTTTAGCGTTGATTAAAAGGAACTCTGTGTTTCAGTAGTTTTGTAGTTTCCTAGAAGTTTGTTCCAGATTAGGGAAGCCTCAAAAGAGAAAGCTGCTTCTACATGTTTGGTTCTGATTCTAGGGATGTAGAGGAGACTTGAACCAGAAGGCCTGAGTAATCTGGAAGGATGATACAAAAACAACAGATCTTTAATGTATTTTGGAGATGGGTCATTCAATGATTTATAAACTAACAAAAGTATTTTAAACTCTTTTTTTCTGAGCTACAGGGAGCCAGTGTAAAGACTTTAGAACTGGGGTGATGTGCTCTACTTATCTGGTTCTAGTGAGGATGCGAGCAGCAGCGTTCTGGATCAGCTGCAGCTGTTTAACTTTTTAGGCAGACCTGTGAAGACGCTGTTGAAGTAAAGACTAAAGATAAACGCATGGATGAGTTATTCCAAATCTTGGGACATCAGTTCTATAATTCTGGAAATGTTCTTCAGGTGATAGGAGGCCGACTTTGTAATAGTCTTTATGTGTCTCTGGAGGTTCAGATCTGATAACATTACTACACCCAGATTTCAGGCCTGATCAGTAGTTTCAAGCTGTAGAAGCTGAAGATGTGTGCTGACTCTTGATCGTTCCTCATTTGGTCTAAAGATTTTATTTGTCATCTGAAGAAAGTTATGGCGCATCCACGCATTGATTTATTCATTAATAGCCACTCAGCGACATTGAAATGTGGAGCTGTGTATCATCTGCATAGTTATAGTATCATAAAGGTAAAACAGCAACATTTTTATTAGATGTTTAAATTTATGATTCTAAACAAACCAACCAGTTAACAGAGGAACTTATGGAATAAAATTATACAAAAATGATTAAAAAGTCCATTTAACATTATACCTGGAAATTATGTCTTAAGTAAGGCACTATGTGATTGTAAAGTCACTTGACTCACATTCACATTTCAAAGGAAACGCATTCAGGAAGTGTATGCACAGTGACCCACAAACACACCTGTTCAATTTCCTTGCACCTTCTGCTCAACACCAAACATTTCCTTTTGTCGAGCGCTCTCCTCTCTTCGTCTTCTTGAGCTGTGCTCTCTAGCAGCTCGCTGCCTCCTGGATCTGGGTCCAGCTCCACCTGAAGAAGAAAAAAAAAGAAAAAAACATAACAGTAAACCACATCACGCCAGAAGAGATTGATCTGCATATTTGCATACAGTTACAAAGCTAAGTGGCTAAAAGCAAGCACAGCATTCTCAGCCTGCTGTTTGTAGCCAGGAAGGTGTTAAAGATTGCTGCGCTGTGCATTTGAATTCAGCACCCTTTACTCTGATACAGCTAAGTAAAAACCGGTCAAATGGGCACCCTGAACACACCATCCCCATTCAACACCGTCATGGAAGCATCAAGTGGTGGGGATACTATTCTTTATCAGGGACAGGGAAGCTGGTCACAGCTGATGGGAAGACGGATAGAGCTAACAGAAGACAGACCTTCGGCACAAGGTTAAACTTGGAACATCTAATTTGCAATGTTTCGGTCAAAGACCTTCATCAGGCGACAGGTGTTGAACTTTTCAGGTTCAACATTAACCCCAGAAGAGCAATGAGATCATCATGCCAGATGATCTGAAAGGTTGAAACTGAAGCACAAGAAGGGGCCGGGCTTTTAAAGTGGCACCTAGACTCGCAAGCAACCTGCAAATTATATTCAAGCTCCAAAGTTTAAACCATCTGTTTTTATTTTGATGTACCTATTTTATTGACTTTTTTACTTATATAACGTTTTTTTTATCAACTTTGTCACACTTTGAAAAACACTTTAGTGAACTTTGCTGTTTGTAAATGTAATATATAACGAAGGTTGAATTGACAACAGTGTGCAGGACTTCCATCTTTACCTATCTGGGACTGGCCTGTCCTGTCTTTCTCCTATGCTCCTAAGTTTTATGTATTTTTTTTAGATGGATGGCACTAAATACAACTGAATCTTGAAACAAAACCTGCTAGAGGTTGCAAAAGATTTGAGACTGTGCAAAAGGTTCAACACCCAGCAGGACAACAACCCTGAACATTCAGCCAGAGTTAAAATTCCTTAATCCAAATTAGGGGTGCCCAAGTCCTGTCCTCAACAGCTGATATGCTGAAACTTTTAGATGCATCCCTTCTCCAACAAACCTGAATCAAATGGCTCAATTCCCTAATCAGTATGTCTTTTATTTCTGCAAAGACCTGGTATCGAACCATTCATTTGATTCAGGTGGGTCAGGGAAATGATGCATCAGAAACGTGCAAGACAGCAGCTCTTGAGGACTTGGGCACCCCTGGTTTAGATCAAAGCACAGTCATGTGTTAGAATGGCCCTGTTAAAGTCCACACTGTAATCCAATTGTGAATCTGAGGAAAGACAACAACAAAAAAAAGACGTTCAGAGAGGCTCTTTGCCCAGTCTGGGTGAGCTGGAGTGGTTTGGCGGTCCTACAAAGGGGAAGATAGCTACAAATGCACACCACACATTTCAGATTTTTAACTGAAATAAAATTTGAAAAACATGACTCAATGCAGTACCTTGTGTTGGTCTGTAAAATTAAGCTTCAGTAGGATAGATCAACGTTTTGCTTGTAACAAGCGCTGTGCAACGTTGGTAAGACACTGATATTATCATTGCAGCACTGCTTGCAATGTGACCAGATGTGGAACAGTTCAAGAGGAGGGATGGTTTTGCAAGGCACCTTGATGTATCATTACCTCTCCTGGTCCCAGCTCCACGCCACCAGGCTCCAACTCAGCCTCCAGGATGTGTCCTCCAAAAAGAGGAGGTAGAGCCAACCCAGAGAAATCCTCCATCATCTAAAGAGAACAAAAATATTTTACAGATCCAGTACTTAAAAGGACGAGGGCACACTGGGTGTAGCATCAATTCCAGCCCACTAAATTGGAATACAATGTTGGATTTACTAGATTAATCCCGGTAAATGTCAGTATAACCACCAGCCTGGTCATTTCTGAGCGCCGAGTTCATAAACACTGAAGACTGCAGAGCCACAGCTGTGAAAACATCGATTTTGTTTCTTAAGCTTCTCTACAAACTGCAGGAACCCCCATGGTCTACCTTAATAAGCCATCAGGAGATAATCATGAACATAGAATCAATCTAAACCAAGTTAAAACGACAGGAGAGGCTTTAAAAAATTGCTCGATCTTACCTCGTCCTGTGTTTATGAGCAACTGACGCAGAAATCATACGTCATTTCGCCTCCTACTACATTTCCCATCAGCCCCCTCTGTGCTGAAGCTACACCGGACAATATGGCAGGTAGGTATTTATGCTTTCGCTTCTCTTAAATGTTAATCACCAAAATGCAGCTTCACTGTCTCCCTGTTGCCACCAATAATACATTAGGTGTTAGAAATAAGACAAACATTTTATCAGCGTGGCTTTAAAAATAAAACAAGCCGTTGAAAGGAAGGGAAAAATGTGACCTTGAATGTGTTGCTAACATTGAGCTAATTCTGCTAACCACACTGCACTTGATGTGGGTTTTTCTGCAGGAATTGGAGCTTTCCTGAAAAATGCTTGGAATAAGGAGCCTGTTATCGTGGCCTCCTGTGCGATTGGCCTTGTTGGTAAGCAAGAAGCTCAGGTGTACCCTGCACAGTAGCACCACAACACTGGTTTATCTCAGCTCTTTCTGTTCATCCACTTTTACATCGATTACTGATTGCCACTGCTTCAATTACAAGCTGTATTAATACAATTTAATGCGGGCTTTGTGAGATCAAATAACTAAACTAACCCCTTTCTTAAATTGGATGAAATATTAGTTGAATATTAAAGAAATTTTCAGAGGTGGGTGGAGTAGGCAAACATTTGACTCGAGTAGCACTAGTTTGAATTTTTAGACCGATAAAAGATGTAGGATATTTCAATTTGATTAATGATAATAGGTTACTATTCAATTTGATTTGGCAGTTTCAGCACTGAGTAATGAAAATATTTTAAGTTTTAAACTTTAATGTGAGATTTTAATAAATTTTCTATCGTTGTAATAATATAGTTACAACATGATGCTATGGGTTTAATATTTTCTTTGAGTTTGAGTTTGGCTTGAAACATTTTAGCAAACTAAACTTGGTCCCCTCTCCTAGATTTAACAAAATATGTATTGAAACACTGTTTTTGGAGATGAAGCAAATTATTTCAGATTATTTCCAGCTTCACTGTGACCAAAAAATCTCAGTACGTTCAGTTGAGTTGTACTACTTAATTAAATAATGGTCTTTTTAGCGTGAAAAAGACCTGTAAAAATGTGCCTGCTTAAAGGTCTCATTCACTGGGCACCGTGTAATACTTGTTCTTTGTGAAATACAATTAGTAATGCTGAGTCTGCATATGTTTTGCCTGCATTAGCCACAGAAAGAAAACAGATGGCAAAAAGAGCGAGTTAGAAAAAGCCAGTCCCTTCTACGTAAAAGGGAAAATTAGTATTCATAGTCTTTCCTAGCTTGGTTTCCGACCGCCCACGGGAAGGCTGATTTTACAGCCTGGAGAGAGCAGAGCACGTCTCTGCTAGTAAAAGCGGAAGCTAGCTGTTAGCAACTCCACAGCATGGCAGAACACGGTCGGGCTTGGTTTATTTGTGAACATAGTGCATCAGCTTTGCATTTTTTCCCAAAGAAAGAGGAGCTGAGGAAGAAACTGTCGGAATTTGTCTTGGAACACCAACAGCGAAGTACGTCAAGTTAATTATTTGTTTGAAGGCAGCACAACAGTCGAATTGCTGTTAGCCAATCAGAGGCGAGACGTTTGCATATCGTGAATAATAACGAGTTAGACTCGTGACTCTGACATTTCCCTTCACCCACTTCTCCGACAAACTGCAACCTCCTGAAACTGGAGCGAGAGAGCATTTATTCCACGTAAAACGGCTCACAATTCATTCATTCATACTGGAGACCACAGCAAATTTATAGGAAAAAAATGAGTGAATGAGACCTTTTAGTTTGCACACCCTCCTACACCTTAGTTATTTTTGTGTCTAATAGATAGATAGATAGATAGATAGATTTTCTGCTAGTGTAATTATGTACATTGATAAATACTTTGTATTCTCTCAGGTTTCATTCTTCCATTCGTCAGCCCCTATACAAAATACACAGCAATGATGAACTCAGTCGTACCATACAACTATCCAGGTAAACTTGTCATTACACAAAGGTTGTGTATTATGTTTCTGAGTTGTGTGGAACAAGCTCCTTATATTTGATTATTAATCAACAAACTCTTTGTTTCCTAATTATTCCTTTTTAGTTCCTTTGAGGGATGATGGAAACCTTCCCGACGTTCCTTCCCATCCGTGTGAACCTAAAGGAAGAAGCTTGGAATGGCTTAAAAAGATGTAACATGAGTCAAAGACCTGTAGCTCCTCCCGTTTGTGTGTCTCTTAAGTTTGCCCAAGTGCAGTTGTCTCACAGTAAAGATTTAATTTAACCCTACTGGGATTTGTTGTGTATTTGACAGGACTACATAATTTAATTTAAAATTGAATTTAATACAGACTGAAAGTGTCTCCAGACTTTCTTATTCCATTCTCTAACAGCTACAAATCTGATTTTCTGGGAAGCAAATGGCTTTTGAATTGATTTTATATGTAGATTACCTCTTTTGTCTTTTTATTGCTCATCACAACTTCAATTTGTATCCAACTCACTGAACATTTTGAGTTACTAAGCGATAAACACACTCATTAAAGTCATAAAAGGGGCCATTTTACCGGTACTCATTTTCTAGGTTTTTAAACTGGACCTGCAGTTATTGAACTGATTTAATTTAGATGACAACGGTCTAAAATTTTATATTTGTAGAAATTCGTGAAATGAAGGCATCACTTGTCAAACTGTGATTATGGTGCTGGCATAGATTTTAAATATCCTCACTTTGTCCAGTCACCAGAAAAACTGTGAAATAGCCCTTTACCACAGTACTGAATTGGAAACCAGCTTTAGCACTGGGTTGCAAAACTGATGAGGCAAATGGGGTTCTGCATTCGAATTTCTATGATATCTACAAAACAGTGTCCAATTTTGAATGTATCTGTTGACCCATCCTCCATCTAGTGTTTTGTGTT